>BMAU01007400.1:0-57795 GCA_019973935.1 Trichonephila clavipes | reverse complement strand
ACACAAAACACCACATACGCTCTTCTACGTGTTAAACGGCATCATTGGGGATCGAATTGCATAATTTTTAATCGGCGTTTGAGAAATTAAGTATAAACTGTTGAAGTTACCAAGATAAATATTAATTTTTGCTTATAATTTTATATATGACAAGTCTATGGGTTCACTGGTAATTATTAAACTTATTCAACATTTAGTATTGTTAAATTAATTATAAAATACATTGCGAATGATTGGTATATTTATAACTGTATTATATCAGTGTAAATATGTAATTTATTTTTTTATTATATCAGAATGTATTTTGTTTGTTTACTTTCAGTAAATTACAGATTTTATTTTTAAATAATCTTTTATTTTCGACTTTTCAAACTTGTGTTCATGCCCCCGTAGGGTAGTGCACCTTACAGTTAGAGAAACACTCTCATAATCCATTTGTGATAAAGTACACATCTTTACAAGAATTAACCTTGAATGAAGAGGAAAAACTAATTTCAAACTTATATTTTACAATATATGCTCACAGGTATTTACTTCATTCTCATCCCTTTCATCGTCAGTTAGTTCACTGGCATCTGGTGGTGACACAATTTCAATTCCCTTTTCACCTGAATCTAAAACTATTTATTCATTCTAATGCTTTCCCTACCTTCCGAAACTTTCGAACTATCAAAACTGAGCAAGGGTGAAACACTAGAAATGGAATTATTTTTTTAACTGTTAGTTATAAAGATAGGAAGAATACATCAATTCCATGATTTCCTCCCAATGTCCTATTTTGAGGACAGTTAAAAACTAATGCACTAAAAACTACCCAAGTACAGCATAGCTCTAATTAACCACCAGGACAATAACGAAGGAGTACTATCACATAAAAACTGACCCACCAAGCGTCGAAAGTAAACTGATAATAAAGAATTCTGCAACTGCAAAGATATGATACAAATCATATCTACTAATGCGATGAATATGCAAAAAACTCCATAGAAAGGGGAGGGGGAGAAACACATAGCTCATAGTAAGAAAGCTTATTCTTATTTCTACATGTTCCAATTGTCAAAATATTCACAACATACAAATAATGATTTCGACATAATATTTTTCAGCTTTCCTCTAAATAGGACAATTAGATCCAATGAGTGAAATCCTTGATGATTTGCAGTGGATAATGAGGATAGTTATATATCGCGTGGAACTTATGGTAGTCTATTCCAAAACGATAATATTCGGGAGATTCTGGTAGTCGTTCATTATTTCTGTGGCACAACACTACCGGTGATGCATATGAAGACTGAATACGGATACCCGTTCCCTCTCCCAACGTCTTGTTGACTTGATTGTCGATCATTTCCTGCTTGACCCTATCATATCTATACGATCTTGACGCCACTGGTGGATTATTACCCGTGTCAATCTCATGATACCAAAATGGGTAAGCCTCCACTACTTCGAAAACAGCCCTCCAAATCTCCTAAGCAATGCACATAATTTTTGTGCTTCATCCAAATTTCATCCAATTTTTTTTTTTCTTTTGAACTAGAAATATAGATCGTTGAGATACGTTACACAGATTTTGTGACCATTCCATTATTTTTCTTGGTATCAAGTTTTACGCCAAAATACGCAAGATAAAGCTGCTTTACATGGTATGTAATGCTTCTCATGCGATTTTTAAACTATATTTGTCGTATAAGTAACAAATTCATCAGGAAAATTTTCGCTACGTCTAGAACTCAAAGCCATGTTTCACAAAACCCACAGATTAAAACACAAGTGTTAAAAGTGTTTCTGAGATGAAGCCTCCAGTTACAATGTATCAGCGAGCCCACTTCACTATATACAGGGAAAGAGACATTGAAATCAAGTTCAAAATTTCAGCATGTTACTCTTGGCATCAATCCAGACGAATGACAGCTTCTGCTTTATCAAGCCAAAATAAGAATTTATATTTATGATTCGCGTGACGCTATTGGTACAGAAATATTGCGACAGAAAGAGAAAGTAAAGATGTCACATTATGCTCATTTCGGCAAGATCGAATGTAGGTCAACCACAGAGGAAATCAATTAAACGCCGTAAAACCTTTGTGGTAAATGTGCATAGAAATCCAATTAAATTTAAATGATTGAAAAAAAACCATAAAGTGATGGAAAATTTTCATTATTTCTGAAATCAGCACCCAAAAATGCATTAAGTTCAGCAATCACTGCTCTTGTATTTTTGTTAATGTAACCCTGTGCTATCAAGAGCAACTGAAGAAAATTAAGGAAAAATTCCTTGGAATCCAAAGAAAAACTTCAGGTTAATTTATTAATTTACATGTTAATGGTAATGACGAATATCTCAGTCTTACTCAAGTCTTGATGGAGGGTAGCGACTTTGTATATTACGTCATAAAACCAAAAGTAGAGAAACCTATTAAAACTATCATTCAAGCTATTCTCCTCTTCACAAAAGTAGCAGATATTCAAAATGATCTTAAGGAAATTGAATACACTGTTATAAGCTGTATCCAACTCGTATCTAAAAAAATCAATCAACTCTTCCACTTTTCCATATAAGTTTACCAAGAAATACGAATAACAAAATATCTTCGCAAGAAGATCTAACTATGTTCGGTTATATGCAAATAAAAGTTGAGGGTTTTCTCGTTTTAGAGGAGTAACTCAATGTGTAACGATTGTAATAATTTTATCACACCGCGGCAAACTGCCATCTAAACCACATATGCTTAAAATGTGGAGAAGAACATAAGACTACAAACTGAGATAAAAGCAGGATAAACCTTTCTAGTTAACTGTAATGAATACGGTAATTTCCACCAATTGTCTAAAACTCCCAAACCCCAAAAAAGTTTCTTCCTTTGAAAACAGATTTAAAAATAATACTTTCAATAATAACGAAATACTAGATGGAGCTAACGTTATTGGTGGTGTTATCCTGACACTTCCTCTCAAAATAATAATGAACACAATAATCGCAACGAATAAAATAATAGTTTTCAAACACCCGAGGATTCAGCTAGAACCAGGAAGATAGTATCTCTAATTGTTTTTAAGTTTTCGAGTTTTTCAATATAATTTTTGCTTAATAAAAAATAATGCCAAAAATTTTACAGTTGCAAGCTAAATTTAAAGTAGTTGTGAAACACAAAAAAAAAAAAATTGTATCTGTAGTTGAATCTGTGTTAAATGATTACTAAATTTTCTTTTACTTAGCTTTAAAAATTCTTCTTTTATTTCTTTAATTCTATTTTCTCATTTAATTTTAAGCTCCATTGATTTCTTTTACTCTGAATGATTGAACAATTTGGAATTAAATGTAGAGCATGCACATGTTACCTTATGAAACATAATTTTTTATATGAAATGATTTGTCATCGGCGTAAAATATAGAAGATTTAGCTTTTACCGTCCGAAAGATTTTTATCAAATTATAAGTATATGTAAACACATTTTGGCATTACATAAAGTGTCAATTTGTGAGGAAATTAATATGTATGTGTCTGTGAGTTTATACACAATTTATTTTTCAATTCATAGTGATACAAAAAGTTTTTTCAATCCCTACTATTACAGTACACTTTTCCCTATATATATATATATATATATATATATATATATATATATATATATATATATATATATATATATTGTAACGAAGATTCTTTGAGTAGAACGGGTAGCAATACAACGATTGAATAGATCAATGAGAATTTATTGAATACAAGCATGATCCATTTGATCGTACACCAGACGAACTGATCCTCAACTCGGTGCCTATTACTGATCATATGGCTCGCGAACCGAGCCTCCATCCATATCTGACAAATAGATGTAGAGAGACTGTGAAAGTTATTCTCCTGAGTAGTAGATAGCTTCTGATATTGTTCGAGCCAATCGTTCGGAAAAGTTCCAGATTTCATGAAGTTTTCTGTTGCATGGTGGAGAGCTGAATGTTCGCTCTCTGAATTGGATCTTCGCGTGTGAAGAAATTGACTCTCATTGGCAACTCAAATCTCTAAGAAAGAAATTTAAGACTAATGGGTGTAGCAAGACCCCCAGCTCGAGGGAAGCAGGGTATAAGAGATACAGTAGTGACATATAGAACATTCTAGAAGTACTTGAACTAAAACTTGCATACGCTGCAATTCTCTGGAAAATTCCACACAGAAAGTCAATTTAAATCAAATTATAAAAACCAGCGAGTAGCAATCGGTAGGTTTTGAACCTGAGACCAACAGTTCCACTAGCGGTGAATTTACCACTGGAGCACTCGTTCATTGAAGTTTTTACGAAACATGGCATATTTGTATACCTTGCTCAATTTTCAATCGTTAATAAAACACTTTTTCATTCATCCATTCGAGTTCAAATAAATTTTTTAAACTTGTAATGCATGACGCTTGATGTTAATACAGTTTTTTTAAATATTATTTCAAAAAATAAATTTTATTTTTTAATTTTAAATTTATTTTGCGTTTTTTATATCGTAGTTACAAATAATTGCAACCGTTGGCACCAGCACGTTTTTCTAATGAAGTACGAATTGACGTTAAATAAAATTTTATATTACTTGTTTTTCTACTTCTATTGACCTACACTCTCTACATATTTATTTATTTTCGTAGAATTTTCAATCATTAATAAAATACATTTTAAAGCGCTCAATTGAGCAGACATTTTATGTGCATGATTATTGTGGATGCCAATAAAATAGTTTAATTATAATTAATAAAAATTAATTGATTAGAACTAATTATTTAAAGAACCAAATTAGAATCATTTTTGTCGACTTAGCGCGACCCTTTTGTCGACTTGTGTCAAAACTTGAAAAGGTTTTTTTCTCACGTTTTATAGCATTCAGTTGAACTAAAGTTTTATGTACACGATTATTTTGGATTACAATACTATACTTTAATGATAATTAATAAAACTTAATTACCACTTAATGTTGTGATTCTGTCATATGTATATGAACTGTAGATGTATAAAAAAGTAGCTAAAATAATATTTTTTTGTTGATCTAAATGGGAATTGACTTATTTTTTTTATTACTTGTTATATATAAAATATTTTCAGTGTAATGAAACACTAAGTGGTAATAATGAGATTTAAACAAATAAAACTCAGTAATAAGACAATTAGAAGTCTCTAATGCAACAATAACACAACAGCGTTGTTTCTAACAATGCTTATTTTAAATATCAATACAGAATTCCAATAATGGGTTACTCGAAATCGCACACATTCACCGCCATTTTGCACGCAAGTAATGTTTTATGTATAAAATGTTGGAAAATTTTAAAAGTTTCTTTTAACATCCATCCGCCCATTCTTGTTTGGTGAGTAAATAAGTATGTTTTCAGTACTTTATTACTAGATAGGATTTATAGTTTCAGTCACGCTAAATAATTTAATTTTGTAATAAGGCAGGTTTTTTTCTAAATTGTAAAATCTACATACAGCTAATTTATGAAATGAACATACATGTTTAATTAGTTACACTTCTCAAATTCCTTTGTTTGATAAACTATTTAAGCATATTTTGTGGAGTCAGGATTTAGAATACCACAATTTTTGATAAATTTCTAAAAATGTTTCATAGTATGTCTGTGTCATGTGTTTTATATATAACTTATCACATATCATTAATATAGTAAACATTTAATATTGATAAAGGTTTATATTTAATATCTATTTCAATAAAGTATATACAGTATTTTTTTTTATTTTATCTAATGCAACCTTTTGTCCTTATTATTAAAATTCATTCGTTGGTTTTCCTTACCTTTAAAATAATACATACTCATACAAGAAAAAGACCAGCCTTTCAAGAAAAAAAGTATCCCATGTTTAGAGAATTAAGGTAACTTTTTTATATGAAAATTCCATTTATACATTTCAGGGTTATGTAAAATCATCCTTAATTTAAGTGGAAATTCTTCTTGAATAATTGTCCATAAATATACCACGCAACCTTTTTAAATTTCTGGTTCGTTACATTCATATGTTAATTGGTCATTATCATTCTCATCGCTTTTAGAAAGTCCTTCATTTCTATTAAAAACAGTATTTTCTTGTAATTCACCATTCAAATCAATTCATTCAATTCAAATCAATGTTCGAACACTATCTGGCAAACGGTATTCGGGCAATTAATTACGGAGTCTGCTGGTACTCAAGCATTTATAAATGGCATGCTATTCTCCGCCATGTATTGGTGACAGCCTGTAAACGTGTAGGTAGACTTTCCACCGGTCTTTGATAAGTGGCCATAGAGATTAAATTCCAGGAATCCATCACAGCCAAATGGATAGATGGCGGTGAGGGTGTTCGATTTTTGTCTGGCCACAAATAAAAAATCTACGTCCTAATTAATTTCAAAAGTGTTCTATGTGACTTATATCAGTGCTCTAAAAAGGTCAGTTCGGTTTTTGAGCATCCACTATGTCAAACCAGGGCTACGCTAGTCCAGAAGAATGGAGAAGTTATCCTGCTGGAAAAGAAAAGAGCCTTCCCGGAAGTAGTGCTATAGATTTAGGAGGCCAACATTACTCAAAATTTCTGCATACATCTCAGAGCTTTTGTTTCCAACCATAGGAAATAAAATACTAAGGCTAAACCAGGAAATACATCCTCTTAACATGAATTTGCCTAATTTTACTGTCAGCACTATGAACCACTTTAGAAGCATCTGCCAAAACCAGACGCTTTCATTGGACTTCACATTGTAAGAAGCGGGATTCATCACCCCAAAGATCATTTTTCTGGTTGGTCACACAGTACAGTGACGGTGAGCTTTTCCATTGCAATCGATACTTCGAATTCTGAGAGTGATGTTCGGCTTGTGCCATGTAATCCGACGACCATGTAATCCTATGTTTTTTTATCTCTCGATGAATAGTTCTGAGACTATCATTAACACTTGTAAAAATTTGAAGCTTTAGAGTGATTTTAAACAACTAGGATTTCCAAATTTGTTTCACTACTCTTTTCAGAGTTATACGGCTGCAGTCACTAATTTTACATTACTCCATTTATATGCAGTTTCATTTTCCCTTTTTTATTTACTTCTGTCTCAGCGCATTTTGGCTTCTGTGAAATACCCAAAGTTTCATGAAATGATTTTGCAAAAAAAGTGACCTCCTTCTATAATGCTATGATCAAGATCACTAAGATTTTGTGAGTTATTGTCGTCTCACTAACGCATGGATATGACTGCATAACAAATATTTCTGTATGTTTCCATTATACTTGAAATTGCGCCCCCTGCTAGATCCCTTTCTTTAAAGGAGAGAGTTACCCGGATACTTTTGACAAGAAAGTATATTTTTGAATAATCGTTTTCTAACACCAATTTCTTCCGAAATACTAAGTTTTCTTCTAGTGAATAGAAACAAATTTCTTGATAACAAAATTTTATTTCCAAGACAATGAAAGTGTCCAGCAAAAATCAAACCTATTCATATTATAACTGCACCATATATTAATTATTGAATTAACTTAAATAACTGCTTGATTCCTTAAAATTTATAACTCGAACTTAACTCTGATTCTAATTCTGCAGTTATATTTCTTCTTACTCATGGGTCAGTATGCTTTTGGCAATCTAGAAAATGAAATTAAATATTTGAAATTTCAAAGTGGAAATTTCTTTGATTGCGAGTTCGATCCACATACTTAGTTATTTTTTCAAATGTTCAGAATGTGAAGCATTGAGGTTTGGTGAATGGATGCTCTTAATAATAGGGAATAAAGTCGATGTACTGTTTTGACGAATATTATTTTGTAAGTATATTGGGAATTTTTTAACTGTTAATTTTCTTCTGAGTAACTCCAAAATGGTGTTAATTATGTGTTATAATTTGAAATGAGATAGAAATGCTGGACCGCACTATTTTCCTTATTTCATTTTGTATTTCAGCATTTGAGGCTGTGATTTCTTAATTCTGAAAAGATTTTTTTAAGAGTATATACAAGTATTGTTATAAAATGAGGTTCCAATGAAAATTGAGGTGGACATGATGAATGATTTGATACAGAGGGATTTTTACGTCGCCTATATGGAGGAGGGGCATTTGTGAAAAGAGCTGCTGAAAATTTGATGACGTTAGTTATAATTTTCCGTTTGTCAAACAGAATTCTGGAAGTTAAATCCATTTATTGAGTACTTATACTAGAGAAATTTCGGTATTGAAAGTTTTCAAAGAGGTACGTTTATACCTTCAACGTAGATGGTGATGTAAGTTTGAGTTATTTGATCAATTGTGTATACATCCGAACACGTTGAAAATGACCAAATTTGGCCCAAGATAGATATTTTTTAAATTTTATTTTAATGAATAGAGCTATCTTTTGGCTTTACAAAACATACATTGGTTTGTTTCTACGCTAAATAGAGGCCAAGTTACAATCAATTTTATAAAGTTAAAAAACCAGAAGTGGGTCTTAGATCTACCAGAAGTGGGCATTTAAATTGTACAAAATCAATCAAAGAGAGTCTGATAACTCAAAATATTACAGATGTATTTCTATAAAATTTTTAACCTGGTATTTATGCTATTTTTCAGAGAATGTACTAAAACATTTCTTACTGTTTGAATACTTTTTGAGTTAGGGCTTGTTAGTTAAATAATGGTCTCAAAGAATGTGATAATGTTTACTCAATCAGCTCTAAAATTTTCAAATTTTAATAAAACTTTTAAATTTTTAGTACATTCTCTAGATAAATGCATCTAATTTGTTTTGGTAATACTTTTATTTAATATAATTTCATTACTTTTGTCTCTAATTACTTTGAAGATTTACAAATTATTGCTAAACTATCACATATAATTGTGATTTTTGTGAAATTTAGGCAATTGTTTTTAAATATCGTTGGTTAAATATTAGTATTTATTGGTATTGAGTCCTAAAAAAGGATTTAAAATGTATAAATATATTATTTGGTCAAAAACAGTACTCAGAACGTGTTCAGGTACCTTAACGTCATACTGCATCTTAGGACTAATGGATAATTTTAGCCTTAGTCAATTGGCAAAAACAAGACCTAAACTAAAATCTTCTGCATAAAAATATCCTTAGGGATGCCTGGACTCGAGTCATACAACACCGGATACAAGTTCACAGTTAAAACCATTCAGATACCGATTGATGCGACTACATTAGTGAAGGATTAGTGTTATTTTAATAACAAAATTTTAAATATTACTGGGCTTAGAAGAGATATTTGAGGTATTACACCTGAAATGAAACGAGATAAAAATATTTTTAACTTTCAAGTTCCCCTTTTTCACGTTGAAGAATCATTATTTCGGTAGGGAAAAAGCTCTTTAAGATTTCAAGATTATTATATTTTTATCCAAAACGTTGCTCGTAAATTTTTTTAATAGATTAAGATTGATAATTTCGCTAATAAGATATGTATCTAATATTGGCTTCCTTATGACTCAACTGATGTCAGGTGGCAAGAGGAACGATTTCTTCGTTGAGTGTAGATGGGCTTGACCCTGTACCTAAATCGAATGATATTCCGCAACTATAAGTTATAATTGAAGTCTTACTAGCATATATATTTTTATAAGGTAGATATAAATTTAAGAATTTTCCACTTGGGATAAATGTCACGGCATTTAATATGGTTAAAGCATGACTTTTTAAGGGACATTTGAGTGGTCATAATCAGAAGGAAAAGAAATGACTTAGGATGTGGAGCCTAAATGTTTTGTAGGAATAAGTCTTGCATACTGCTCTCAATCACATGTTCCGTAGAGTTCGAAAAAGAAATTTTCACTGAGTTCTAAGAAAATTATCTGCTAATTCAAGAAAATCAAAAATAACCTTCATTATTTAAAAATCCAATATTTTGAAGTTATCTTATTATAATATCCAAATTGGTGAAATATTGCTGTATATGATATTAAAAAATTACTTAAAGACATTTTGCCATATAATCAATGCCAATTTGGCATTATCACGCCAAATTAGCGGTTTTTCTAGAGAAATCCGTACTTATAGTCAAGGAATTCGATTCTGTTATAAGCTCTAACTTCTCTAATGGTTTTCGTAAACTGGATAGTTTACCTTTCTGAGACGTAGTTGAATATTTTTACACTAATTGATACAGCTATTTACAAAATTCTAAGTATTCCTGTCTCTTAAGAAATGAATTTCTTAAACACTGATATCTAAAGTAAGAAAAAGTTAATTTCATACTCTAATAAAATAGAAGGAAGAAAATATATAAAAAAGGTGTGTGCTTATAACCACACGCAATAGCAGGTGAAAACATCAAATTACTTTTATATTGCATAATGGATTATAGTGCAGATTAGTTCGTTAAATCAAAAACAAGGTGGTATTAATAATGTCATAAAATTACTTATTCTTATGTCTGTTCTTAAAAGTCTATATTAGTTACAAAATATGCAATCATATTTATGAATTAATTATATTCTATAAGAAAGAAACACTAAGTTTTTTTGGTAACTGAAATACGTTATAAATACATTACATTCAAATTTGTTTAAATATTAAAAAAAAAAAAAAAAAAAAAAACTTCGTCTCAAGCGTTGTTCCGAACTTCGTCAAGTTCTCATCTGGATCATTTGAAAGTTGATATTTGATTTCCAAAAATCAACTAAAGGCTTAGATTTGTTTATGGAAAAGTCCACTTTAGAATCTCTACACACAAAATCATTGGTGATGTGTGTAGAATGTGATTCAGAAGAACTCATCCGGCTACAGTGTGTGCAAGTAAATTTGTCGTGTCGGAATTCATCACAATTTGATTTGGTGAAATGTAAATAGCAACCTTCGCTATTACTTGTCCATTTTCTGCTCTACATCCAGCTGTTGAAATTTCTCTTATACATTACTTATTAAACCAAAAACACTCTGTAAAATTTGATTCTACTTCCTATTTCTGATCCATTCCATCTATTCTTCTGTTGGTTTTTTTTAAAGCTTAGAACTGCATGTTTATATATTTATGAGGATAAACGTATGAATATAAATGAGTGCAGTGTGTATATAGCAGTACTGTATAGGTCAGGAATGGCGAACCATTGGCACGCGTGCCATTGATGTCACGCGGAACAATATTTTGGGCACGCCAGCGATCAAAACGGTTTGCATTTTAGTTTAGAAACTATGTTATAACAAGGAACCCCAAGCTTGAAAAACTATTTCAAAGATTAAGATGTACATGAAAAACCAGACAAAGAAATAGTTATTGAAGAATTTATTTTCCTAATTGATTCTTCAATCAAGGAATATTCAGCGAGATTTACTCAGATCAAAGAATTATCAGAAACGTTCAAGTTTATTTTGTACCCTGATGATACATCATTTGTTAAATTGAGCTTGCCCTAATTTAATTGGTTGGAAATTGTAGAATTTTTTAAATACAACTTAGCGATTTCTAGTCTACTTTAATATGGATTCAAAAACGGATTGATACAAAGAAAAAGTGGAATTGATTGAAACAGAAATATTAACAAGCAATATAAGTAAAAATACCAATAACGAAATTTTGGAAACATTAAACTCGATTCCAGTTACATTTAACTGTTTGAAGAAGCAATCTTATGCTATTTTAACCATATTTTCATCGGCCTATGCCTACGAGTCATTATTTTCAGAGATAAATAACATTAAACACTCATTTAGAAACCGTTTGGCAGATGACTCCAATTCAGCATGCATTCTGCTAAAAAAGTAACATTTTACGAATCCTAAAAAAATTATTCGTAATCTTATCTGCAACAACAGAAGTCATACTGATGTTACTTTATATAATTTGAATTGCACGTTTAACTAAAACATTTACTTCTATAAAATACAAAATGTATTTTTCAGTAGTGAATAAACATTTTTGTGTTGTTAGTATTTAGTTTTATTATTTTCCCAATAATCAGAAGTAAAAATTATTTGACGGCACGTGTTTTCCTCATTTATCATCTCTTTAGAAAAAAAATGGCGCGTTGTTCCATAAAGGATAGCCATCCTTGGTATAGGTTGATATCAATTGTCACAGTTAATTTTGATACTCAGTTTCCATCCCAGAGAAAGACACTGGATCTCGGACGATTCGAAATGGTACCAGGAATTGAATTTTGTCGTCTGTTTCTAGATTTGATGTATTTAATCTGCCTATGAAATATATTTCAAGATAAATTAAACAAACGATTGCTAAATAAAGCTCAAGATCTTCCCAACATGGGTGTAGTGCAACTTGTCATTGTAGCAACTAGAACATTCTTTCGGTTTCTTGATACTAGTATGAAGATTTTTCAAAATAACCCAATTAAACCTTTGTACAATACCATTCGATTATGAGCGTTAAGAACTATTCGAAATTTTGTTTTAAAGGAACAGTTGATAGGAATACCTTATGATAATGTTACGACATAGCGCTTAACAAGTGGAGATGATTGTTTAGCAGCGCACTTGTCTCGACTTGGTAACCTGCGAATCCCAACCTGTCAATTTTGCAGAAATCGTATTGCTTATATAGACCATCTTAGACTGTGCATTGCAATTCGGGGAAAAACTGAGATTAAAAGCACTATGGCTTACGAGACTACGCAAGGTGCAATAACTTTTATTATTTTTTTATGTATCTTTTTTGCGCTATGCTCTGTTCTTCTTTATACGACCTTTTAAATTTTAGGAAAAAAATTACGAAATTAAAAGTTACTTGCATGGATAATGGAGTTATTTCTGGTACACCTACAAAACAATAAATCAGTTCGTAAACATATCCATCGCCATTTTCTATTCTGTGCAGCCGAGGACTTAGAAAGGAATGAATTTGAAACGTAATCTTACCCTGTACCAAAGTAATTTTTTTAATTTACGTAATATATAAAATCTTTGTTCCTTTCCTTAACAGTGCAATCATTGAATGATGTAAAACTCTGGTCTTCGAAGTTTCCGGTTTGACCCTAAAAACATTCTCAAATTATTCGTAAGAGGTTTAAAGTGGTGACACTATGCAGGTTATGGACCTCTATGCAGGTTAGGTGTCACTTCTAGTTCTACACTCCCCGCTTACTCCGACCATTTTTGAACTTATATGTATTAGTTTCTTTCACGGCATTAATTTTCGTTCTCCGTCACTTTTTTGAATCACTAATTTCCCACTTGCTGTTTATCCATGATTATTTTCTGTTATTTTACCTTCTCCTAGCTATTTCTCATTTTTCAATTACCTCCGTCTCTATCCGTATTGTTTAAAGCGAACAAAAATATATTTATACAACAACAAATGTTTCTCGTAGTTAAAAAAATCTTCAAAAAGAAACTCAAACTAATACACTCAGGAACATTGAAAATAGTGACCCAAGAAGGAAGCTAAGTACAATCGCGAAACTTTGCAAATAAGTACAGCGTAATGTGATATGCAAATGATCCAAGTTTTGTGTCAATACGCATGCTCATACACGCCGAGGTGGCGGTACAATCAGGAAGGGGGTGCTATATAAGCCAGCGCAAATTCGAAGGTTCATAAACGTGACGATTCCCCGCCGATTGTAGGAAGACTTTGGTAAGTGAAACATGCCAGGTAAACGTGCAAGATGACATTTCTCACAGTTAAGCGAGTTTGAGAGAGGCCTGATCATCGAGATGAAAACTGCAGGCTGGTCGACGTGCCGTGTTGCTGGCCAGGTTGATCGTTCGGAGTGTGCCTTTAGAAATTGTTGGGTGCAGTGGACACGAGAAGGTATCCACGCGCGGAAAGCCGGGTCTGAAGCGACCAGGAAGACCACGATGAGAGAGAATCGAAGGATCGTGCGGCAAGCAGTTGTGGACCCCACAGTGACTCGTTCAACGATACGAGCAGAAGTAGGCGTATCAAATGTTCCAAAAACAATTTCCAGACATGTTTCAGAAGCAAATCTTAAATTCAAGCGCCCTTTCAGTGCACTCCCTTTAACAACGGAACATCGGCAACTGCGTCTACACAGGGGCCAAGCCAGATCAATGTGGAATGTCACAGATTGGCAAAAGGTTGTGTTTAGTGATGAATCCCGGTTTGTTTTGGGGACAGATGATTACAGTGTACGGGTGTTGAGGCTCCCTGGTGAGCGGTACGATTCCCCCCACATTGTTCTACGTCACACTGCCCGCACAGCTGGTGCAATGATCTGGGGCCATAACCTATGATAGCCGGTCCACTTTAATTATGATGTGGGTAACCTTAACGGGCCAACGTTACGTTGATGTTATTCTTCGACCCCATAATAGATCTTTCCTAGATGGTCTCCCAGGGGCAATTTTCCAGCAAGATAATGCTCGTCCACATACAACAAGAGTTGCTCAAGACTTCCTACGTCATTTTCAGACTCTTCCATTGCCAGCCCGCTCCCCCGATTTGTCCCTTGTAGAGCACGTGTGGGATCAGCTATAACGGCAGAAGCCACGGTGTCATTCTGTGCATGATTTAGAGTTGGCTGTTCAAGATTTGTGGGCAAGCTGCCTCAGGACAACATAAAGTGTATAGTCAACTCAATGCTGGACCGTGTGGCGGCATGTATTGCAGCTGGAGGTGGTCCAACGTGCTATTGAAGTTGCCCAGTATTTTTGTCGTTGAACACCCTGTATTCGTTTAATTGTCTTGTTTTTTAGATGAAGTGAATTTCTCCTCTGTGTCATTATGTGTATTAAATTTAATTTCAATCCGATGCTTTCTACTTGGGTTGCTATTTTCAATGTTCCTGAGTGTAAATAAGTTAGTATAAACTTAAGCTGAACTTTCTGACTGAAACTGGCCTACTTCTTGTCTTATATACTCTCGTCAAAGAAAGAAAGATATTTCTACCAAGTATTAGAAATTTACCGGCGAGTGAAAGAATACTAAGAATAATCATAAACCTTCTTTAATATAAACATTACAAAATTTAATAATTATTATTACTCACCTAAAACACATTTAGTTTAGTTATATAAACGCTATTCTAGGAAATTTTCCAGAGATAGTCAAAATAGAAGTGTGACATTTAATTCAATCATATATTTTATCTTTTATAAACCTTTTTCTCGTCCAGAAGTTCTTTAAAAATAATATTTTTGGACTATTTACATTAATTAAAAAAAAAGCTATATCGAAGCTTTACTGAAGAATGTTACATTTTATGTTAGGCACCCAAAAAGAGGAGAAGGTTAAACATTTACATAGTAGTAGATATAGCATGTAAAAAATTTGAATTTTAAAGAAGCGTGCAATATAATATTTTTTAAATAATATTACGAGCTTTGTGTAATGAATGCTTAATTTCATTTTAAAAAAATGTTAATAATTTATATCTGGATGTTTAATACGTTATTATTACTTTCTGTTGTATTTATTTTATGGTAAAAATTGTATTATTCGTTTATATATATATATATATATATATATATATATATATATATATATATATATATATATATATATAAGCAACGCAGTCCCTTACTTACAATGGAGTTTCAGTGAAACTCTTGGTGATATTTTGGTGATACAGCCACGTTGGCATCATTTTTGGAGACCAAATTTGGCAACTTTGCGAAAACGATGACTGGCGACCACATAGAAGTTTCTAGATATTACTGGAGAAATCTATAACATCAAGAATTATTACATAAGAGGAATTTTCAAGAAAGCGCCGGAAGGTAGATGAGCAGACTATTAATAGCAATCACTTGCATAAACTGGGTTAGTATCACTTTAGCCGTTGAAGTATTGACTTGCTACGGGGACAAGGAGTTGCTTGCGCATAATCTTTAACACTACGTACTTGTATTTTTGAACACTGATATTAGTGTTAGAGCACTGTAGATGTGATAACTTTCAAGGACATAGTGCGAATGTCATGAATGTATCCTGTATTTTTCAGGGGTTTTTTTTCACATGAAATTTCACAGCCCCTAACCCCTTTAGGAGCGATGAAAGGAGACACAGACGTTTCCCCAGGCCCTCGAGTTCCGACAATATACGCACGCACGGGAACTCTGTTAAGCATAATTTCATTTAAAAATTCATTTAAAATCTTAAATATAATTAGATGGACTAAAATTTGCTTTTATTTCATTGATAATATCTGAATATACAATTTAAATATTTTCGCTATATTTAAAAAAAAAAAAAAAATTGCGAATTTTATTTATTTATTTATTTTGTATTTTAATAAAAAGTACTTTTATTTCGCGCTATGATTATTAAAATAAAATGGATGCAAAACTTACAAAATACTATCTGGCAAATATCATAACATACATTTACTCTCACATAAACTTGATGTAGTTCTAACTGATACAAATATATTAATAAACAGCTAATGTATCATTTTTTTTATTTTTAATTAATCCTTTTAATGCGTTTTGCTTTCTTAGAATCATTTTGGTTTTATGTTTTCTGTTCTTATGGTTTTGGCAACTCTAAATGTGATAGCAACGAAAAACAATCATTTGTTCTTACTGAATTAAAAATTAGTCACAGTAAAATCAAAGACTCTTTTTTTTTCCTTAAAAATGAGTCATGTTTGTTCTATGAAGATTTGCTTTTTAAATGTCTTTTGAGTACTAAAATTATAGATAAAATATAAACCACAAGTAAAATAAATACTAAACTGTTATTATGAATGTCTGATGGCCAAACAAATAATAAGTTTACCTTCTTTTTCCAATTTAGTCAAATATAAACAGAAATCTAGAGCGCAATAAATCAAAAACCATTAAATGACCAAGTCTCTCGAAAAAATCTTAACATGTGCAGTTGCTTATGTTCATAAACATCCATGATCTCATTAAAAAAAACACTCGTAGCCAAAAGCACATATTGAAATTCAAGTTTTTTTAAGCATTATTCGAATAAAAATCGAAATTGAGCCGCAATTGGTGCCTTGTAAAAATTAATATAAAAACGTTCTAATCTCTAACCCCACCGGTGTAACCATGAGCCTCAGAAAAGAGAAAGTGCTATAACAGGGGTGTCTAACCTTTATGGGTCAACGTGCCATTTTTCCTTAAGAAATGTTTAATGAGGCATTGACGTGCCGTCAAATAAATTTGAGTTGTGAATGTTGGGGAAATAATAAAAATAAATACTAACAATTCAAAACTATATTTATATTTTAAAAAATACATTTTGCCATTTATAGTAGTAAATGTTTTAGTTATACGTGCAATTCAAATTAAAGTAACATTAGTGTGGTTTCTGCTGCTGATGATTAGATGAAAAGTAACATATTATAATTGTAAGATGTTACATTTAGCAAAATGCATGTTGAATTGAAGTCATCTGTCAAACAGTTTCTAAGCGAGTTTTTAATGCTATTCTTTGAAATTAATGAATCGCAGGCGTGAGTAGATGGAAATATAGTTAAAATACAAGACTCATATATTCAAACAGTTAAATGTATATGGAATCGAGTTACTTGTTTTCGAAATTTCATTATTAGTATTTTTACTTATACTACTTGTTATTCTCTCTGCTTTAATGAATTCCAACGTTCTCCTTTTTTCAACAAATTTTTGAATCCATATTAAACTAGAATGAAAATTAATCAGTGGCAATTCAAAATTTTCAATTTGCAACCAATTGAATAGGGCCAAGTTCAGTTTATTAAATGAAAACACATCAGGGTACTAAAAAAAAACTGTGGTTGAAAATTACAATATCCGTTGACAATGTCACTTACGGTATTTCTGAGTTCTCCGTAAACAAATGAATAAAGCAATGAATCAAAACTTTTTAGAATTCAGTCAGTTCCACCTAGACATTCAAAGTAAGGTTAGTACAAATAGTGGACCCGATTTGAAAAAAAATATGTATTCAAAACTACTGCATATATTACAATGAGTGATACATGAATGTAAAAAGAAATAAAGCAAGTTTTTGTTTTCTACCAATGATCTACAGCCCATTCAAAATCAATGTTATTGAAATCTAAGCATTGCGACAATGACAGAGAAGAGAGATTTTATGTTGGAGTATCCACGGGGTTTCTTCAGTTATTTCGGTGCAAATTTAGAAATGGCTACGAAAAAGAAGAAAGAAAATATTCAAGAGCTCCACGTTTCATTCAACCGCAACATACACCAAAATGACAAGTTCAAACCAGATGTAAAGATTACAACATTTTATTCTTTTCAACAGATGTGTGTTCTTTGTCACGCAATAGTCGTGAAAAAAAAGTTGTTAGCAACAAACAATTTATAGTACACTGGTTTGGAGTATAATGTTTTCTTTACTAAATATCATCATGGAAGTTTTCATCAACATGTAAAGAAGGTTTGAAAATCTCCTTTTTGATTTGAAATAACGAAAAACGAGTAAAACAATAAGAGACTGGAAGATTTGAAGCTATTTACTATTATGTAAAAGCAATAATTAATTCCTTAAACAATATACATTAATTTAACAAAGTACTTTAATGAATTTTTTACAATTCATATACGGAAGTTTAACCCAGTCCTGGCGTATTTCCATGGAATAGTGCGAAAGATTGTGGCATAAAATAGTAACTGGGAAGTTTATCTTCGTCCACCGATGTTGTTTAAATTTGTCCCGTCGTTCTTCATTTACACATTCTAAGGAAAACTAATTCAACAATAGTCGATAACGAACAAAATTTAAAAATTTTTGATGTGTACCTCATCTTGTTTTGTAAAGGAACTTTTACGAAGTATATGGGAAAAATTAAATTTAGATTATTTAAAAACATTCACAATGTCAAAATATTACACGCAAATTTATAAATCTTAAATGTAATTGGAACTTTGTAAATGCTTTGAGGAACGCTCTTCATATTTTAGTTAATTATTTAATTTGATCAGCTGAGTTTAGAGCTTTAAAACAATTATTTCTGAATTATTTAAAAAATAATTCAAGTGCGATTTATGAAATAAGTGTAGCTCTTGTTATTTAATGTTATACATTTTGTTGTATGAGTGATTTTTACTGATAAACAATATCACAAGATCTACATAAGGGATTTTGATCCACTTAACTTAATACACATAAGTGACTACGGATTGTCAAAATAAACACAAATGGAATGAATCTGAAATTATTGCAGTGTTAACAAAAAATCTTAATTATTTTTAAGACTTTGAATCATTTTGATAATTTTGTTGAGTTTTTAGTTTATAAAATAATTTAAGTGTAACTTCATTATATTAAGTTGTGTTAAGTATATTTTATTTAGCTCTTTAAGATTAATGTTGAAAATTACAGTAGTTTGTACATAGCAAAGTAATGAATAATTGAAATATTTTAAACCAGAAACTATACAACGATGGAGCTTAAACAGATAACTCGATAAATAATGTCCATTATTACCTTGCGATGAAATTCCATCTAAAGCAGCATTCTTGCAAACAATGATACATTTCAACATAGATTAACGACAGTATTAATTCAGAAACAGATTAGAAATCGAGTTACTAATCACCACCATCTTGCGTAGTGTTTGCATATGCGATTTTGAAAGATATTTTTTGAAGATTTCTTAAATTTTCATATGATTTAAAATGTAAGTAATTTAATTTTCTTAGTATTATTAAGATAATGATATAAACAAAAGTTAATTTTTGGCATATTTGGAGATTGGTTAGAATATTACATATTTTCATTCCATTGTTTCTTAAAATTAAAATGACAAAATTACATTTATTCAATGAATAACTCTTGTTCACCAAAATGAAATGAATTCAATTAATCTTTTATTAACATTTATTTTACAAATATTTTACCTCTTTTTTTTGGGGCAGGATTCTAGGGAGCCCAAAGCTCGACTGACGCTAAGTAAGATCTGGTATGGAGCCCAAAACCTGACTTTGCGGGAAGGGGTCCCTTACATTCTTCGTTACGCTGCTGCACACACAACTAGTAACCCCTTAATCCAATGCTTTTCAAACTTTCAATATTTCCGACCTTATATTCAATCATAATTTTCCATGTGCCCCCCCTCCATACATACTGTACTTTGTTCTTAAAACCTCTACTTAACTCAGTGCTTCTCAAACGTTCTATACTTGTGACCCAATTTTCAATCATAATTTACCTCACGCTTCCCTTCATGTAATAACAATGTATTGAATTAAATGATAATATACTTTGACGTAAAATTACAATGCTACTTTAATTATTAACCCTACAAATTATTAAGATAAATATAAAATTTTGTATTTATTTTAATGACATGCCTATATGACAACTGGTAATTATTAAACTTGTTCTTAGTATTGTTAAATGAATTATAAAACACATCGTGCAGTATTGATACATTTATAAGGTTATTATATCAATGTAAATGTAAATTTTATTTTTTATTAAGTCAGAATGTTTTTTTGTTTCCTTTCAGTAAATGAATATTTTTTTTTAAAAAATAATCTTTTTTTTTTTTTTTTTTTTTACTTTTTAATAAGCTCGCGACCCTCTAGTAAGGGTTTCACGCCCCCTAGGGGGCGCGCCCAACAGTTTGAGAAACACTGACTTAACTATTAAGTGTCATCGGCGAATGTAAACGTTTCACTCAGCCAAAGTGTTAATTGTGTTGGACTTATTTATACATCTTTCCTATGTACGGTATTTTAAGTGCACTGCCATTCATAAAACTATATGGAAGCTTTGGGAGTAATGAAAGGAATGTTTGCGAAGGATTTGCTTTGTTTTTAAATTTATTTTTGCTCCCCGTACACCACATATGCGCGTCTACGGAGAAAACGGTGCCACTGAAGAGCAAATCACGTAACTTTTGATAGGCAGTGACAAACCGTACGACTTATAAAGAAAAGTGTTACTTTTTGTATATGATTTTATATATGACAATCCCATGGGGTTATTGATATTTATTAAACTTGTTTTTTAATATTGTTAAATTAATTATAAAATGCATTGTGCAGCATTGATACATATATCAATTTAAATATGTATTTTATTACGTGCGAATGTATTTTGTTTGTATAATATTATTTTTTGTTGTATTTGAATGTATTTCTCTCTCGTTGATATAATATTTTGTATTCAACTTTTCAATGTATGTGCTCCCTCATGGCACCCCACAGTATGACAAACGTTTCCTTAGTCGATTCAAGTTAAAAAATAATAAAAGATTAAAATCCTGATTAATTATTATATTTCTTTAAAGGTACTATTACGAATTAAATGTCAAAATTTCGATTAGATTATTGGTAAAAGAATTTGTAAATTGATAAAACTATATTCAAGAAAGATATCAATCTCTAAAATCTTATTCGATCTTTGCAAATGCTTTCTGAAATGCTCTCTTCTCACTTAAGTAACTGATTTAACTTGATACATATACTTTAAAGTAGTCAAAGAAATAAAAAAAATCATTTCTTTTTTTTAACTTTTTGTAGCATGAAAAGAAATGCACCCTATAAACAACTGTGTACAATCTCATTGTCATTTAATATTATGCATTTTTATAACTTAAAATAATTTCAAAAAAGATTTAAAAGATAAATTGACGTATTAACTACTTAATAAGTATCAAGTTACTACTGATAGTAAAAATATCGACATCAACTGTAAATAAAACTTAAAAAAATATTGAAATATGAACAAAATTTTAGTATTTTTAAGAGGTGAATAATTTTGCTGAAGGGTTTTAATATGAAACAAAATTAATTAAATTGGTGCTTAGTTTTTACATTTTGTGCAATGTATTTTACTTAACTACTCTAAGTTTAATCATAAATTTATTTTTATGAACTCGTTTTTAATTGACAAACTAATGAAGAATTGATTTTTTTAAAACCAGGAACTATACAACAATGGAGCTTAAACACAGAACTCAATAAACAATGTTCATTAATACCTCACAATGAAATTCCACATGAAGTACTATTCTTGCAAACAATGAGACGTTTCAACAAAGATGAACAACAGTATTCCTTCAGCAATAGATAAGCAATCGAGTTCTTAATCACCGCCATCTTGTCTTTCTGTTTGCTTAAGCGTTTTCGAAAGATGATGACTTTTAAAGAACTTGTACAAAACTGTTGAAACTATTTCAAGACTCTTTCATTCGATCCAGATTAGTAAGTAGTTTACTTTTCTTAAAGGGGTATTATGAAAGAAATAATTGATTTTTGACATATTTTGAGATTTTTCATAACTTTTCAGATTTTAAGTTCACACTTTCTTAAAATTAAAATATAAAATTGCATTTACACCATGCATAATTGTTGTTTACTAATATAAATTTACACATGGCTCACAATCTTACACACGGTTCTATTTATTTGTTTTTAGCAATTTCTCTATCCTATTTAATCGATTTAGTATGCCAAAACACTTATAAGTGTAATGAAAGCAATTTAGAAAAAATGTCTGAATTATTATTTCTTTACACTATCTATTTCTTCACTTATAATTACAATTTTTCTTTCTTAAACCTTAACTTAACAAACAAATGGAGAGTGAGAGAGAGAGAGAGAGAGATGTGCGTGTTTATAATATTCTCTTGTGTTCAGCTTCATCTTATTCTGTGCACTGTGCACTTCAGCTTGATAAGCGTATATCGTGTTTTGTACACCATCAGTATGATTTGTCACTATACACTAGAGCTTCAGCTGGTCAGTCATTGGACGCTTAAAGAACTAATCGTTTACATATTCTATTGTAAGGTATAGGCATATGCAGCTAGTTTCATTTGAATAACTGCTCCTTAGTGGGTCACTTTTATATTTTTTAGAGTGTACTGTATTTAATTTTTTAACCATCGACAATATTAACTAAAGTTTCAAGTGTCTGAATTATTGAGAAATTATAGAGCTTCTTTAACAAAACAGAGTTTCTTTTTAAATCAATAATTATAAAAGTTTTTATTTTATTTTTTCTTCAAATAATTAACAGGACAGAAAAAATATGTACCAATATATAAGAACAAATTAAAATATATATATGTATATATATGAAATGTTTTGTAGCCAGAATCAGACTTAATTTTAAAAAGGTCTTTATTCAAGAATTTGTACATCTCTTCTGATACTAAGAGCTCCCTCATGGGGCTCATCTTCTTTAGATGTGTACGAGTGTCACGCCCCCGAGGTGCCCTAGTGATCTTTCCTCCACACCCCTCTTTTCTATCCCTCTTATTGTTCCCTTTCTCTTCTGTCTAGAACACATATCACTAGTTCAAGATGTACATAATATAAACTACAAGTTTTTCCTAATGATAAAATTTACAACTATTTATTAATATATGTTGGTTTGCATTCCATCTTGCGTTAATTTATTTTCATTTTCGTATACGTCTTTCAATACTTTGATTATGTTGCTTTATTTGTTTTCGAGTAACAACTTTGGTTAGCCAACCCGCATGTTTGTCGTATGCGGCGTCCCGTAAGAAGGAAAATGGTGTCCTGGGAATACCTTTGGCCCACGCTTCGCTGTAGACGGGACACAGGAGTGAACCTGCTCCTGTCAATCGGCTGGTGATAACTCTCTTCGCTGTCCCCGAAGAGACATTGCTTTAGGGTTAGTGCTGCAGATAAGTGGTAAAGGGTTACCCGTTGGATCCTCACCCTGATGCTGTATCACTATATTCTGGGTGTACTTTAGGTAAGCGCCGCGACTGCTTTTGTCAGATGGCCGACACACTGCCTCCCTTGTTGGACTCCGTGGTGGGTGAAGGCACGCCAGGATGAAGTTTTTTTGCGCGTATGGATCCAAATATGCTGTTCCCGGGTAAATTACTTGTTTTACCCACTCTCAACATCGATAAAGTTTCCGAACATGCTCGTTTTTAAATCTTTTCTCTTCTTAACAATGAAATGTCACAAAAGTCACCGTTTGCAATTCAAAAAGCTATTCAAGGAATAAGCAGCGAACCCAAATCGGTCAAAAAATTATGATCTGGTGATTTGCTTATTGAAATATCATCTACCTTACAAACGAAATATTTCTTGTTAACCAAAACATTTTTAAACTGCCCGTTAACTGTAAATCCTCATAGATCCTTTAATTCTTGTCGTTGTGTCAAATCTGAAACATATTTTTGTGCGCCCCCGATGCAGAATTTTGGAAGGAATTTCTGACCAAGGGGCTACTCAAGTCAGAAGAATTAAAACAAAAAAAAAATAATTCGTCACTTTCTCCAACGAAGCATTTAATATTAACTTTCAATAGCCCCAAACTACCATCTACAATAAAAGCTGGATATCTTAACCCGTTAACGCCCAACTTAATTTAAAATTGAAATTTTGTTAAAAACTTTTAAAATTATGTTCTAAACACTTAAATTAAATATAATATACAATTAAACTCCACACCATTAATTTAGGATCCGAGATAATTACTGTCCTATAAATAGGACGCTGGGCGGATATGGAAGTTTTTGAACACTTAGTATTTCTCTTTTGTTTTTAGTTACACACACACATGATTACGTTTCTGTTCTCAAGCAATTGAACTTTTATATTTTATGCAAAATAAAATGAAACAGAAATAAATTTGACATTTTTTATTAAGTTTAAACATATTCACACTAGTTATGGTAATTTGGAAAACTTTTTGTGCAAAGTGTTGCATTACATTTCATGCAAAATCTAAAAGGTTTTCCCGATCAATTTTGCATTTGACATCGTATTTGTTTTTCTCTTTTACTAATTATGTGACCAACTCCATCATGTCTAACGGTGCCTATTTTCTTCACTCGAGAGGAAATTGTATAACTTGGTCTACCTATTTTTTTCTACTGTGTTGCCTTTTTTTAGATAGGCTATTGCAATGTCTCCTTATTTCTTTTATACTCTTTTTCTCTGCATTTACCATGTTGTAAATAAATCAAGTATTTACAACAGCCATGTCTAAAATTCGGATAAAAATCAGCCAATACCAATTTTTTTTCCACGGAATTTTATGGTGTGTTTCTCTAAAAGCCAATCATGAGAATCTACACCACCCAAAGTTTTGTTATAATTGCTTACGAGACATGGCTGATCGATGTTATTTTTTTTCAGCTTTTTTCCTTTTTCACGCCTTGAAACAGATGTTAGTGGTTCAATTATGTCAAAATGTGTAGCAAGTGTAACGCATTTGTTATCATTCCATTTTACCGCAGTAAATTTATTTTTCACATCTAAGTAGAAATCATGTGAACCACTAGTTATGGTAAGTATCGCTAGTCTTTCTGAAAATAGAATCAATTCCAAGGGGACAATGCTGTATTCTGTCGTCACTTCTTATTGCTCCTGCTGCTCGAAATCCACTCTTTCTAAAGTCAACTAACAAATTATAGGAATGAAAAAAATTATCAAAATAAACTATATGACTCTTAGGATCAGTAATTGGCTGAAGCATTTTTTTACAACTAGAGTTTCCAAGCGCTCTTTTGAAAGAACAACGGTAGAAGCAGCATCGACAACTTCCTTGCCGTAATACAAATCAAAATTATAGCAGTAGCCATTATTTCCATATAATGCCCACATCTTATACCCAAACCTTATGTGGGTTTACCTTTAATATATTGCTTGAAGTAACGATGACCATAATATCGAATCATCATTTCATCAATGCTTGTCAAAAATTCCCCATTTCTGAAATTTCCGTTCATTTCAGTAAATAATTTTCAAATTTTAAAAGCTATGTCATTTGCCTGGGACTTGGCTTCATTATTATCAGCAAAATGAATCATATATTTTATTTCTAAGTATCTGTTTCTTGTCATTGAGTTTTTTACTGTAGGAACCATTAAAACTTCTTCATCTGACCAATAGTCACGTTCACTTGATAGTGTATATCCAGAGAAAATTAAAAAAACCGATCAATGTTTTTAATTCTTCAGTTGTTAAGGAAAAATCTGGTTTGTTTTCCCATTGTTTAGCGTATTTTTCTGTTTCTGTTAAAATATGCTCCAATTATATCGGAGACAAAAATTCTTCAAAAACTCCTAAGCGCCATAGACCCTTTAAAGTGCTTACAGCTGTTTCATAATTTATTTTTGAGGCATCACTTCCATCAGAAATACACTGCTGGACAATTGGACGGATAACACTATCATTCATAGCAACCACAAAATGAAAGGAAGCAAAATGTGGAAAATTAGAATAAGTGCGGGATATTAGTAAGAAAAAGTATGAGTATGCAAATTTTTTTTCCACGTCTGTTCATCACGTGATAGCGTTCATAAGAGCTTTAAAGGTTTTGACGCGTGTGGACAGTTGTTGTTTCAAGTCAAAGTTTTACAGGAAAGATTTAATAGACGAACTTAAAATTTTTGGCATGTCTTCCCGACATCACATAGATGACTTTAATGCGAGGCCGAATTATTAGAAAGATCGAAGAAGGGCGAAAAATAACATATGTTGCCAGGGAGTTCGACATCGCTCACAGCGTTGTTTCACGGCTGTGAAAGTCATTTAAAACTACTGGAATGTGTAGTAGACGGCACGGGGAAGGCCGTGTTAGAAGTACGACGCCTGCAGAAGACAGATATATCGTTCTATCAGCAAAAAGGAACAGGCGCACCACAGTTCAGCAGGTGGCAAATCAGTTTCTTGCTGCTTCAGGAAAGCAGATCTCCCGAAAAACTGTTGCCAGACGTTTGAGGGGGAAGGACTATACGCACGCAGACCAATTTTGTGTGTCCCATTGACCAGACAGCACCGTACTGCCCGTTTGCAATGGTGTCGGGAGTATCACAATTGGACTGAACAGGACAGGGCATGCGTACTATTCTCAGATGAGAGTAGGTTCAGTCTGTCATCGGATTGCAGACGCCAACTGATCTGGCGCGAGAGTGGTACTGCTTATCGTCCAGAAAATATCCAGGAAAAGGACTGATATCCGACATGCAGTATCATGGTGTGGGCCGGCATCATGATCAATGGCCGCACGCGCCTACATATGGTTGCGAATGGGACTATGACGGGCTAACGATACATTGATGAAGTTCTACTTCCTCATGTTCGTCTTTTCCGTGGTGCTGTCGGTGATAAATTTCTTTTTATGGACGACAACGCAACATGTCATCGAAAACTCGCTGTTCAGGATTGTCTAGACAGCGAGGGTATTCAACGTCTCGTATGGCCAGCGCGTTCTCTAGATCTAAACACCATTGAAAATGTGTGGGATGCTTTGGGGAGGCAAGTTGCTGGTCGAAACTATCCTCCGACAAACAAGAACACCCTCATCCGTGCACTCACAGAGGAACGGGATAAATTGCTTCAACAGCTGCTGGATAATGTTGTTCAAAGTATGGAAACGACGTGTGGAATGTTGCATCACACTTCACGGTGGACATATCTCGTACTGATACCTTTCTTTAAGGTGCCTGCTGACTTTTAGATGCATTGTTCCATTTCTCCGTACGCAGATCAAATGAACATTTTTTTCTTTCAGATGTTTCACAGCTTTTGTACTTTTCAGAACAACAAATATTCTTTATTCTATTGTCTGAACAGTGTGGCAACTATATTTTATCCTACTAGGCCTCATGTCTCGCTTAATGTTATGCTACATAGCAATTTGTGATCCGTCCTTAGCAATTGTCCAGCAGTGTATTATAATTTGGCGGAACCTTTTTCCAATCTGCTATTAACACTTTTTTACCTTTCTCACATGTATTTGATTCTGAATTCGAGCAACCTCATTTTTTTTACTTTTGTTTGATAAATCTGCCTCTCTATGATCATCATGGTTCTGATAAGGTACAGAAATTTTAATACTATCTGCAACGTCTTTTACAGATGGGTCAAGAGTTTCAGTGTCATCAAAACCTTCTTCGTCTGTTATTCATCTACTTTAGATGACAAAGCAATCATTTAAGATTCTAATTCCTCCGAAAATAGATATTCAACAGCTTCCTCGGAAGTTTTAAAAACTTTTTTCCGTGACATCTTCAACACCTATGAAATAAACTAAATATCAGAAAATTTAACAAATCCGCACAGCGTCCTATTTTTAGAACAGTAGTTTAAATTTGTAATTAAAACTAATGAAAGTAAAAATAATTTTAAAATGTTATAAGATATCTGTTAATAGAATATCTGAAATATAAATTCTGAAAAAATATTTAAACTTACCTTTAAAATCTTTTAGTATGATTACAATGAAATTCAGCAAGAAAAAATCATGAAAATGGCAAAGTTTACATTTCTGCAGCTGGCTGAAAAATGCTTTCATCCAGTCCAAACTAGTTTAAATAAGAAGGGTGAATCAATTACTCTTCAGGGGGTGGAAAAAGAATAGACGAAATGTTGAATAGTTGTATTTATAATGAAGAAAATGAACTGTCCTATAAATATGACGCTGGGCGGAAACGGGTTAATTGTAAAATACGTACTTACATTCCAAATCCTCACCACTACATTATATAAGTGCCAGAGAATCATTCATTCTCAAACTTCCTGGCGTGGACAACTAACATGCTCTAGGTGTGCATCTGTAGGGCATTCTTCTACTGATTGTACCCTAGAACCGAAGTGCATTAACTGTTCACAGCATCATTCTGCCGATTCTAAACTTTGAACAAAATTGAAAACTTAAAAACAAATACAAGACATTAAAATTAATAAAAATGTAACTTACTTAGAGGCTCGAAATTTAATAGTTCCACCTTTATTACAGCCATATTCGCAGACTGTTAAATCATCAATAACATCTTTTTCTACACAAACGGATGAAAATATTACAAAAATAAAGAGCCCACCTTTAAAACTACTTCAACCAGCTTCATTCATCTCGAAACAAAATAAAACTGCACCTATTCCTACAGTTTCTACATCGTCTGCTTCCACTCAAGCACACCTATAACCTTTGGCATCTACAATATCAGAATCCCATCCACCTATTCCTAAAATTCTTATATCTAATGACGTACCTTCCACCAACAACAATATGATTACCCCAATTTATTCTTCATCGATCATATCCACTTGCCCATCTAGCTCCAGTATTCAACCATCCCTCCGCATCTACTACAGCATCTACCAAACAAAATTCAAAAGCTCTATCAAGAATAGTATATGACGTGGAAGATGAGCCTGAGTCGAATCCAGATAAAGTTAAAAAATCATAAAATCTATTACAAGGAAGAGTCAGTCGTAACACCTACTAAATCGTTAATTCACTACGACTTCCAAAACCCGATTAGAAAATAGTGTTAGAAACAGCAAAAGTTATTTTTTTTTACCTTTGTAAATTATTTTATTACGAACTACACGCCTTTCTGACTTGGTGGGGAAATCCCCACTAAAATTTGTTAACTTTACTTTTAAAACTTTTTTATAAATTGACTCTCTCTCTCTCTCTTTCTAGCTTTTTATAATATAAAAATGTTTTAAAATTCATTAAAAACTTCTTCAAGACTATTTTTATATATACCTTTTGCATGTCTTTATTTTACAATTTTAACAGATTCTCCAAAAACTTGTATGTTATTTCAAACAAATGTTTGGCGCAATATAGCCAAGATCGTCTCTTGCGCCAAAAACACACCTCAATCAATCAATCTGACGCTAAGACACAGCGGAAAAAACACGCCACGGTGTGTTTTAAGTTGGCTAACACGTAAAACACACATCGTGGCGTGTTTTTAATAATTAATCGCCAACTTGACCAAATGCTGCCAAAGTTCGTGATGTTGATGTTTTGTATTTAGGAATATACATTTAAGAATATTTTGCATGTATCTGAACTAAATTGAGCCATTATATTTACTAAATTAATAACATTTCCTCGACTCAAAACTACGTATCCCGGTCAGTGCAATTCCCAAACAGAAAATTAAATTAAATTAACATTCTGATAAATTGTTAACATGACTGCCTACCTTCGGATCAAATATTTTCATAAAAACAAATTTTTGAAATAAATTGATTGTTTTTAGGGAAAAAAGTAAATAAATTAAACATTTTAAATAAATCTTGTACTTTTAAAAACATTATTGGTTTTCAAAGAAATTTTACCAAAACGGGTAACACTGTATAAAGACTCATAATACAATTATCACTTTATACACAACATACATATTATGGTGCTCTTCAAAATGAGCCAAAATCTAAGAGAAATATTAAAATATAAAAAAATTACAAACAATTATACATAACAATATTTTGATACTTTTTAAGTTTCTTATTTATAAAAACTATCCTAAATGAAAAAAATATTCAACCTACATCAAAACTGTTAGTTCACTTTATGAAAAACAGTATAATAAACATTCCCACAAAATTTCAAAAGTTATCTGGTTTGGATCTTAAGATATCATGTAAATGGTAAAGGGTTTCTTTCGAAAATAAAATTTTGAGAAAAACTCATTTAAAGTTTTATCTTAACGTTAAAAGGTACACGTACATACAAAATTGTCTAAAATTTCCCAGGATGATATGCCACCTGCCTTTTCTTCCTGGTGCAACCCTTTTTTCTTTCTGAGAGTTCGTGTTTTTTTTTCTTTTTATTTTGTAAAGGGTAATGAATGTCTTTCTGCGTCGTTAATTCGTAGATAGTCATACAATTTTAATACACGTATCATATTGTTACGAATTTAGTCTTATTCTAATTGTTTCTACTCATTTGTGTTCATTTCTAAAGTTTAATTTGTCGTATCTAATGTGATTTCAACCCTGTTTACCTGTAATATCATTTCCACTGCATTGCACGGCCCCCATGCTTTAACATTGGTTTAAATGGTAAACTCGCCAAATATTGCAGCTTGTTGCGTTTTCGGGGGTTCGAAATGATTGAAGCCGAAGAGCGGGATCCAAAACAATTTTATTCTTGGCCAAAACAGTCCTCCACCAATTGTAGAACAGTTCGAGAAAGTCACGTACAATCGATGAAAATACTGATAACACAGATGTAATACACTAACAAAAGCAATAGTAAACACTCAGCACAAAAATAATAACTCAATAAAAGCAATAACACACACACTATGCAATCGTCTCTCTTTCTAGCTCAGAGAGGTATCACTTGCATGAAAGCTGAGATCTGACTAACTGACTAGCCGGCCGGGCCTTTTTATACCTTTCGGTCAGAAACCTCTTGCACTTGCCAGAATAATCGAGAAATAGAAAGGTCTAGCAAAATCCGGAACGTACGAGAAAAGCTCAATACAGTAATACATTCAATACAATAGTGTTACAATACCACGATAGGGTTGCCAGCCAGGGTTATTAGGAGTAGGGTTGCCATGGTCGCCAAGCTTATCGCCCATATTTAGCGATATATCGCCAAATTTGGCGCCAAAAATTAAATCGCCAAATCCGTCGCCAACTTGGCACTAGCTGCAATATTTGGCGAGTTTAAAATTTAAACCAATGTTAAAGCATGGGGGCCGTGCAATGCAGTGGAAATGATATTACAGGTAAACAGGGTTGAAATCACATTAGATACGACAAATTAAACTGTAGAAATGAACACAAATGAGTAGAAACAATTAGAATAAGACTAAATTCGTAACATTGCCCCCCTCTCAAGAACTGCACGTCCCGGGCAGTACAACCCTTCATCAGACGTTAACATAATAATAAAGCAATTGATTAAAAACAATTAAATGAATATGCAATAATAAACATGTAATACATAGTACAAAATAAACACCTAATGCATAGTACAAAATAAACACGTAATGCATAGTAGAAAATAAACACTTACAAAACAATAAACAAAATTATTTACAAGATTATTTACACACTAACTTATTTATACAAGACCATGGTCAAAATAAATTACACGATACTTGACACACTAAGAATTATGGCCATAATATGGAGCAAGCCTGTCGTAATGAACGACTCTAGGCTTCGAATTCGTTGACTTACGGATCCGGATTACGACGTCGTTTATTATCTTTAAAATTGTATAAGGACCGTCCCAATGCGATTGTAGCTTAGGAGAAAGTCCTTTGCGTCGAGTCGGGTTGTAGAACCACACCTTGTCACCTTCCTTGAATTGATGTCCTGTGGCTTTTGTGTCGTACCGAGTCTTCATCTTCTCCGTCCTCAGGTTGATCCGTTCTCGAGCCAAATTGTGTACATCTTCAAAACGTGCCTGGAGATTCTGCACGTACTCCTCAGGCGATGAAGGTGTATCCGGAGGGCGACCAAAGAGCAGGTCACAAGGGAGACGAAGATCTCGGCCAAAAAGCATCTGGGATGGTGAATATCCGGTAGTCTCGTGAACGGCGCTGCGGTACGCTAGCAGAAAGAGAGGAACTTTCTGGTCCCAGTCTTGTTGGTTCTTGGAGACCATCAGTGAGAGGTTATTCAGGATGGTACGATTAAACCTCTCCACCATGCCATCTGACTGTGGGTGCAAAGGTGTGGTCTTGGTCTTGTCAATTCCGAGTAGTTCACAGACCCCCTTCAATACCGCAGAGACGAAATTTCTTCCCTGATCGGAATGAAGTTGAAGAGGTACCCCATATCTCGATATCCAGGGCTGCACTACAGCCTCCGCTACGGTGGGGGCTTCCTGATCCGGAATGGGGTACACTTCGGGCCATTTCGTGAAGTAGTCCATGACAACAAGTAGGTACTTATTACCAGACGCAGTCCTTGGCAGTGGTCCCAGGATATCGAAAGCGATACGTTCGAAGGGTGATCCAACATTGTAGCGATGCAGCTTCCCTCGGCTACGTATCTTTGGCCCCTTCCGAGCTGAACAGGCATCACAGGACTTGCACCACTGTTCCACGTCAGCTCTCACTTTACCCCAGAAGAATCGCTCTCGAACTCGGTGCAAAGTTTTCATGACGCCGAAATGACCTCCTGTTGGGCTGCCATGCAATTCTTTGAGTACCTCTGGGATACGAGATCGAGGAAGTACTAATTGCCACCTGAATGTCTTTCCATCCTCTGATTCGAATTTTCGGTATAGAACACCATTCCTGAGATGTAGAGAATTCCAGAGGGCCCAATACTGCTTAGTTGTAGGACTATAAGCCGAGATGTCCTGCCAACTTGGTTTATTGCTGGAAGACTCCATAAACTCTATAAGGAGTTTAATATCAGGATCCGCCATCTGGTCTTCTCGAACTTTCTCGTCACTCCAGGGATCGGGTGGCGTCGCTGTTGAAGTTGTTATCTGGCGTATAGCATAGTCATATTTGGTCTCTACTCTGGAACAATGACGACAATTTTCTGGGCATGGTCTTCTTGAAAGGGCATCAGCATTTCCATGCGAGGAGCCTTTACGATGTCTGATGCCAAAGTAATACTCGTTGAGCCGCTGTATCCATCTGGCTACCTGGCCTTCAGTGTTTCTAAAATTCATTAGCCAGGTTAAAGAGGCATGATAGGTACGTAGAAGAAATTTTTGGCCATAGAGATAGTGATGGAAATGCTCGATGGCTTTCACAATAGCCAGTAGCTCTTTTCGAGTGACACAATAATTTCTTTCCGGTTTCGATAAACACTTACTCCAATAAGCTACGACTCGTTCCTGGCCATCTATTTCCTGAGATAATACTGCTCCGACACTCTCATTACTGGCATCAGTGTCCAAGATAAATGGCTTGTCCGGTTGTGGATATATTAAGATCGGTGAAGACGTCAAAGCTTCTTTAAGCTGGAGGAAGGTATCTTCACATTCTTTTGCCCACTGAAACTTTTGTTTACTTTCTGTTAGCTTGTGTAAGGGTCTTGCGATGTTAGAGAACCCTTTCACAAACTTTCGGTAATAAGTACATAGTCCTAGGAAGCTTCGCAGCTCACGGAGGTTTTCAGGGCGTTTCCAATTCTTTACGGCGGACACTTTTTCGGGGTCGGTACGAACACCTTCTGCAGAGATGATGTGTCCCAGATAATTGACTTCTTTCTGGAAGAACTTGCATTTCTAAGGGTTTAGCTTCAAGTTAGCGTCCCTTAATTTTGATAACACCTTCCGGATATTTTGAAGATGTCCTTCAAACGTACGCCCTCCTATTATGACGTCATCCAGGTAAATAAGGCAAGCTTCAAAAGTCAGACCCTTTAGCACGGTCTCCATCAGGCGCTCGAAAGTAGCTGGCACATTGCAGAGCCCGAACGGCATGACTTTGAACTGCCATAGTCCTTGGCCGGAAGTGAATGCTGTTTTTTCTCTATCTTCGGGATGGATCTCCACTTGCCAGTATCCGCTCCTTAAATCTAAAGTCGAGAACCATTTATGACCGGAAAGGGTATCCAGGGTGTCATCTATCCTTGGAAGAGGGTAGCTGTCCTTCTTGGTGACGTCGTTAAGTTTTCGATAGTCCACGCAAAATCTTGTGGAGCCATCTTTCTTACGAACCAAGACGATTGGAGATGCCCACGGACTCGAAGACGGTTCTATGATGTCATTTTCCTGCATCTCTCGTAGTAGTGTTCCGACCTCTTCCTGTTTAGCAAACGGCTAGCGTCTTGGGTGCTGTTTAATCGGCGGATGGTCTGCTGTATCAATTCTGTGTTGTGTCACTGTAGTATGGCCAATATCGCTACTGTTTCTAGAAAACACGTCTTCAAATTCTTGGAACAGTCTTTCTGCGGAGCTTTTCTGTTCGGGGGGACAATTCAGCATTTTCTAGAAGGTCGGGAGTCAACTGTTGAGGCGAGTTGGATAGGAGCAAGCTCGAACTTTTGCAGACACACGTTACTGGACTGCAGGTTGCCAACACTTCACCTTTCTGGAACACTCTAGGTTTTCAGTTACGTTGCAAATTCTTACCGGGATAGTTTTTCTGGAAAGGTCCACTAGCGTCGAATTATCAATCCATTCGCTTTATTTTCCGCAGATCCAATTAGGCCAGAGTTGAAACTCACATCGTTACCGATGTATCCAGGTACTATGATTTCAGTCCTTGGGGGAATGGTAATATTCTCGTTAGCGGTTACCTGTCGAATAGATTCTGTCCTGTGTTCAATTTTGAATATAGTGACTTCTTCGTGTATGGAACGTAATTCGTTCTTGTTGAAGTCTAGAGTTAAACCATGCTCCTTTAGAAGGTCCAGTCCAAGAATGAAAGGGTCTGCAATATCTGCGACATACACAGCATGTTGGTAGGTAGTGTCTCCAAACTTGATATTGACTTGATATTGATCAATCTTTTCCCCCGTCACGGTCTGTAGCACCACGCGGGGCGGGGTCCAGATAAGTTTCTCTTTTAATTTTTGAGCCAGATCGTTCCGAATGATAGACACATTGGCTCCTGTATCGATGATCATGTTGCAGGGAAGCTCGTTAACATGTCCCATTATAAAAATTCCATTCTCACCGGTACTCTTTGTCGAAATTTGACACACTTGAAAGTTTTCAAAATCTGGCAACCTCCGCCCCACGAGATGACCATTAATTAGTTTTCCGACACCTCCTTCTGGGAGGCGCTATTAGTTTCAGCGCCTTGGCGTGCCCGGCAGCTTCTCTGCAGATGCCCTTCTCGACCGCAGGTCCAGCATTTAAAGGTCTTCTTCCCGTCTGCTTTCTGGGACATCAAAGACTCAACTCTATTCATGAAGCATCTGTCGCTCTAACCGCTCCATACTTGAGTTCGACGTGTCCGATTCGTTGACGGCTCGTAGTGTCTGTCCTTTCGTGTTGCTTGCTGGGCTGCCTCGAATTTCATACCAAACACTAGGGCCCCCTTTAAGTCCTTGAGATCCGCCATTCGGAGAGCTGGATTTCCGGAACCCCGTCGATAAAGTGTTGCAGCGCCAACTTCTCTTACTTCAGTCGGACAGTCAGAAAACGCCAAGTGAGTACGTCCGTCGCCAGTTCTTGGAGCGTTTCGGACACTTTCTGCTGCCGTGACTTCGGCTGGAGTCTGCTGTAATCCTTCACACATTTCTCTCCGAAGCGTAACTCCAGAGCATTAACGAGAGCGTCAAATCCAGCCGCTGTGTTTCCGGCAAAGTTAGCAAAATGTCAGCAGCGTCGGCTCGAAGAGAAGCAGCTAACTGGCAGGCCTTGGTCTGGGAGTCCCACTGGTTTGCATCCGCCACTATGGAGAATTGGGTCTTATACACCTGCCAAGAGGACTTTCCGTCATATGTAAAAGCTTGATGGAAGGCTTGGAATAAGGAGCTTGAAACTTAAATTCATCCCCTTGACCAGTCATGACTTTCTGCTTCAATTTCTCTAGGTCACTCCTGAACGAGATGGAAACTTTTCTACCTTTTTTGAAAATTTTCGCCTCTAGTTTGCTCTCCATATCTTCAATTTATTTTCAACCGACTCGATTCTTCCTTCCATTTCTTCAAATTTCTTGTCCATAGTCGTCAATTTGTCGCCAATGCCCTTCAAATCACTTTTCAACTCTTCCTTGTTGGCGATATATCGCTAAATATGGGCGATAAGCTTGGCGACCATGGCAACCCTACTCCTAATAACCCTGGCTGGCAACCCTATCGTGGTATTGTAACACTATTGTATTGAATGTATTACTGTATTGAGCTTTTCTCGTACGTTCCGGATTTTGCTAGACCTTTCTATTTCTCGATTATTCTGGCAAGTGCAAGAGGTTTCTGACCGAAAGGTATAAAAAGGCCCGGCCGGCTAGTCAGTTAGTCAGATCTCAGCTTTCATGCAAGTGATACCTCTCTGTGCTTGAGAGAGAGAGACGATTGCATAGTGCGTGTGCTATTGCTTTTATTGAGTTATTATTTTTGTGCTGAGTGTTTACTATTGCTTTTGTTAGTGTATTACATCTGTGTTATCAGTATTTTCATCGATTGTACGTGACTTTCTCGAACTGTTCTACAATTTGTGGAGGACTGTTTTGGCCAAGAATAAAATTGTTTTGGATCCCGCTCTTCGGCTTCAATCATTTCGAACCCCCGAAAACGCAACAATATAGCTACCAGCTTATTTATCACTTTTAATAAGCCACTAGCGCCTTCATTAAATTGTAGAACTGCTATATATACCCCTAATTTCAAAGACTGGAGTTCAACAAAGTTTTGTTTTGGAACTATGTTCCACAGAACACCACTGAAACTCTCGTTGGCATTCTGAGTCAATCTGTGTAAGCACTTTTCTAAAAGTTTTTGATCGCATAGTTTAAAGTAGTGTGGTTTAACAATATTTAAAATATTTTGTGGGATTCCAGGGGATTTGGCGGTGAATATTTTACCAAGTGCCTTTGCTTTTTGAAATTTGCACCAACTATCTGTTCCTGTTGGGCATTGACCATGCATATGCTTTTCAGTACTGAAACAGCAGTAATAAAACGCAACAATAACTGCGGTTTGCATGTTTGATTTTTTTTTTATTACTGCGGATTGCTATTCCATAATAATTTTGTAATTTGTCAATAAAATTGTCCGCCAATTTTCCCTTTCCTCCCAATTCTTTCACTGATCTTCTTAACTTTCTCAGATGACTCTCAACCCTTTTCTGCACATTACCAATACAGTCTAGATTATTAACTGTTTTAGGAGCGCACATGTTTTTTACGGATTCTTACGCTTTGGAAACCCCATCACCATATTAATCAGTGTACTGCAATTTACGATAATTCTCTGATCGCTCAAATATGCAATATACTCCGACAGTCTCCATACTTGAAGCCGAACCCGTATGATTGCAACAAATATGTGCATTAGAAGCAGCATCTGGAACTTTAGTCTTCTTTGAACATATTCTACAAAAATGTGTCATATTTTCGATGTCCAAAATTTTTCCTGTGTCAATGGATATGCAACTAACGCAACCATTGTGAGACGAGTAGCCTCGCTTCTGCCAAGTCCCATCCATTGACACGCCACAACTGCTTATTGATTCTAAGGGTGAATTTTTTAATATTTTCACCTCTGTACCTGCATTTTTCATGCTTTCTATAAAAACTATAGATGCAGTCAGCTGAATCTTTAATCATTGATTTCGAAAGGCTGTTTTGGAAAGAAAAGGCAAGTCCAATATTCCGAACAGTTTATTTCCAGTTGTGTACCTTTTTTAAATTACTCTTAACGCAAAAGAAATCAGAGTATTCAGCTTAAATTTATTGTTGATTTTTTCAGATAAAGTAAATCCTTTTAAAAAATCACAGTTTCTACATTTCAAGGAAAAGTTTGAACATATTGCATCTCTAGAGTCTTCTGTCAAACTGAGTTCATCATGTAAACACAAACTGGACAACAAAGTACTGCAAACCCTGAAAGCAATGTGGTGACACCAAATATTCGATGTCCGAAAATTTCATCACAATTCCCAGAATTTCCTAAAAAATTGTCCTTCAAATCTTCAAGTTTTGATACACTTGCAGTTTTTAGTTGAATATTACTTGCAACGGTCGTATCATTTTTAGTCTGAAAATTTATACTTGAGCGTTTGTTCCTATACTGATTTCCAGTAAACTTTCGCTTTCTGGAGCTATATTGGTTCTTATGACCCATATTTAAGATATTTTTGAAACCTTTTAAGCAAATTTTTTGTAATAAAAATTGGACAAACATACAGCTAAGCAAAACACAAGCTGGAATGTAAACAGACTGTGTTGCCAATTTTTAGCAAGAAAGAACTATACTAATAATATAGTAGTGGCTGAAACACCAGAAAAATTTCCGAAATATTTTTTATAAATAAAAAAAATGAAAAAAACAGTAGAATTTAAGTTACAAATTGCAATTTTCTGCAACTTACGGCTTTGAAATGATACTTCCGGTTCCCTTTTGCAGAGAATGATGTTTTTTTTTAAATCACTATAACTTTATTTCTATTTTGCGTAAAGGAAAAAGAAAAACTGTTTTGGAAAGAAAAATGTTCAATCTGAAAGATTTTGAAATAAAAAAAAATGTCTTATGTAGATGAAAGGACCTCCCAAACAGAAAAAAAAATAAAATTAACATTTTGATAAACTTTTAACATATAAAACTGACTGGCTATTTAAAAGAAATATGATACAAATGTATGTAAATTATACGAACACATATTTCAGCAAGCCTTACACATATTTCAGCAAGAGGTTAGCCTTTCATAATAAAAGATTATGTTTTGAATTACGATGAGTTCTAAATAGGAAAAAGTTATTTACTCATTTCAAGAGTGTATAAATTCAGGACTTTGTATTATCGCAACCTATTGGAGACATTATATGAAACGAAGCACATGATTGCCAATTCAGCGTATACGACACATCAAGATTGCCAACTTGGCGAGTTATCGTGAACGTTGGCGATTGTTGCTATAATACTTCAGGACCTTACTTCCTTTTAAATTCCCGTTTCATGGTTTTCATACTTTAAAGGGTCATTATGATTCAATCGCTTTTTGAATTATATCTTCACTTTCAGCAAAAACAGTTTTTCTTTAAATTCAACAGTCCCTTTCATTTCATTCTATTTATAACACCAGTTTCTTCAGAAATATAAAGTTCTCTTTCAGGATTAAAAACAGTCAATGTCTTTCTGACAATTTAACTCAGATGTATCAAATTCTCAAAGGCATACTTGGGTCAAACAAACAAGGTTTAACTTAAGGTGGACCGCAAAAAAATCAATATTCTCAGAAACTTAGATTATTTCAAATAATACATTAAAATATATATGTAAACGAACAAGAATAAATAAATGCTTACGTACTGACATTTGACATCTTTTCTCTGCTACTATCTCTCCAATTTCAACGGGATTTTTTTTTTTTTTGGTTATTGTATGCCGATATATTGGTCGGGCTGCGAAATTGACACTACTGATGTTACTAAGTTTTAAATACAAGACAACAGGAGTTTCCACAGTGAACAAAACTATTGTTCATAGTACAACGGGAGATTAGATAATTTTTGCGTGCAATTAAAAACATAACCTAAGAATTGTGAAATAAGGTAAACCTCCTGCCACTTGAATCATTTAAAACGTAAAACTCAAACTAAACTCTGTGATGCATTCTGACATTTGTTTCATCCTACTCTTGGATTGCTATGCAATTCAAAATCTCGAATACTTAAACGAAAAATTGAAATTCTAAAATGGACATTTCTTTGATTATGTGCGCAGTCCTTACAATCAGTTGTTGTAACAAATGTCTATTGAGGCTGAGAAGGGATTGGGGGTTTTCAAGATGTATGTTCTGGTTCAGATTTAATTTTATTGATAAATGTATCGTATTATTAATGCTGAATGACAGTATTTCGTATATATGAGAGGATGTTTAATCTAACTGAGTTTTTACTGAGTATCTTTAGAACACACAGGTGTACGTTATAATTGAACGCATAATAGAAGTATAGAAGCAATTATTTTTGCAGGTTTATTTTTGTGTTCCCGTAACGTTTCGGGGCAAGTATTATGCAAAGGTGACCGATGAATTGTAAACATGAGGTTCTTCGCCATAAATAAAGGGAAGGGGTATGAGTTTATACTTTTGTGTGTGAAAGGACTGTAAACAATTTGATGGCGTTAATTGAAATTCTTCATTTTTCAAGCAGGATTCTGGAGATATTTTTTTAATATAATTAATGACTTATATACCATAATTTGGATTTGATTAGCTGATTATTAGTCATTACCGCTAAGTTATCAGTAGTTATTAATATCACTCTTTGCAGTAACACGTGACCTATTGTTGACGTACCACTTAAATCTCAAACAATAGTGAGGTGATGAGGACGTCATCCAAGCTGACACCCTACTTTCCAATTTGTCATACCATGCTACGAGAAGAATAGGAACCTCGACAGATTTATCATATCTAAGCAAGTGTTTCTCAAACTTTTAATATTGGTTACCCAATATTCAATCATAATTTTCATCGCGCCCTCCTGCCCCTCCATACCAACAACAATACATTGGATTCAATAATACTATATTCTTAGGCTAAAGGTACAATACGACTTTAACCAAGTGCTTCTCAAACTTTCAATACTGGCGCCCCCCTTTTCAATCACAATTTTTATCGCGCCCCCCCTTATACATAATAATTTACTGAATGCAATAATTTTGCACTTTTACAATAAAACAACAATAATTATTATAAACCGTACAAATTTATGACATAAGTATTAAATTTTGTATATGTTACTTTTAAGCAAAAAAAAGTTATGTAATAGGATATTTACTAAGTTATTTTTCCTTTCTCTGAATTTTAAATTGGAACATATTGCAAAATTCGGTGGTTGCTTAGAAGACAAAATATAGATATCAGCTAAATATAGAAAATGAACTCAGAGGGTCAATTTCTTATCTTAAAACTCCTTTCAAAAACTTTGCTCTGTAAGACAAGCCCATGGAAGTAGCTAATAATTATTAAACTTGTTCTGAATTTAGTATTAATTAATTAGTCATAAAATACTCTGTGCGCCACTCATACATTAAAAGCAGTGTTTCTCAAACTTTCAATACTGGCGACCCAAGTTTCAATCATAATTTTTGACTCGGCCCCCTGTACAACAATAATGTTTTTACTGCAATAAAAATGCACTTTGAGAGAGAGACGCTAATGTTACAATACGATCTTAATTATAAACCGTACAAATTAATACGATAAGTATATTAAAATTTGTGTATATGTAACTTTTAAGTAATATATATTTTAAGAAAATTACTTAAATATATATATTACTTAGAATTATGTTATTTTTCTTTCTCTAATTTTCAAATTGGAACAGATCGCAAAATGATGTATTTAATTAAAGATTTACTTCCTTCAGCATTTATTTCTCAAAGTACAAATGTCATTAGAAAAATAGTCTAGTCAATGTCGCTCTCTATCATATCCATCACATCTGGCATTATAGGGTACGTTTGCGTGAGTCTGGCAACCTATCGGACGTCTGCGCAAAACATAAAAATGCTTTTCTTCGTACAATTCCAGTCAGTTTTGGTCGACTCGATACTCCTATAGCTACCGAATCTAGCTTGAATGTACATTTTTTTAATTTCCACGTTAATTGTAATTCACGGTAATTAAGTATTTACGGCAGTAGATTAAAACAATATCATACATACATTTTTAAGTCGTAAGCAAACATTCGACCATAATAAAGAATCAACAAGTACACAGACGAACGAGCATGGTTCCGAAAATTAAATCAAGGCAATCTTCTCAAAAATACTTAAATTTTGGATTTACCACTACTGAAGTAAATGATGGAAAAAAAAGCCCCAGCTCGATATGTGTTAAAACTTACAAATCTGTAGAACAACATGTGAAAGTTGTTTTTAAAACATGTAAAATCATTTAGCTATGTTGGCAAAGAATTTTAAAAAGTATTTTCTGGATGAGGACAGCTTGGTAGCAAGTTACGAGTGGATTCGGGATCTATTTCAAGATACTCCCCAGAAGGGCTCTCAACTTCCAAAGAAGAAATCTTCATAGATTTCACATCCAGTGAAAAATTAAAAGGCAATTTTGTAATAAATCGCTCTTTGAATTTGGGGTAGAGGTGGATGAGGAATTATCTGTACTGAAAACAAAAGCACTTCGTATACTATTACCATTTTCAACATCCTACCTTTTTCAAACCGGATTTTCTGCAGTGGATGCCTTGAAGACAAAATATAGATCTCAGCTAAATACAGAAAAATAACTCTTTAAGTGTCAATTTCTGATATTAAACCTTCCTTTGAAAAACTTTCCTCTACAAGACAAGCCCGTGGAAGTCCCTAATAATTATTAAACTTTTTCGTAATGTAGTAATAAGATTGATTGATTGAATATTAACGTCGCACTGTTCAGCTGCACGAGGGCTTTTGACGACGGACCACGTAATTTTAAACCATGGTCAAGTGACGTGGATGACACTGAGCTGGCACCCCTCTCTCCTAACTACCACACCACACCAACGGGAAAACGTTTCAACTCTCAACAGATTTAACGTGCATCGCTGCCCTACACGGCGGGTCTTTAGTGGTACTGGGCTCGAACTCATGACAAGGCAAGCCACGATCCGATACCTATACCACTCGGCTACCGCGGCCAAATTCAGTAATAAGAAATTCTTTATAAAATACCTTCTTCAGTACTGATGCATCAAACGTATACTGGCTGAAACACCGACTCTTCGCACGAGTTCATTTTTTAAAAAAAATAAAACATTATTCTTGATATAATAGCTGAACTGTAAGGAGAGTAAAACTGTGTGCACGACATTGTATACAAAAATGTAAATGATTTTTTTTTAGATAAATGCTATAATTGTAAATAACTGTTTAAAAGAACTGTAATTTTAAACCTCACACAATTAGCATTTAGAATTAATGTTAAATTATGAAAAAAGAATATAAAATTTCGATGAAGAATGATTGTGTTACTTTTTAACATTTAAAGCGAGAAGACTTCAAAATGTTTTAACCTGGGAGCAGGCGCGTACTGATACTAACATTAATGGTAGTGCGGGGACTCAGTCACCCCAATCATTTGTTTAGAATTATTTTTACTGTACACGATACAAATCGGAATTCTAGTGAATATTTTAATTTATAGAAAGTATACTTACCTTCTTTCAAGGACTATTCAATTCTTTGATGATTTGAGAAAAAATCCAATAAAACTGAACTAAAATGATTCAAAGGTACAAGACCATAATAAAGGACGCAAATCAGACACTTTTCAATTATCCTACAGAAATGTTAAACCAATCAATTCTTTTCCAAATATCGCAAAAACTCAATTAATTACAATTTCCTAAGCGAAAAGCAAACGCATAAAAGATGGGACTGAACTAATATTGATAATAACCATACCATAAGATTGAAGGTCAATCAAATGATTAGCAAACGTACTATGCAGCCTGGTTGAAAAGTGAATCATGACTTCCTTTTCTTTTTCTACAACTAATGTACAGTATTTCAATAATAATTACAGTGGTGAATTGTTTATCTTCTTAGAATTTTTCTCAGGGTCTGTGGGTTTCGTTTTTTCTTTTAACGAGTAATATTTTATGTTAAAACGTAATAAAAAACAGCTCTCATTGAGAAAATACAGCAAATTAAACAAAACGTTTTTTTTTTTCTTTAATTTGGCTTTGGGATCAAAGATAGCTATTTGATGAGGAAAAAAGCCATATAATAAACATAAATTATGTCAGTGTTGTTGTGTGTATATTTTTAATATGGAAGAAAGCATTTTGTTTTACTTCTCTTTCCGGTTATTTTTTTTAAAAAAAATCTTTAAATTTTCGATACGCTCGCGCCCCCCTTGTAGGGTCATCGCGCCCCCAGGGGCGCGACCCACACTTTGAGAAACACTGCTTTAACCTCTTAAGCGCCACCGGCATATATATACGTCTTACCCATCCATTGCGTTAAATGTCCCGGGCGTATATATACGTCTTTCTAAAGTACGATATTTCTGTGCACTGCTATCTTTAAAATTATTCTGAAGATTTTGGAATGCAATTAAAGGACCTTGGCAGTGTTTGCAATGGGTTTACTTATATCAGGATATTTATTTACTTATTTCTTTTCTAGCCACCCCCTTTCTAAAACATCGCATACGTATACCTATGGTTAGAACGGAGGCATTGGGGAACGAATCGTGTAACTTTTAATCAACAGTTAAGGAATTATTTATAAACCGTACAAATTATCAAGATAAGTGTTAATTTTTGTATATAATTTTATTTATGACAATCCCATTGGATCACTTAAACGTTCTTAACTTAGTTTTGTCAAATTAATTATAAAATACATTAGGCAGTACTGATATATTTATAAGTGTATTATATCAGTGTAAATACTAATTTCCTTTTTTATTACGCCGGAATTTATTCTGTTCGTTTACTTCCAGTAAATTAATAATTTCTTTAAATAATATTTTGTTTTCGAATTTTCAATAAGCTCGCGCCCCACTTTTAGAGTTATCATGCCCCCAAGGGGGATGCGCCCCACAGTTTGAGAAACACTGATCTGAGCCCTTCTTTGTGCAAAGTATATAATGATACCGGGCCTCAAACCTATGAATCGATACCTACAGCATTGGCCACGAGTTCTCAGTCGCTAATTGAATGAGAGAGTATTGGTTAAAACGACATTAACATAAATGGAGTCATGATTTGGGTGGGTTGAATTAATGTTTTAATGTAGTATAAATTTGTAAATGAGATCCCGTCAATCGAGACGTATCAAAGGTTTTTTGAACATCTAGGAAAATTACTTCTTTGGAGAGATTGCATTGGCACTTAATGGTTAACACTTCTGTTAATTGTAAAGGATGTATATAGCAGATAGAGGTGCTTAATGAAACCCTAATATGGCTGAAGATTTAAAAGTTATTATCTGTGATGTGCTGGCTTAAATTTTCTTTTAACTATAATAATATCAGGAAATTCATCAAGAACAAAATCACCCAATGTTGACTTCGGTCTTTTGCAGAATCCTATTGAAGTTGCATTCATTGCATTTTTTTATGTAGAAATAATTATAAATCCCGTATAAAAATAAGTGTGGTGGCAGCTAAGAAGATTAAAGGATGAGTCCTTTTTTTCTAGGACATCTGACTACGTCAGGATTAAGAAGAATTTTAAAAGAGAAAATCTAAGATTAAAAATTAAAGGAGTATTCTATTATATTCTTAGCTTACTCCTCGCCCTTGTGTGTACTTCATAAGTGCTGAATGAAAAATTTCTCTACGTTCCAGAAAAGTTTCTGCAAGTTGAACAATTTGTTCATCTTAAAATCAAATATCTCAAAGTCATCTCCAAATAGCTGTCCCTGTTGACGAAATATATCTAAATTTTTGATTAAATTTTCTTGGAAAAATTAGAAGGCAAATAATGTATGCAAATTTGGCAGTATCATGCTACATTTGCAGTTTTTTTAAAAACATAAATAGTTCATCATAAAAACGCGTTTAGTTTATAAAATGCCATTTTAGCAAATGTTTTCTTGGATAGCCAGATTAAAAAATTTGACATTTAATTCAAACATATACCTTCCTTTCATTGGAAGTTTCCGGCACAAAATGTATTTTTTAAAAAAATAATGCTTTGGGAGTATTGACATTGATTAAAACAAAAATATTGTACTGAAATTTTATGATATAATTTTTAAGTTTTCTGGTATGCTCGAAGAGAACGCTATATATAAAATTTGTATAGTAGAGTTAAATCTTATAGATGTCCGTGAAAAATCAATATCTTTTGCTGTTTTATTTGTATTTGGCACTTTTTGAAGTTATGATGTTTTAAGGAAGTCTTTCACCCGTACGATATCATTTCCTCTAATTAAAAAAATTCATATTGTGACTTAAAACACAGAAAGAATTGTCGTTGATATAATAAGCTTCCAGTTCCTGCGAGCCATAGAATAACTTGAAATGCCTTCAGGAAAGTTGAAATTTCGAAGTAGAGAAATATTGACTTATAATGGGAATTAATACAAAACACAATCTGAAAAATTCAAAACAGTCAATTGGCGTATTGTATAGTTGAGACAGCGGTATATCATCATAAGTATCACTGACGTCAGTTGAATGTGGTTCGAAAATTATATGTCCATTGCCAAGGGCCATTGTGTTATTTCTGAGATTGCAACGTTAGCACAGCCATAAGACAATCAGTTCATACTTTCAAGCTTTCAGCTAATACTAACTGAGCAGTTTACCTTTTATTATATTGTTACGAATTTCTTCTAAAATATTGTAATTTTTTTAGATTTGGATGTGTAAATCATTTACTATATTAAAATTGTAATGTTCTCAATTAACGTCATCACTTACGTTTAAATGGTGATTCAATGGAAATCATGATCTTGGCGATGAAGAAAAGTTGGCATAATTTTAGACAACCAATTAGACGACTTTAACTGCCATTTTTGGTGATTTCGGGACCTTATGGGTTCTTCTAGAAATTAGTGGAGAAATACACTAATTTCACGGTCTATGACGCAAGCGGATTTTTCTCGAAGAATCCGCCGGGCTTATAAATAGAGAAATGCTCACGGAACGAGTCAGTAATGTTTTAACAAGCGATTATTAAACTTGCCTTGACCGTGATTACCGATGACCTCGGCTATGCTTGTGAATAATCTTTTACATACGCGTAATTTAGACATAGATAATTATGTCTGAGTGCTCTTGAAAGTTTGAAGACCTTTTGAGATTTATTTTACCAATATTGCTGCTGCATCCTGTATTTCAAGGATTGGAATTTCGATACTATATTCTCATCACTCTCTTAAAGGACTGTCTTGTTCTTTGCGACTGTTTTGCATAAAATCAGCAAATTTCTTTCAAGGTTACAATATGCAATAATTTTTTTAGGAATCCTTTATTATTCACATATTACAAAAAGCTAAAAAAGCCTCTCTGTTTTTTTTTAAACAGATGATTTTTAAATTCAATCATTTTGTTATAGTTTAACATAAAAATAATCTCCATAAATTTTGATGTAAAGAATTTTATATTAGTTTAGGGATAATAGCCTATATTGCTCTACATTCCTTGCAATTATGTAATCGGTTAATAAGTTTAATTAGCTTTTAAATTGATAACAGTGCTTTGATGTCACATAAAAATGTAGTTCTTTCAAAAGTATATGCGACTTGGTTAACTTTCATACGAAATGTACTAAATGATTTCCAGGATATGATCAACCTTTAAATTCCTTCAATATTTAAATTTCGAATGAATGCTATTGTAATTTTCCAAGGCTTATAAATGAATGAATTATTAAAAATCAAAAATAATCATTCCCTTTGTACGAAATTTTAGAAAATATTTCTTTTGCATGCAATTTAGCTACTTTTTAATGTACCAAGTGTATAAAAATCCTCGCATTTAAGTTATTTTGTTTCTCGTTCAATTTTTTCACCGGTAGTGCTGAAAAAAACCTCTAAGTGAATCACATAACTATCATATATTTATTTTATTACACCAATGATGTGAGATGCTCTATCAGGTATCAAATAATTTGAGGCAACTTGGACACATCATAGGAGCCCATAAGCTACACCAAAACCAGATTCAATGAATTTTGTAACTCGGAAGGACACTGAGTTGAATCAGGATTAAATTGAAATCCCGTTGACAAAGTTCAAGTTTTTCTACTCTACTATGTTTAAAATTTTATAAGGGAAAAATCTGAGTCCAAGATATTTTTTTTTTTAGAAAACCTCACCATCATTTTATTAGCGAATAAAACAAAATGATTACTATAATTGGGTATTAAAAGATTTGAAGCTTTCAATCGCTGCATAAAAGCAATAGAAGTTTCTTACAAAAACAAGTAATATAAAATAGAAATTAAGTCAATTCCTACTTACGTTAACAAAGAAAAATTTCATTTTAATTACTTTTTACTCAATAATTAAAATTAACATAAATATGTATATACATATGATAGAATCACAACATTAAGTGGCAATTAATTTCTATTAGTTATCATTAAAGTGTCGTATTTTCAACGAAACCAATCTTGTGTATAAAATTTCAGCTCAACTGAATGCTTTAAAACATGAGAAAAAATCTTTTCAAGTTTTGACCCAAGTCGTTAAGAATGAAGCCAACGTGACTGTATCTGTAATTCTTTAAATAACTAGTTTCAGTCAATTAATTTTAATTAACTATATTCAAATAATCGTGATGTTACCCAAAATAATCGTGTATAGAAAATGTCAGCTCAAACGAGAGATTTAAAATGAGAGAAAAAAACCTTTTAAAGTTTTGAAACAAGTCACCAAAATGGTCGCTAAGAGGCCAAAAATTATGCCAACGTGCATTTTGTGTATCTGTAATTCTTTGAATAATTAGATTTTATGAATTATAATTAAACTAACGTATTGTCACCTAAAATAATGGTGTATATAAAATTTCAGCTCAACTGAGCGCTTTAAAATGTTTTTTTTATTTATTTTTTTATTAACTACTGAAAATTTGAACAAGATATAGAAAGGGAGATGGTGAACTAATAGTATAAATTGTATGAATTACTTTAAAAAATTACTTTAGATTATTTTTTTTACAATTTATACTAAAATTTAACTGAGATCCTTAGTCAGTCAATGAAATAGTGTGGCAGTCTGTAATATAAGGCAGTAAACTGGAAGTGATTTTCTTCTACTCATGTGTTTTAAATTTTCCAAATCAATCATATCTATATACATAATATGGAACACTGATGCGTCTTGAGTTGACAACGAATGCAATTGCACAATTGAATCCTGATAAATATTTACCCTTATTTTGTCCCTAATTTTTTACAGAATAAATGGTTATTGTCGATATAGTATCATGTAGTTTTTTTTTCAATTAGGGGAATTTTTTAAATGATTCTTGAAAGGCATATTAATTCACATAATCAGTTAAAAGTAAGTACTGATAATAAAACTATTCGCATAAAACATACAGATATGAAAATAACCGAAATAAAACATTGAAATATTAGCAAACTTTTTATCGTTTTAAAGGATTGGATAATTTTATTGAAAGTTTTTTAATTTGAAAAATCATTTGGTTTTGATTTTATTTTTTAAATTTAGTGTGCAATTAATTATTTTTTTTCATTTAAGTTTAATATAAACTAGTAAAATGGTATTTAGTTAGTAAAGTAATGAATAATATAGAAATTTTTATAAAACAAAAAACTCTATACAACAATGGAACTCAAACACAGAACTCAATAAACATAGTTCATTATTAACTCACAATAAAATTCCATCTAAACCAGTATTCTTGCAAACAATGATATGTTTCAACAAAGATGAACAACAGTACTAATTCAGTGACAGATGAGCAAATCAGTTATTAATCGCCGCCATCTTGCCATCATGTGTGTTTAAACAATTTAGAAAGATTATAAGTTTGGAAAATTCATAAAAAAACTATAAAACTCTTGATTCAGGACATTTTCATTCGATCCAAAATTGTAAGTAGCTTAGTTTTCTTAATATAATAAAGAATTTATTTTAAGAAATAGTTACTTTTGATTTTTGGCGAGATTGTACTCAGAATTAGATATTTCGTTTCTTTCTTTTTTCTTTTGGATCTTAAGATAAAATTGACAAAATTATACCCACTATGTATAACTCTTGTTAAATAAAAAAAGTCAATTGAATTAAATTTTTACAAAGAGTTCCTCTTTTACTATCCTTTATCAATTATTTATTCATTTCGAGTTTATCTGTATGCCAAAATCATTTGTAAGTAAAGTTTATAATCATTAAATTATTGTTTTTTTACATTATTTTATTTACAATTTTTTAAAAATTAAAACTTAACCAATAAATATGTACATATTTCTAATATTCTCTTGAGTTCAGTTTTGTCGGACTTTCTTAACTTGATGCAGCATTACGTTGCTGAGATGTTATCTTGTCATGTGATTCACAAACGAACAACTTTTAATTAATGAACATTAAGAATTAAAATTGAAGTCATTTCGATCCAAATGTTGTCATTAAATTTTAGTTGCATAGGGAAAATATGAGTTCATGATAGTTAAATATGAAGATTAGACGAATCTCATTTACAGCAAATTATACTCTCTGCAAAATCTTCGCTATTCTAAAACTTAAGAATGCAGACTTTCTAAAAAAAGTATCGCTTTTATAATCATGTGTACATGAAAGGATGGTTTTATTATCGTCATTGAAAAAAAATGGATCTTTATTTGAACAGATTTTAGCTGTAACTTATTATATCTATGAAGATGGACTTTAGCGGATGCTTTTTTAAACTTTTCAAAACGCTGTTAGTTATGAGGCTTTGCGAAAACTATTGAAATATCTTTAAAAAAATGAGGAAAAGGACTTATACATTATGCAAAGAAAAGGTAGCTGATGATTTATAATATTCATTTGCCAGAACAATTCATTCGATTTTATGAAATTGTGCAGTATTTCTGCATAATACATTCATAATAAGAAATTTAATAAAATTTGTCAGATACTTGTTATATATTAATGTGTTTTCACTTTTTATTTTTTCAATCTATAATAATTATAACTCGCAACACGTTATGTTGCGCAAATAATTTTTTTAATCACATTAACCTTGCACAAAAGCATTATTTTTTTATATTTATCACACTAACATTACTCTTCTACTATGAATAAGGAGAAAATTCAAATAACAATTCCTTATATATATTTATGAAATAATTATAATTATCTTTGAGAAATTATTTAATTATATATCTCGATTTCTATTTCTATAAGTTTGGAGAATTTCAAATTCCAATTTTTTTCAATTGTTTGAACTTTGAACACTATTTAAGTTTTTGTCTCTAAAATTAAGAAAACAACTCTCATATATTGAATATGATGATAAGATAAATTCTTTAAAGAATCAATAATTTTTTATTATATATATATTTTTTGGGATAAAGATGATTCAGGATTTGTTCTCTTTTCTTGATTCTGTGCCATGAGTATATTATACCAGAAACAAGCGAATTCTTACTTTTGAGTTCAGTATCCGATGGACAGGCCATCACCTGAGAATTTTACAGACCATGTTGGTGGATGCGTGGATTGGCGTTATCTTGCGGTTAAATAACATTGTTCTAATCTTATAGAAGGACAGTACTGTCGGCTGCAGAACGTCATACGCATATTGTTCGATCCTTATTGTCTCACTGGTGGTGATTGCTTATCGAAATTGATAGTGACCATCATGGTGCGTGATCGAGTGTTGTGATATTCTACAGTAGAGTTCTGTTACTGCATTGACGTCAGATTCGTATTTGGTGATCGTCATTTCTGAAACAAAATGGTGGTTCATTGAAGAACTTGGCCATTCGTCATCCATCGGTTACTTAGGTCATTTTTGAAAACCTTCCATATGAAATTGCCAGGGTTATTAGGATGATGGTAGATTTAATGTATGGCATTCACCTGCGGTCAATTTGTGGGAAGTTCATGTAATTACGGAAAGTATTGATCGTGTTCGATAGAAGAATGCATATGTTCCTACATTTGAAATACTCAAATGATTCTCATTCTTTTTTGCCAAAACTTACCAAAATCAGTGCACGTTGGATGCGGGAAGGCGATTGGAAAAAAAAGATGGATGAACTTACTTTCCTAAATACAGTCATCATACACCTTTATAAATTGTGTACCAGCTGATATCCCGGCAGTTTTGTTGCTACATGTTTCTACCAAGACGATACGCAACTCCTCTAACTGTATTTTTTTCTTACCACCACTTCCTGGTGTATTAATTTCAGTTTCACACAGTTTATGTGATTTTATATACATACACACCTATATTATACATCAGCTTCAGAAAGCAAAACAGACATATATGATTGATATAATGACCTTCTCAAATGCATGTCTCGTGTCCTAGGATCTAGTTCTCAAAATCACATTTCCTCGTGATAATAGGTTTTATTTGCTATCGAACTATCATTATTTTGTAAAGTTCTACATGGGAGGGAAAACATACGTTTTTTTGTAAACCTATAATCCGAAATCGGAAAAATACGATTTTAAAAAGATATCGGCCTTCCTTTTTTTTTTTTTTTTTTTTTTTTGATAAATTCATATATTTTTAGATATGTGTGTACATGTAAGTTTCAGTTTATCCCTAGTAAAAATAACTTTGGCATTAGTACTTCCAAAGGATTTTTTCAACATTATTAAATAATTTCATAAATTGTCCTCATTTTTTGTAGACTACAAAGGAATGCCGTTGGACGATAACGAGATGTTGAACGTGCCGAATAAAGTTTCGATGCCGTACCTGGTCATTGTTCCGTGTTTTATAACCGGAATGAAGAAAGAATTATCGCCAAAGTAACTCTAAAAGCCAACAGATAAGTGCATTTTAAAATCATCATTTACTGTAGATTTCAGCTTTCTTAAATGCGTAAAATAAAACTTTCGTGTTGATGAGAGTGAATACTAAATGTATTGAGGTTCTATAGATATCTAAAAACGTAGAAAAAAGAAGAAAAAAAATAAAAGAGAAAATGGCAGGGTGGAGGGGAGGGTTTAATTTTCTTTATTTTCCATTATATCCGCGTATCTAAGGATTTAAATATTAACAAATAATGCGTTGGAAATTTCCAAATAAATAAAAAAAATGTAACTTAGGAACAATTTATACGACAATTTATACGACAATTTATTTATTCCAAATAGATTACTTAAAAATGGTTCCAATGTACGGTAAAATACAAAGAAAATTTCGTTCGAGAAAAATTACAAAACTAAATTAATAAAAATACACTAAATTTAAATTGCCAGACAAAATTTGAAAACAAAAATTAATGAGTATTTTTCTTTGCATGGTGTCCTTCAGAACTTTCTCGTCATTTGCCGTTTAGGGTTTTGTAATAGTTTATCATGTGCCCCACCCCCTCCTGGTAACGTGGGTATATGGGAGATAAAAAAAAAACTGATTGTGAGAGCAAGTTGCATTTGAAATAAAACACTGTTAAAACATTGTGCACATTTAAGAAAACGACAATTATAGACCCTTTTAAGAACATTAAAAAAACCATTTAGGTAAATCTAGCGAATTGTAAAATTAAGCTAAAATTTGTACAAATTGGAAACAGAGTAACGAACAAAGAGTAAGCAAATAATTAAAGAAGAAAAAAACAGTAGAATAAAATCAATATTAATAAGAAAGAAAAAAATATTTGTTTTTGAAAACATGCAAAATTTATAAAGATAATGGTTATCTAGAAATAGCACAGACGCTAAATAAGATATATCATCGAAGAGCGTAATTTTAAATATAGGATGTAAATTATATATACGCGTTGATCTGTTATCTTATTATTATTATGTACTATCATTAGTTATATTAAAGACTCAGTAGAAGCGTAGGCAAATACTCTAGAGGGCGCATATGCACACGTGGGAACAGGAATGGATTGGGAAGCGTGGTCTAAGTGACTTTCAGTTAAATGAAACAATGATAAAAATAAGTAATTGAATCACATTAAATTAGGGTTCAAAAGAATTAATCGAAGATAATCAGCTGCAACAGAAATAAAATACCACAAAAAAGAGTCAAAATAAAAATTAATTCTTGGAAAGATGTAACGCAATTTGATTTACTCAGATTTATAATTATTATCAGATGATAGGGGTTAAACAATAACTAATCTTTAAGAAAATGGTTTGATATAGATTACACATAAAATAGATTTCAATTTTCAAGAGTCATCAAAAAGGAACCTTTTAATAAATTCCGCAACCCTTTTCACAAGAAAAACAATAATTATAAACACTGTATTTTGATAAAGGTAGGGAAACCATTTTGAAATCTCAATCACTCTGACACACCCTGGTAGAGTTTTGAAAAATCTCATTTGTCCAGGTAGTCTGTATAATCTGCAATGAAAATTATGAAAGTTCTTAAATGGGCCTTCTTCTTGACTTTGAAATGTGTTTAAATTTAGGTGGATATTTTAATAGAGATCAAAGGCAAAATAATATTTGAAACTTGTTAGGATATATGAGAATGTGTGAGCTTCTGAAAAAAAAGAACTGTATTTCATAAGTAATTTGCCATGAGAGGTATCGCAAAGCTTTGGTTATTACTAAAAATAATCGAGATAGGAACCAAATTTCCATTTATTATCTTGAGTATTACTACTCTACTTTAAAAATTACGATTAAAAGTTATACAGTTATCCCAGCGTTTTCTGATCTTTGGGGAGAGAGATAGTTTTTATTAACACGAGGCCTATTGGTGACGGATAGCGTATTTTTAATTCATGGTCAAGTAACGTAAATGAAACTTAAAAGTTGTAAACCCCCCTCAAAACTTCTTCACAAGCCAACGGGCAGAGTTTAACGTGCAATAGTCCCTCTTCATGGCATGTCTTCATCCGTACTAAGCTCGAACTTACTACACACGAGCCCCGATTCTGTGAGATCGGGCCCTTAGGCCCTTAGAGTGAGATCGGAGAATTGGAGAGATGTATCAAAATGTTTTGATTCCTCAAAGCCATGAATCAAAGCTCGAGATAAATAAGAAAGTGCAAAGTCGGGAAGAAAACGGGAATTCTCCTCGTTGCATTATTTTGATCAGAGAATTATGCAATTTATTCAGCAGTAGTAGGATTTAGTGATTTTGGGATCCATCTCTGGGTAACCTTTTTAAAACTTAATGGTAACTACCACTTAACAGTAACTCAGAAGGAAAAAAATCAGAAAATTAGATAGCATGGTGTTTGCAGCAAACTACTGCAGGTATTCCTTGTTGAAAAGAAGAGTCTTTGTGCTAATATTCTTCACTAATCTCCTTGATTACTGATTCTATTGAGAAATTTAATGTTCCTCCATACTTACCAGATGACCCAAGAAATCCAATTTTTGCCTCAAAAGTTTAAGTATCTCATTCAGCATGTCACGTTGTGTTTGATTCTGAAAAAGAGTCAGCAATCGTAGAAACAAGCGTGCCGTCTCCTTTGTGACTTGAGTAATTTTTGTAAAAAATTGTCCCCATATCGCGGCTAAGATCGCTTTTCTTCACGATTATTTGGATGGTTACTCTTTGATATAATAAAACAAAACATTCTTTTTTTTCCTCCTTGTTGTACCATCATTTGTAAATGATATTTTTCCGATTCAGGGACCATCTCGGTGGGACATGACGTCAATTTGGAAATCCCTTTTTCACTTCAGAACAGTGTCAGATAACGGACCACCAATACCTTAAGCGAGCATCATTTAATCGTGAATGTTTTCGGGAATTTTCATTAACCCTTCAAAGGATAGGCGTTAATTGTTTTGCGATTTTCTTATCTTCTTAATACAGCGAGCTTTTCCAGTTTATGGCTTCATGAAACCAAACGAAATGATATTAATAATCGTATTTTACCACATTTTGTTCGTAGGAATAAATTAATTTAAAAAATAAATTATATCCAGATACTCTCGGTAATTTTTAATAATAATTAAAGCCTCGCGAGATTTTTCTACGTATTCTCTGTAATATAATTTTGTGATGGAAAATGGGGCAAAACGGTAGAATGAGTTAAAGTTTCAGGAATGCTAAGGAGATTTTTAAACTAATATGAACGTATTCTTAAAGGGAATGTTATTGGTGATTTTAGGGTAGGTAAATTATGAAAAAAATATGGGAAGCGTAAGCGGAGTATTCTTCGTAATGTCATGACATTCGTCGGTAAAATATAGGTTGACGGTAAGTACGCGCTCGTCATCTAATGAAAAAGTGAAGATACAGAAAACCAAGTAATTCCAGATTGCTGGTTGCATAAATATCCTGAAACATAAGTTCATCCATTGTGTTCGTCAAAAAGGTAAGCTTTTTTAGAATTATCCATCATTTTACTACATAAGTAGTTTAAAAAAAGGCAAACAAATACATAATAGCGAATTCATCATTCCTTATTTAATCAAAATTCAAATGCCTTTAAATATAAAATTTCAATTTAAATAAACTTCATTTAGGCTTAAAAATTTTTTTAAGTATCAAATACATTTAAATATCATAATTTAAAGAAATGGCAGTTACGTACAAAAACGCTTTTTCCCAAAAGCAGGAAAGGGTTTACCCAAAACAAATTAAAAATTAGAGATATTAAGGTAACAAAAAGACATAAACACACTTTTCAACCCCAGTAATGCATCATTATTTTTATACCCGAAGGATTCTAGTTTGACAACATGGCTTGGGAATATTTTTTCAGGTTTCAGCTTCCCTAACCATGTCTCGAAAATTGGAGCTGTGTCCAGATGACGAGGTCAACACCTGAATTTGTACCTATGTCTCCCTACATTTATATCAAAACTAGGATTTAGACGAACAATAGGTTTAACGTGCATCAAACCCTCTACCCGATGACTATTTGAAAGAATAGGAATTTGAACCCACCGGGTTTATACTCAACACTCTTACCCACACGGCGGAACATATTTTAACGATTTACTGAATAGCGAAAGGTATTCTGTTGTAGGAGAGATCCTTTATTCCACAAACTCACATCATAAATGGACACCATTAGGTGCAACATAGTGTGATAAGATTCTAGAGCAAATATAGGGGTTTTTAAGCCGATCACTCCTGGGTTAGTTTGAGCCCATTTTTCACGAATTCGACACAATATTCCACTTTAAGTCAGTGAAAACACACACAAAAATGCACTTAAACAACAAGAATTACACAACAGAGCATAAACATTCATAAAACCAACACATTTGAAGGTAGAAACTTCGCATAACTCAAAATTGAGAGAAATCAATTTCCAATAACATAGATAATTCTATTTTAATTTAAAACAAAAAAAAAGATACATGGAATTTTTAATCATGGACCATTTATGCAATTAATCTGACACTGTACCAATGCCACCCTCACGGAAGGTGGTGTTAAAGCTTGAAAAAGTAAAGTAACAACTCAAGAGTTATTTTCTTCAGCAAAATTTTCACTTTCCTGTGTTTAAAATACCAATAACAAACAACATGTTTCTAAATTAAAACCTTATAAACACCTACATTTATCTAACATCGAACAAAAGCACACACGCATATAACATAGCACAAAAATTGCTGTAGACACTTCTCACAGACTGAAACTTCCATAGTAACAGTAAAGAAAAGGAATTGAGGCAGAGATTCTAGTAATGCTACAACTTTTTTTATAAAAAAATATCTTTCGTCAATTGGATTTCATTTCAAAAATTTACACTGGTACTTGTTCAATTGTCTTATTTCTTTCACAAACTAAACACATTTTTTCAAATCAATTTAGCATACCCAAATCTATAATTAAACATTTAACTTGATTTTTAAGGAACATATCCAACAGTCTGCATTCAAATAACACTTAGATATCGTTATTCAATGAAAAATAGTTGAACAAATCAACGACTGACATATAAAATAGTGATCATATTAAAAACAAAAAAATTACAAGGTAGAATTAATGCAGCAGAAGGAGAAATGGGTGGAAAAGGAAATACACTCTTATAAGATGTGTCTTATGCAATCCGCATGCATGGAGTCTGGGAAAACGCAGAAA
>BMAU01007398.1:0-98762 GCA_019973935.1 Trichonephila clavipes | reverse complement strand
TCCCCGCAAATAAATTTCAAAATGAAAAGACTTTAAAAATCTGATATTTAAACATTTTTTGAAAAGAGTCGGCGGGCCGCGTGTTGGACACCCCTGATCTAAGCAATATTTTTAATAACTTCAATGTATGTACTGTAGTTATTAGCTGTGAGTAAATAAACTAAATATTTAAATTAATAAATATCACGCCACCATTACTTATCTCAAACGTCACAACGCACTCCGAAATATATACCGCAGTCCATCACCAATTTCCTCTTATACTCCTCTAACACGACATTAATACAAACCGATTGAAGAATATATGAATTTCTTACACAAAAGCAAGTATAAAGTAATCATTATCTTAATGCAAAGTTAATTATAAACATAAGAAAATTATACAAAGCTATACATTATGAAAGTTATTGACTGTTACACAAAGAATCAGTAATGTATTCGTTAGCTGTTTAGGTAACGGTCCATTTAATATGTAAAGTGCTTAATCAGTTACATGACCTAATACTGCATAAGTAAAGCAGTGATCGAATATGCTTTCCGAAAAGAAGTAAACAAAGTGCGTTTCCTAAAAGAAATACATAAACCTCGGAGGCTGTGATGTTATGTTGTGTATTTGGTCAGCTTGAAGATTAAACATTGCAATATCTCTCTCGAAGTCAGAATGATAATGGCAGGAAAGAGATGCCGAGTGTAAGGAAGTAAACATTTATTTTAGTGTTATTATTCTTTTTTATGTACCGATATTTTCAAACATTTGTCTGCGGCGTACATAAATCTAAATCATGTTTATTTGTTTCATGTTAGACATGTTTTGAATTTGTTTGAGAATATTATACGGAAATTTTTTTACAAAAATATACGTAGAAAAAACGGCATTCAATTATCAAGGGAGCCAAAATTATTTAGGAATTTAACTGAAGAGGAGCGTCAAGAACGAATTTTGAAAAAGGAACAAATAAATTGAATTGCATAATACATGTAAATTACAGTTTTACAATTTGAGCAATGATTATGAACGCTCCTCCACAGTAGTACACTTTGAAATGTGCTTCATTAAAAAAAGGGATATATATTTATATATATATATGTCCTACAAAATATTTAAAACCTATGAAATAATTAATGTGTTCATAAGAATAACCATTACGACACACAATTGAAAAACAAAATTAAACAATGGGGTAATTTCCTGTGACGTCATAGTCACATGATAACGGCAATCACGTGTTTAAGACCAATCAGTTCATAAATTTAAATTACCTCATAGTCACACCATAAATACGATCACACACACCTGTTTCCAGTTTATCAATTCATGTACTTCGTTGTTGTTAACGTTTGTTTCTATATAAAATGTGCATATCTGTCAACAATATTTACGTATATAGAATACAAGTGTAGAAAAGAATATTTTTTTAAAAAAAATAAATAAAAATGTATCTATAATTTTTTTTTAAAATTTGAACATTTTTACCCAATTTACAAATTAGATACTGTATCTCAATTCTACGAGAACAACAAGTGCAAGTATGATGTCAGTTTGTTTTGAATTCAATGCAGAACACGTGATTATAATTATCTTCAATTTAGCCCATAAGGAAAAAAAATGATTTCAGCAAAAAAAATAATTGATTCAAACTGCACGTAAATTAGACGATATATTTAAATATTCTTATTCGATTAAAACTGATAAACAGTGATTGACCGGTTCCAACCGCTTTTCAAAATAAACACTGATTCTATTAACCAGTTTTTCGATTACGCCTCTTGATAACTTCTAATCTTTAAAAAGATTTATTCAACAAAACGAATGCAAACTATGCATAATTAAAGTTTATCTTCGAGCCACTAACAAGAATTTTTTATTCAAGGTTTCTTGTCATAGCTAATGATGTTCCAAGTAATTATTTTAAATATGTAGCAATCATTCCATACCGGATTGAACTAACATTAAAACATGTTTTTCTACGTTGAAAGCTTTTCACTAATACACTGCTGGACAATTGCTAAGGACGGATAACACTATCACCCATAGCAACCACAAAATGAAAGGAAGCAAAATGTGGAAAATTAGAATAAGTGCGGGATATTAGAAAGAAGAAGTATGAGTATGCAAATTTTTTTCCCACGTCTGTTCATCACGTGATAGCGTTCATAAGAGCTTTAAAGGTTTTGACGCGTGTGGACAGTTGTTGTTTCAAGTCAAAGTTTTACAGGAAAGATTTAATCGACGAACTTAAAATTTTTGACATGTCTTCCCGACATCACATAGATGATTTTATGCGTGGCCGAATTATTGGAAAGATCGAAGAAGGGCGAAAAATAACAGATGTTGTCAGGGAGTTCGACATCGCTCACAGCGTTGTTTCACGGCTGTGGAAGTCATTTAAAACTACTGGAATGTGTAGTAGACGGCACGGGGAAGGTCGTGTTAGAAGTACGACGCCTGCAGAAGACAGATATATCGTCCTATCAGCAAAAAGGAACAGGCGCACCACAGCTCAGCAGGTGGCAAATCAGTTTCTTGCTGCCTCAGGAAAGCGGATCTCCCGAAAAACTGTTGCCAGACGTTTGAGGGGAGGAGGACTATACGCACGCAGACCTGTTGTGTGTGTCCCATTGACCAGACAGCACCTTACTGCCCGTTTGCAATGGTGTCGTGAGCATCACAATTGGACTGAACAGGACTGGGCATGCGTACTATTCTCAGATGAGAGTAGGTTCAGTCTGTCATCGGATTGTAGACGCCAACTGATCTGGCGCGAGAGTGGTACTGCTTATCGTCCAGAAAATATCCAGGAAAAGGACCGATATCCGACATGCAGTATCATGGTGTGGGCCGGCATCATGACCAATGGCCGCACGCGCCTACATGTGGTTGCGAATGGGACTATGACGGGCCAACGATACATTGATGAAGTTCTACTTCCTCATGTTCGTCTTTTCCGTGGTGCTGTCGGTGATAAACTTGTTTTTATGGACGACAACGCAACATGTCATCGAACACTCGCTGTTCAGGATTGTCTAGACAGCGAGGGTATTCAACGTCTCGTATGGCCAGCGCGTTCTCCAGATCTAAACCCCATTGAAAATGTGTGGGATGCTTTCGGGAGGCAAGTTACTGGTCGAAACTATCCTCCGACAAACAAGAACACCCTCATCCGTTCGCTCACAGAGGAATGGGATAAATTGCCTCAACAGCTGCCTGATAATGTTGTGCAAAGTATGGTACGACGTGTGGAATGTTGCATCACACTCCACGGTGGACATATCCCGTACTGATACCTTTCTTTAAGGTGCCTGCTGACTTTTAGATGCATTGTTCCATTTCTCCGTACGCAGATCAAATGAACATTTTTTTTCTTTCAGATGTTTCACAGCTTTTGTACTTTCCAGAACAATAAATATTCTTTATTCTAATGTATGAACAGTGTGGCAACTATATTTTATCCTACTAGGCCTCATGTCTCGCTTAATGTTATGCTACATAGCAATTTGTAATCCGTCCTTAGCAATTGTCCAGCAGTGTAGTTTCAAAAAAATTTCAGAATTAAGATTACAAGAAGAAGTACGATTTTCAATGAATAGGAAGTTTTGTACGGAATATTCAATTCGTAGAATAACTGTAATACACATACACATTATAACAAAATAAATATGAGCATAATAAATTATCCTGCAAAGCAAAGAATGGAAAAGTTATGGAATCAGAAACCAAGAACAAAAAACCAAAAAAAGTAAAAAATAAAAGTCAATTGACCAAAACGAAAGCAATTAGATATTCTAGAACTATCACCGACTTACTACGGTAAAGTAGGGTTAAGCTTGCTTTATGATACAGTAGAACGTCGTTTATCCGAACGTTTTTTATCCGAAATGTCAAATATCCGAACCAGTTTTTTTTTTGTTAACTACATGTACTGTATATGAATACATTTTCGAACAGTGTAATGCTCAACAGTTGCTTCCAGTGAGGCCAAAAGTGACGAGAAAACCCAAGATCAGGGATATTTGAGGAATTTCAGTTGTGTGATTTGGTGAACATCTGCGCAGAATATCAGTTCAGATTATTTCCAAGTGAAGGAGTGTATACGTGCTCTTTTGTTGAGTTGTGAACTGCTATAGCTTCGAATTCAAAACGGAAGCACAACTTCTTGAACATAGAGACAAAAATGGAAATATTGAACCGTCTCGCGAAGGGAGAAAGTGGAGCGTCTCTAGCACAATTTTATAATGTTGGAAAGTCAACAATTTCTGGCATAAAAAAAGGGTCCATCAAATGCTGACGCGTTTTCTGCGTTAGAGACAGCTATGGAGTGGTACGAACAACAATCAGAGTGCTGTCCTACTCAACTACTGCTGTTCAAGAGAACCAGATACCTTGCATCGAAAAAACGAAGGTGTGCAGTGGTATAGCGAAAAATAAGTGATTATTTTCCACAATAAAGGTAAAATTGCGACATTTTGCATTTATTTTGCTTTTTCTTCAAGCACGTTTCCCGCTTGTGATGACTTTCAATATTCGTATAGTGTCCGGTTTCATATACTGCATGGATCGCATTCGGTTATCCGAACGGTGTCCGGTCCCAATTGATTCAGATAAACGACGTTGTACTGCATATATGGAACCATGTTTGTTGTGTGCTTACATCTATCTAACAGATGAGGTTTTAAACAGCGTATCACTACCACTGAGAGATATTGGATGACAGTAGAGAAGGAAAAATTTTAAAGGGCGATAAACTCAGAGTACAATCAAGATACATATGCAAAATAAGTCCTCCAAAATTATTATGTGAGTAATTAGCTGCTTTTATAAATGGGCTTATGCACAATATAATAATATAATTACATATGCGTATATGCTAGAAAAAATAATTTAAAAATATCACATTGGGTTTTTTTTTCATTAATAAGATTTTGATTCTTTTTCATCCAAATAAAACTTATTTTTCAAACATTAGATTTTAATAGCAAAGTTTTTATTTGTATTTATATAAACGAATGATAAAAAAATCCTTCCATTTTTATTATTAAAACTTAAGTTTCTTTTCAAGTGTTTGAGATTTTAAAAAGTCACTGTTTTGGAGCAGCGTTTTTCAACCTGTAAAAAATATGGTGCGACAAAAACGCAAATGAGACGTGATTTTTTTTTTAAAAAAATATATAAAATTATCTGAAAAAAATTCTAAAGTATATAAATGATTTGAAATTATAAAGCCCTTTTATTTGATTGTAAGTACATATCGTAAATGCATCAATTAATGTATACGTAATTCAATGGTAATGTTTGGATAAACAAAAATTTACGAGAAGCATTTCAGCTTAATACCATAAAAGCAGCATATAACGCGCACTTTTAACGCAAAAAATAAAATCGAAACTTAGGGTGGCCGTTATGCGCCGGGCATATAAAAATGGTTTCCCTAAAAATAAATTAAAAAAAGATATGTGCATAGAAAAAATTATTTTTCTACATGTATCGAAATACTATTTATTTAAAAGAAATGACACTCCTTATGAACTTAAAGGATTGTAGTTTTAGAAGTATACTATTTTTTTCAAAAAAGCTTGAGATAATATCTCGAATAAATGACTTTAGAACATAAGAGTATTGGATACGCATATTTTACGTTTCTTCGTTCTATTGTTTAAATTTTTTCAGCTATTACTTTAAAATAAATAATTTTTTAACATTTAATTTTAGTTGGTATTTTTTGATTATAAATTATATAATTAAATGCAAATTATAATTTAATATTTTTTTGTTTTTGATATTAAGTAAATTGAAAAATCAATTGCCCAACCGAGACATATAAATCAAATACTGAAATCAATGTATAAACTGATAAGAATAAGATAAAAACATCGATTTTAAACATGTAGGGGGTAAGAAAAGGCTGAGTTAAGGCATTAAACGCATATGCTTCATTTTCTCCATCCACAAAGGGAGAAACTTCAAATGGTAGTTATTTTTTCTTTTACTACATTTGTGTTACTATATTCGTAAAGTTTTCTTGTTCGTTAGAATATTTGTATTCTGATTCGAAGTTAAATATAGTTCAAGGGTAAAATCGTTCTTAATAAATACTGACTCAAAGAATATTACAATTGCTGTATCTAAATGGGAACTTTTTATCGAATAATGGAAAATAATTACTGTTATTATTATATATAAATTATCATTTGTGTTACAAAATAAAGTATACCAACAGAAACAATTAATTTTTAAATGTCACAAGGGTTGCATAGAGAAGGTTTCAATTGATTTCTTTTTAACAAAGCCGCACTAAAGTAACGCGAAAAACGTAGAATCGCCGGGTTTGTGTGTGCTTGATCATAAGTTTTATATCGACTCCTCCAAATCGAACAGGCCATGTATGTCTTCATAAATTACTTTCAAGTAGGTCATTAATTCGGTCATCATTCAGTTAAAGAAACATATAGAAATGTCATTTAAAATTTACATTCCTGGTCATATATCAGAATTAATAAAGCATGCAATATTCTCATTCAAAAAACTGCAATTATGGTTTTCATAATATTCCGCCTTTCAGATTACTGAGTTTAATATTTTTAGAACAATGCTTTTTCGATGATCTACAAAGTTTGAAGATAAGTGTGAAGCTTGAACATATCTTACTGTGAGAGAATTTCAGAATGTATTTTCAGAACTTTATATTTAAATCAACAATTGATTATTTAAAATAAAATTATTTTTGAACTATTTGCGATTTATTTCTGAAAATCATTCTATTTCAAAAAGCATGCTTACTTTCTAATATCACAAGTTGAAAATAGATTATTTCATTGCCAGAATTGTCGAGAAAATAATTAACAATCTCAAGCGTGAAAAAAAGAGAAATAAAAAGAAGTACAATGCAATAAAGTTTTTGCTAGACGCAGACTTTTCTGAATGTAACGATTAAAAATGGAGTATAATTTTACACTGTAATTTTCACATAAATATATACACTCAGACAATAAGTTACATCACACACCGGATACAGAAAAAAATGAAATAAAAGTATTCTCTCCGATAAATATCACTGTTTCATTTTATTTTAATGCAACCTGTTAGAATGACTTAATCTTAAAAACACAATAAACTTTATCACAAATTTTATTTAACAAAATGAATAAAAAATAATGATTATTATGATGACTTAATTAGAAAACTATTCATAATGAACGAAAACGAATAATCAATTTTCTGGCGATTAAAAGCTATAAAAACTAATATTAAATTACAGCTACACTCTCTGTTAAAATGTTATGAATTTTTTAACATTTATTAACTTTATCACAACCATCAAATAATTTTATTTCAATAATACTTAATCTAAGCTAATTGGGCTAGTTTAAAAGAATATTCAATAAGCAGAATATAAGTCTATATTTAGTCGTCTAATAACTAAAGAAAAACAAGGGTTAAAAACAACGTGAAAAAACTCACATGTATCATTGAGAGCATGAAACCACATTTCTTGAACACAGGGCAGTTTCTGTTCACATGGAAGTATGACAGCAAAGCAAAGAACAAACATTATGGAGGGTAAAAATGAGAATACGAAGGCAGTTTTCCTGGGTAAGGACATCTGACTGAACTCAACAGCAGCAGATTTCGTTTCTTTCTTAACATCGGCTACTGGCGGTGCTGGGGGTTGATGAGTATTGTTCATTTCAATGGATTTCTCAGTCGTCGCAAGATAATCTGTTTTGTTATTCAAATCTGCAAATTGGGCATTCAAAATAACCCCTTTGGATATATCCGTTCCATTTGCTCTGGCGGGACCCAAGTTGACGGTTTCCATGTTTTCCACGTTGACTACAGCTGGCGGCGAAGGATCAGTTTGGTCATCATAGCCTAGGTTGATTTCATCCTTTTTAGTGCTAGAGTTTTTGCGATCACCTTTGCTTCCTCTTTTCAAGGAGTTTTGCCTGCTACCTGTGCTTTCTTGGTGATCAACTTCTGTCGGCACTTCTGCAACCAAATCGGCAATAATAACTGCCGAATAGCTCTCCTGACTGGTTATGCTAAGGCTTCTACCCGCGTTTTGCTTCGGCATTCTTGTTTTCAGTGGAAGAACTTATTAAGAATGTTACATTTAACGATGATACAGTTTATATGAAAAACTAATCTAACGGACAGAAATCGTTTGATAACAATGTTAAAAGGATAGAGAGTTTAATCAAGGAAGTCGATAAAATAATCTATATCGTTCAAATTCGAAAACAAGTTCTAAACTAAGAATAAGTTATATCACAGTATAACAACAGCAAGTCCACAATTAATTACTTTCACCGAGAATTGACGTGCACCAATTTGTTCTTACAGATTCTGGCAATATAACAAAGTTCTCTATCGTAACTGAGCGACTCCAAAACTTCAATGATGTGAAGTATTCGAATTCTTATTCTTTTACGTTATTTTTCACGACCCTTACCAACCAGAACAAAGTGTCCATCACACAAGCAATCTTCCTTTCGCTTATAAGGAACGAACAGTATTTTTCTGTTGGCTTTTGATACTTAACCTTCGAAATCGAAAATTGATAAAACAAACACAACGAAACTAACAAGAATTAGTTGACCTTTTTAACATGCGAAACTTTCTAATTATCGAAACCACTTCTCGGTCGCAGAACAACTGGCAGAACGTGCGATTTGGACGAAGTGAAAAAGAAGAATTAACTACATTAGCTGCGACTGAAGTTCATTTAAACTTGTACTCTGTTTCGAAGAGTGACGTCGATTTATTTTCCAACTCCTCTATCAGCTGACGGCAAGATAACAAAACGAACGTGTTATCGAATAATCGGGAGGTGGAAGAAGTATTCTTGGCACCGTTTTTCGCTGAGCCGGCATGTGTAAGTGTGCGCGCGAGCTGCTGAGGTTGAAGGGTAAAAATCTCTCTCCTGATCTGGCAACAGCGCAAGTAACGAAGACGGATACATCCCTGTGGCTTGCGTAATAGCATGAACTCTTCTGTCCGAAGGACGTAGGATTGAATGGAATAAAAAAAGGAAAAAAGAATAAAAAAAAACTTGTTTTATGTCACAAAGCGCTGTGACAGCAATAATACTAAATGGATTAGTATACGGATTGCGAGAGGAAAAAAAAAGAATGAAAACATCCGTCTTTTGTTTTGACTGATTAGAGTAATCCATTATTGTAGAGTAATCCATTATTGTACTATTTATTATTATTATTATTATTATAGATTGAATTATATACACAGAAATCATTTTTATTTTTTGATTTGAATACATCTTTTTTTCCCCTTCGAATTTTAATTTCCATCGAATTTATTTTATTCCACGAAATGTTTCGTAAATTTTTTCAAAAGTTGTTTTGAAAAACGTGGAATAAAAGATACTCCGTAAATACTAATAGCATTTCAATTCAGTTCAAAGTTTTTTAAAATAGCATATTATTGCTTTTTGGATTGCTATTTATTTTTTACAATTATTTTCACCTTAAATACTTTTCTGGTTTAAATTTAACAGAAACTTTTTTTATAGATTTTGCAGGTTTAAAGCATCTGTTTTTTTAAACAATATATATCAGTAATTGAGCGTGGATTGATGCTTTAATTAGTATTATAAAGTTTCAAATAAAAATACTTTGAAATAATACATATCATTTCCTAGATTAGCTTTGAAATAATACATATCATTTCCTAGATTTATTAAAATACTATAGGTGTTATTTTAAATTTTTATGTGTTAAAGGTATTGGAAATCAGAAAATATGCGTATTAGGCTAATAATTCCTATTCTGTGAATAATGTGGGATACATTTTATCAAGAAAGTATCCATTATAACTATTAAATGGAGGAATATACTACTTGATTTCTATTAGATCATTTACTGATTTTCTAAATTTTGCATTTACTTTTTTTAACTTTGCATTAATACGTTTATTTTAATAATTATTACGCTACATATCTCATCAAAATACAGACGTATAAACATTTTACTTTTTATATCTCCTTTACCTTTCCAAAATAGCGTTACTCAGCATGAATTATGCAAATAATTATGCTTTTTACCTTGATTCCAATCGTAATGTACCTTGTAACAAGCGTCAAAGTGATGTCATTAAATGTAGTTGGTTTTGTTCTTATTTTGTTTTCTCCTCAAGAGGAAATGCTAATGATTTTTTTTCTTGTGCCAGGTGATCAGTGTTTTTTGCAGAGACTGATTCTGGGCAAATAAGGTCTGTAATGTCTGTTTGTATTGTCTAACTCAAGGTCTGCCTATCCTGGAAAATAAGTAAATTGAATTTAATTTGTAATTAAATTCAATGTCAAATTTAATTACAAAAAGGCAATCAAAAAACTTACAAATTGAGGATTTATTTTGTTCAAAATCGACTATTTTTTAAAAACTTTATTTAGATGGTTTTGGAAAACATTTTATACGGAAAAATTCTTGACATGTTTACCTTTGAATTCACTAAAGCACTCATTTAATGTATATTTACCCTATTCATTGAATGTCAACCTATCGTTGATTTATGTGTCCACTTTTTTACAGCAATTTATCTACAGTTTAATGTCATCTTGTTTAATGCCTTATTTGATTAAGTCTTGAATTTATTGTCAGAACTTACAAAAGAAATGGAAGGAGTACAATGTATATATTATTGCTTCAAAGTTATATTTACAGAGTTGTTCAGCGCTTAAAATAAGAAGTTTACTTTGAATTCATTTTCACGATAGTTGTCCAAAGCATAGAATTAATTCACTGCAATATTAAAAAATATCTTGTATTTTTTACCTTAAACACGTAAAGAAAAAATTAAACCATTAAAAAGTGCCTTAAAATCTTTTAAACAAGGTCAATAAAATTTGTATTTTTATTTGCAATATATATCTTTGATATTATAGAAGCCTAGTTTTTCCAAAGATTCAATGGCATGTAAAAATTTAACATGTAGGAAGTATATTTCACATTACAGTAAAATACTAAATTAGAATACGCATTGCAGTATTAAAATTAACTTACTGAGATGGAAGTCAAATTGAAATAGTTTAAGATATTGAGATAAAAATGGCGGTCCCACAATTTTTTGCTATAGAATACAAAATAATATCAGTCTATTTTTAGTAATTTTTGGGATTCCCTCTGTTTATAATTATTGTAATACTTTAAACTCAATAGGTAAAAAATTCTTAACTGTCACATCAGTTCGTCATTTCAATGAGAACTTCACGAGAAACGTTCTATTATTGTTACATATTACTGAAAAAAAGAGTTCATTTCGGATGGAGACACGCTTATAAAAACTTTGTTTTATGAATGAATTTCCATTAACGGTTTGAAAATGTTACGCGAATCATTAAAACTTTTTAAGGTTGGTCTTATAATGAAATATAAGTAAGATTTTGCTTTCCTCAGACAAATTTTTAAAAAGAGAATTTTGAGAACAGGAACATTTTCGCTTGTTCTCCAGCTAATAATCTCATGTAATGAAAATTATAGTTATTAACCCATCACAGTTTTTAGGTTATGTGTTTTAGGTTGTATTAGGCCTCCCCCAGTCGTGTTCTTAATTGCTTGAGTTTAACTATTGACGTTTTAAGAAATCTTATTTTATTTTTGGATTTTTTGGCGATTTTTGGTTTTATGGAGATGGTGTAGCTAAGTATCTGGGATGAGAAACAACAGCAGGTTATGTTTTTAGACCATTTTGAAATATTTCAGTCATTTTCTCCCTGTGTTTTTAAAGTCCTTTTCAGGTTATTTTTAACCATTTTTGTAAGTCATTGCTCTTCAGCTCAGAACTTTGAAGAAAAGGTTTTATTCTCGTAAAATACAATTTAAGCAATTCATTCTCTTTCTATAAAAGATTAATGCGCGATGAGATATACGACAACTGTAATATTGTTGGTTAAAAGTAGGTTAATTTTTTTCAATAATGCTTTTCTTTTTATTAATTATGTTTAATGAATGAATTTTCTTACGTTTGGATACGTTCCCTACCATCAGTTTAATTGTCTTTAAACTATAAGTTTACTGGGGATAAATCAGTGACGTAGCGTACACCCCCACAACCCCCGCATTGCGGGGGGCAGGGCTCTAGAGGCCCACAGCATGACTATTGCCAAGTGTAAAATCAAACTTGGGGGGCCCAAAACCTGACTTTGCAGGGGGCAAGTGTTCTCCGTTACGCCACTGGGATAAATTCTTGTAGTTCACTAAAGAAAGAATTCATGAATAGGAAAGTTGTAACACTAGGTTATCCTCGAGGTCTATCCTCTGTAACTCTCGAGTTTTTTCCCTTTAACGAAATTGGCACGTCGAACTTGTGCAACTCAACTCCACAAATGAAAGTCATTACTAAATACGGTACAAATAGTCAGTGAGATAGAGAACAGTTGTTGCTGTGTGGATAATATAACCATTCACTAGGAGAACTTCTCTTTGGCGAGATTCAGAGGTTCCATCTCATTTAAGATAAGTAACTGTCATTTTTTATTATTTATTTTTTCTTGTTTGCATGTCACGTACTTGGTTCTAAAGCTTAAATTAATAAAAGTGAATTATTGTGAATACCTATTTGTTATCCTTTCGTGTCCGATTTAATGGCTTCTCAATCCCTACTACATTAGAATCCCCCCCCACACACAAAACCTCAACGATCAGCGAGATTTCCACCTCAACCACCACGAGGAGGAGGTACCCTGACAAAGTTAGATTGCAAAATTAATCTCGAAATATTAAATTTTTTGAAATTCACTTTGAAAGGGTGTAATGATTATGATACTCATCCAAGTAGACCTTAAGAAAGTTCTTGAAAAAATAGCAAAAATTATATATAACAACATTTAGGCAGAAAAAATTGTTTAAATATGTAGTTTCCGATTTGACTCAATATTGTTATAAAACAGTCTATTGATGCAATTATGGAGCTTTGGGAGGAGGAGAGTTTATATGCATATTTCTATTCGTTCATGAAGGCAGCTTTCAACGTCCTCCCAGCTGTGCAAACTGACGTCAACTGTACTTGATTTGGGACTGAATTGTGTGTGTGTGTGTGAGAAGTTATTTCAATTACTTCTAAATCAGCATCGTTTGGGTTTAAGTTACGGATGCAAGGTGAACGCGGGAAAACGTTCAGGCTATGGCCATAAAAGGAAATGAAATAGAACTGTAATTTAAAGATGAGGTAATTTTTGTTGAGAAAATACAAACTAGTGAATTTTATACGGCAGGAAAACAAAGATCAAAGAAGTAGAATTTTGGTTAAATTACAATTATCCTTACTCACACATACATATATATAACTTAACATTGATTGTGCCTCTTGTGACGTTTGTGCACAGCTGAAAATCGGTTTCTTTAAGTGAATAGGCTAACACTGTTCATATGTACACGTGCGCCCCTAAAGTATTTCTGTCTTTCATCTGACATCGCCCCGACAACCTATGTCCGTGAGAAAAACTCCATCCCGCCCACAAGCCGAAGCCCCAAGTGTAATTCGATTACTAGAAGGACGACCGCTTCACCCCAACGGAGAATAAGAACAGTCCGTTTGAAAATACCCAGAAGATCGGTTGTGTTTACCTCCCCCAAATATCATATTCTGAAGTATTGAAAAATTCCGTAATATGAGCAACTTCTATTTAATGTAAATACTGTAATTAATAGCTGTGACGAAAATAAATCAATTATTTAATTTCTTATATATAACTCTCACACTACCTTTAATGCCGCCCAGTCTGTGTGGCGGTTATCGGCTTGCCATCGATTGGGATCGGGTTTGAATCCCGAAAAAGGCTTTGATGTATCTTCGGGAAAAGAAAAAGGACTTTTACCTGAAATGCATTCCCGCCTCGAATGGAAAGCCCGCACCTATTCTGTTCAATGCTGGGATCATTGTTTGTAATAAAAAGTCTACATTTTTCTGTGTTTGTATTGTATGTTTCTGCTCTTCCATCTCTCTTCTTTCATATGTATCCCAGGATAAAACACACGACAACAACAACTACCATTAATTTTTCCAGACGTCAGTATCTTGAATTTCGACCTATGAGATTTACAACCATCCACTCCTACGAAAAAAATGTTACTAAATAATGGTAATTAAGTTTGATTTTTATCAACGCCGCATTCTAAAGCAACGCGTGAGCTATTATTTAATGCATACCTCATAGTTTCGAACCACGATCAAGCCCACACTTCAAATTTTAGCACACCAACGTGAGAACTTTGAGCCACGACAGATTTAAGGCATCCGACTATGTTCGAAACCATGATTTTCCTTAAGCATGTAAATGGGTAATATTTTTGATATTTAGTGTCACTTAGATTAGAAAACGTATATAAAATTGTTTTAAGAATATTATTACAATAAAAAATTATTTAAATACAATATTTTGACAAAAAATGAGCATAGAATGACGAATTTTCAAAACATTCTTCTTTTATGAAAAATGCTTCTATTATAATAATATTTTGCCTGTATATAGCTCAGATCTGTGTACAGAGGCTAAAGTAGAATTTTTGAAGTATAAAACTTAGAAAAGGATTACCCATATTTTACTACAACAGAGGGGAGAAATTGTAAGAAAAAAAACGGCGATAATATTTTCAATTAGTGGTAACTCTGAAAATAATGTGAATTTTTCAAAAATCCTAGTTCAGACTCTTTACAGAAGTCTTTACTTTATATAAGCAAAATATTATTATTATAGAAAATATTATTTTTTTTTATAAAAGGAGAACGTTTCGAAAAAAAGGTCATTCTAAGTTAATTTTTTGCCAAAATATTGTATTTAAATATTTTTTTTGTTATAATGTCCTTAAAACAATTTTATACATGCATTCTAATCTAAGTAACACTAAATATCATGAAAATTATCCATTTAAGCGCTTTTTTAAAATTACGGTTTCGAACGTTGTCACCCTCTGCATGCCAATAAAAATAGTAAACGAAGAAAGGTAATTACATGGGTAGAGTCAAAAAGTTTCACGTGCCACCTGCTAGTCATAACGAAGCTCGCTCGTAAATCGAAAAACCCTATGTATAGCTTTTTCAAAAGCTTAATCCTAGGTAAAAGTGAAGGATCGTAAAATTGTTCTACCTTTCTCATGTGATTCCATGTCTCTAGGAAGAACATATGAACCAAATATGACAAAAGTAGTGTACTTAAAACTAATGTGAAAAACTATTTTACAAATGTATTTTCTTGAAAAATTATTCGTAGATATGTCGCAGGGAAATGATTAAATTAGAGATTTCATCAAATCCCTAAAGTTGATGATCAATTCCCGCAAGATGTTAAAATAAGAACTCTTTAAGGTGATTACACCCTGAAGGAAGTAAGGGGTTTGATCAAATCCCTAACCTGTTTCAGTGAAATGATGAAACAATATTGTCAAGAGTTTAAAAGTGTTCATTTAGCAAGTCTGGTGCATTGTTAAAAGTAGAGTAATTAATACAACAATGATCATCGAATTGCAAATTATTTATTCGAAATTAATTAACAAAATAATTAGATAATAAAACTGATTATTTTTTTTAAAAACGGATACTTGTAGTAGAAGTTCAAACATTTTTTTTTTTAATTTAACATTAATGTAGTACTTCAGAAACATCCTGCTTTATTTGTAACACCTTTTTTACAGTTATTATTTCCCATTTTAAAAACAGCTTTTCTTTATTATCAAAAAGCTTTTTTTTTTATTTACAAAGAGAGCGTGGTCGAATTCCCTAATTCATTTGTTTACATTTTTCTCAATTTAAGTTGTATTCAGTTTCTAATTTTCAGGCATGCTAAAGTGATAAAACAAACGAAAGATAATAATGCAAAGAATATAACTAAATAAAACTGAAAAATGATATTTCGGTAATTTCGTTTTGATCCGTCACATCAGAAGCCCGGTGCTGCCTGGCACGGACGAGGAGAAGGAGGGGGGGAAGGTAAAAGGAAGTGGTAATAAGCAAAAATGGAGCTCTACAAACGCTGACTTGTTCATTTCACTAAAAGAGTTCATGTATTTGATCAAATTACTTGCATTAGGGAAATGACCTCAAAGAAATCTTATATAAACATCTTACGTCAATTGATCATCTCCCTTGGGATTTGATGAACTTTCCAATTTCATCATTTTCTTTCAACATATATATATATAATAAAACTTGAGTGGTGGATAATTTGTCGCGGCGTAATGGATTCCCAACGATGATAATTATTTTAGACTGTTCATGTTCTACATTTGATTGGCATTGATGAGGCCGTCTTGTAAGTTAATGCAGTCTACTTCACATCTTGAAACACATAGGCATATAACAAACATAAAGCAGGGACGACACTACACAGAACAAAGACAACGAATACACAACTCACTGCAGTCGACTACATGATTATGGACAAAGATATAAGAGAGAGGGATTTTCCAGAGTCACGCTATATATATTTATACCAAGCGGGAAATCACATTATTTGGGGTATGGATGGATGTAGTTCCAGGAGTCCCCGTTAAGCGGGTAACTAATTAAAATAATTACACTTGTCCCGAAGGACTGGATCTTAAATAAATCAAGAGCTATTAAAGATTAAATGATTGGGAATTATTACATATAGATATAGTCGGACCTCTGTATAACGAAGTCGCTAAATCCCGGGAAAAAAGTTCGTTATATGGAAAATTCGTTATATAGAGGTTCATCCTTCAATTTCTTTATAAACAACATAAAACAAATTTTGAACTCATAAACACTATATATTAAAAAAATATTTATCCACACCTTTTTGTAAATTAATATGTATTTATTTTTATTTATCTCACTTATAAAAAAAAACAGAAGAAAAGAAGGAAAACTGCAAGAAAAGTACCTTGACACCTTTATCCAATTCCTGAAGAATTAAATTTTTTTCTTTCATGCTCAAGCACTTATGTTTTGACGTTTTCGAGCCACATGAAACGAAGTTACCAGTGCAACTGATCATCACTACAAATGAACACTATTGAAGGAAACGGGACATGAGACAACTCCGCTGAGGGTGCAAGGAGATATCGAAGATGTTTTCTAGTAAACTGTACAGTGGGAGTTAAAGGTTGCACTTTTTGAAATGCCCAGAATTCTATTTCTTTCGGAAAGTTAGGCGCCTAATAAAACTAGTTCAATGCTTATGACCACCATAAAATGTGTAAAAGAGAGAATAACTTGAAATTTTTTCAGAAATACTGTTTAAATAGTAGAACAAAAATTGAATCACAAAAGAAAAAGTTCGTTATTTAGAAAATGCACCTCGCTATAGAGAGGTTATTTTACGAAGAAAGTCGTGAAACGTTCTTGTTTCCAGGAAAAAGTTCGCTATGTAGAAAAATTCGCAATATAGAGGTTCGTAATATGGAGTTTCGACTGAATATATATATATATATATATATATATATATATATATATATATATATATATATGTGGCATGCAGCCAAAAGCAACGCAGTCTCCGCGCGCAGGCGCATTGAATGGAAACTAGAACTGAAACTTGTGAATTAGTGGAAGAGAAACAAAAACTCTTGGACATTAGAGAGAAAAAGGAGAACGCGAGAGGTGCGCGAGCAGGCGTTACCTTCTGAATATATCATCGTCAAACTTATCTGTAAAAACTACCTTTTTAATTAATTTTTGTTTAATGTTAAATAAACCATAAGAGAAACGTCTTGGACCCCTTGTTGTCTCCCACAAATTATGGGGGTTCGGCCGGGATCGATAAAATTTCGATTTTGAACCAAAGTCTGGACAATGAACAACAGCGTCCGTGAAGGAGACGCTCCGCCATTTTTCGAAAACTTCGTTCAACCTGTGTAGAGGTTTGAACTCAGCATGAAAATTCCGCCTGTGTAGAGGCGATTGAAAAAAAAATTTCGATTTTGATCAAAATTTGAACGTGAAAAAAAAAAAAAAAAAAAGCCGTCCGTGGAGGAGACGCGCCGCCATTTTTCGGAAACTTCGTTCAACCTGTGTAGGGGTTGAATTTTTCAACTTCATTCCGCCTGTGTAGAGGTTGGAAAACCCATCGACGAAAATTCCGCCTGTGTAGAGGTTGGAACTAACTCAGTGTGAATAATCCGCCTGTGTAGAGGCCGGAACTACAATTTCAACTATATTACCTGCGAAGAGGTGAAATCAGTGGAATCGAAATTTTTTCTTCATTGGATACATCGTACGTGCGAGCAACAAGGGAGCCAGAAAAAAAAAAGGTAGGACCTTTCCAAATTTTTATAAAATGTATAAAAACGCTCTTAAAGAGGATTTCATAAGAGTTGTTGAGGAACTAAACGGTACTGTGGAGAATACTGACACTATAGTTAAACTAAAGACTAAAATTGAGAACAGTAGTACATTTGAAAGTGATCCAGATTTCGTTAAAACTTTAATTCAAAACTGTATAGATGAGAGGGTATCGCGAAACAAAAGAGAAGTAACTTCAGGAAAACAGAAAATTGAGCTCGCGAAACTACAGTTAGCACAGTTAGAAAAAGAAGTCGAACTTCAAAGGGTTAAAAATAAAGCATTAAGTTTAAATACTGCAGCTAAATTCGAAGAGAAACAGTTCAAAACTTTAAATAAGGAAACCGCAACCCATATTGGCATTCGAGAAGCAGAAGATTGGTTTAGGCCTATTGATTTAGCTAAAGAGTGTGATATTTATATTTCATCTAGAAGCGGATCGCATAAAAAAATTCCTATTACTTATGGATATACCCAAGACCCCTTTAAAAATAGATCACAAAACTTTAAACCAAAGATTAAAGAGAACTATCCCCAATATCTTGAAAGAGAAAATAAAATTGCTTTATATGCGGTGATTCATCTCATTACGCAAGAGACTGTGAGAAGCGTTTTAAACCTAAAGAATCTAATGATCACATCCATAATAAAATAAACGTGAATACTTTGAAAATCGAGAGCGAAAAACAAAATAGCGATGAATGCGCAAATCTTCAATACGTAAACATTTTTGTGGAAAACCAGCCCGTAACAGCATTGATTGATTCAGGTTGCCAGATCCCAGTTTTAAATTCCTCACTAATTAGAGTGCAAACACCTTCCGAAAAGATCATAACATTAAGTTCATGTTTTGGCGAACAGCGTATGGTAGAAGTTAAACCCATAAATATTTCTCTTAATCAACACTCTCCTAGCTTAAGTGTTGGAACGGCAATATCACCGACCTTGACCGAAGAATTTATTATACATCCCAGTGTATATGCTGAAATAGAGAAACTAGACCACGCAAAGAGCGATGTTTTATTGAATGAAAGTGAATCCTCTTTAGGTGCTCATGCTTATGCTTATTCTAGTGCTATTTCTTTTCCAAATGTTTCTGTTTCAAATGTGATAGAAAACTCTAGTTATGATTTGCCATATGTTAAGAACTTTAATACTAGAAATGATTCGAGTTCTCTAATTAAGGATTATAAATGTAATAAAATTCAGAGTACTAAGTTAAAATTGAGTATTGTAAGAGAAAAATGTTCTGATATAGTATTGTGTAAGAAAGCCAATGGTGCCATGAAAACGAGTTCCGTGGAATTTATCTCCCGCTCACCTAACCCTTTACCTATGAAGAGTGAACATCGACGGTTTGTGTTGCTCCGACGAATCTTCCAGCCCTGGCAGTGGAAACGAAGGAAAAAGAGAAATCGTTTTGAACAGACGTCCAGAACTCTACAGAGGAAAATATCGATGCGTTCAACCAAAAATCAACTTGTTAAAAAAGACGTTCTTATGCCTGTGAAAAACAATGTTTTCCTGTGGAACCTTCCGGATGTCGAAGAGGTGCCTTCACATGATGGAGAAACTGTCTAGTTCAGCAAAATTATGATATGTTTAATCTCTATATATTTGTCGTATAGTCCTTGTCTGTTCCGTTTTTTTTTTGTATGTTTCAGATTCTCCTCTGGTCTCCATGGAAATACCGCTGCGGACAGCGTACGGTCAGAATGGCCGTTGTGGCATGCAGCCAAAAGCAACGCAGTCTCCGCGCGCAGGCGCATTGAATGGAAACTAGAACTGAAACTTGTGAATTAGTGGAAGAGAAACAAAAACTCTTGGACATTAGAGAGAAAAAGGAGAACGCGAGAGGTGCGCGAGCAGGCGTTACCTTCTGAATATATCATCGTCAAACTTATCTGTAAAAACTACCTTTTTAATTAATTTTTGTTTAATGTTAAATAAACCATAAGAGAAACGTCTTGGACCCCTTGTTGTCTCCCACATATATATATATATATATTCTTAAAAACGTAACACCGCAATAGAATTTTAAAGAAAGTTTTTCATTTTTTTTTAAATACATTTTTTTATCTTTAGGTTTTAAAAATTATTTTAAACAAGGGAAAAATCTTTACACATTTCACTTTCTATGTCAACCAACAAATATATTCTGTGTTTCGTTTCGTGAATTTTGCGTTTAATTTAATCAAAAGTTTGTTTAGCCATTACACACACACACACAGTTCCTAAAGAAATTTCTAACCCCTCGCGTTTCAGGTTAGGCTCTCTACCGAATCGTTCTGTATTCCACTTTTGTGTAAACTAATACCGAGTCAACTCTCTTTATGACTAATCCAGGAAACTTATGTAGGCGAAAGGGATTTCTACAAGGAAAAAAAATTTAAACAAATATGAAATGTGCTGTGAACCGTACAAACAAAATGTGTCACACACAAAAACAGATTGAAACACTTTTTCCTTAAACAATTATCCTGACCGTTGGAGATGATTGATCAAATTTTTGTCTATAACTCCCAGGATCTAGAATAAATATTTAATCTAATTTTTGGATTTAATTAATAAAAATTACGTGGACAGTTAAAAAAAAGATTTGGAGACAAAACCTTTAGCCACTACAAGGGAACTTGATATAATTTTTTTACTGCATTAGGAATTATATATGTTTAAATATCGTGAAAAATCATGCTCAAGAAGTTTGTAAACATGTGGATCTAATGCAAGTCACCAATAAACTTGACTACCTTCTCAATTTCTAATAAATAGGAAACGAAGCTGTAAAAAAAGCGATAAAAATATACTTTCAAATACCAAAAAATATTTTACAATGTATATATTCGTTTATTTATTTCAATACGAACAACTAGTATTAATTTTAAAACAATAATAGCAGACGATTGTGTAACGGAAAATGTAAAATTGCTAATCATAACAAACTGGAGTGGATGGTAATCTGTTAAATTTAAGCAAATGAGAGATAAGAATAAGTTTGCATGTGACAAGCATCGTCTATTATTTGCGAATTTCAATTTTTTTCCTTTTTTAATACAAGATCATAATTGAAAATGTGTGAATCTTAAGTATGAATGCCGTACAGCATACATGATAGATATATGTTTGCAGCTTCTAATACTACATATGTCACACACTCTTTGCAAAATGTTTGGGTTTTTTTCAGATTTTAAAGAATTGAGAAAAAATGTACAATTTTCACTGATGATAAGTGTTGAGAAAGTGTGTACGAAACTGTACTATTTTGAGATGGAATGACTTTTTTTTAAAAAGATTAAAATGTGTTTTATAAATCAGTTTTAAATTTTAATATTTAAAGTTTCATTCCACCATTGCTAGCCCAAATTACTGATTATCAAACGATTATCAACAGATAATTGTTCACACTCCAGCTGCTCAAAAAATATTTAATACTCAAACAAAATTAATAAGTATTAATGAAGATTGTGAGCATTGAAAATTCAATTAGATTTAAAAGTCGATAAAAGTTTAAAGCTATCAACGTCCCACTAAATCAACGAACTAAGCTGAGTGCATGATGGACAATATGTTAAATAGAAAGTATTGGTCCTATAAATCTTATTGTCAACTTCTATACCCTGCCACATAGTAGTGGATTCTGATGGAACTGAGACTGAAATCCACAACTCACCATAAAGCTCATAACTTTTACTTGAAGCTGTTATGTTCACATAGAACGATTGATTGATTGAATGAATTTTAAGTTTCATTACGAAACAACACGAGAGCTATTGGGGACCGTCCTCATCATTTAGAGTAGGGGTCTGTAACCCGTGGCCCGCTGAAGTTATTTTAGTGGTCCCTCTTTTGAATTTGAAGCAATGTAAAAAAAAAATTGCCTTGTCTGCTTTTTGTCTTAAAAAATACACCATTTTTTCTGTTATTCCTGATATTTTAAACATTTCACGGATATGTTTGATATCCATTTGAGATAACATTTTCTGAAAATGGTGAATATTTCAAAAATTTCACTATGTCTGAAATAATTTTGTAATGATCTTACCCCTGGGATATCACTTCCTCATCATCGTGTCTACCTGTAGCTGTAAGAGGGAACGATGAATGCCCAAGACTATCCATGATAAATCTAATTTATTATTATCAAAGCTAATATTCCAGAACAAGCAATCTATAAAGGGAACCCTTGGAGTGATATAAAGAAACCAACACCCTTATGTGAATAAGCGCACAAAATCCGAATAGATTAACTTTAATCAATCCTATCTTAATAATTCTAGATTCACTAATTTATTCTGGTAGCTAAAATCCGTCCTTCAGTCACGATGCGTAATTCTAATTCTTACCACAGTAACACTGCTTTCGGCGGCTCCGCTCTTTCTAATCTACGATTATGAAACTTTATATATACTAACTAATTTGCATCTCATGGGTTCTTCTTGAGAGGGATGGCTGTGAAATAAACGCGATTGCTGGCCCAAAGATTCCCCAAGAGGATTAGTAGTTGAAAGTCGCGTAAAGCCCCGTCCCAAATTTAAAAATTAAAAATCTGACTATGGATAAAATTTCAGAAATTTTCTGAAAAAAAGGAGACTTTTATCTTATACATATTTGAAAAGTATTTTAATTCGACTTCCATTTAACTTTTTTGAAACCGATATATCACACACACACATAAATATATAAACACCATCTCTTCTCTTAGAATCAGTTGTAGTCTTTTAAAGGCAACCTCATTTTTTTAATATAAATTTCTTGACTACAGTATTTTGTGACACTCGTATGGCCCGAGGATCACTACGAATATATTGAGGTGGTCCGAGGATTATCGTAAATTTATTAATGTGGTCCTCAAGTGTGAAAGGTTGAAGACCTCTAATTTAGAACCCCTATCAAATGACGAGGGTGACATCTGAAGTGACACCTCACTCTTTAAACTTCTCCATATCCTACCAACGTAAAGATTCTGAGCCATGACCGCATTAACATGCATCAGTTCATCTATACTTAAGAGCAGTGCTCCCAGCCTTTCTATCGCCGCGGACCCGTCAACGTTTGATAATTTTACCCCGGCCCACTGAAGGAGGGAGAAGTTGATTGTTTATATTTTAGGTTGCTTTCACTTAATAATTTTAGTTTAATTGTATTTAAACATGCCTTCAGAATAAAATACAGTTACACCAAGAAATTAATATTAAGTGATTTAACATGGTATATAAAATGATTACCATAAAACGCTAGAGAAATACACCACAGTATGTAAAATGAAAATAATTTACCGTAAAATCCGGCGTATAACGCACACTTTTAACACAAAAAATAAGATCGAAATTTAAGGGTGCGCGTTATACGCCGGGTATAAAAATGATAGCTTTAAAAATAAAATATAAACTTAGAAAAAAAATTAGATCTCTATAAAGATCGACCTACTATTTAAAGGAAATGACATATTTTTTGAATTTAAGTGGTTGTAGTTCTAGAAGTGCACTATTTTTTCTAAGGCTTGGATTCAAAACATAAGAGCATTACGCATGTACATTTCAGGTCTCTTCGTAAAAAAGCGAATGCGTGTTATACGGTGTGAACATAAGTAAAAAATAAAAAATGCAGCTTTAAAGTATATGTACGCGTTATATACGCCGGATTTTACGGTAATATTCCTTGTACGGACCGGGGGTTGGAATCACTGCTTTAGAGAACAAGAAAACTTAATCCACGACTCCTGTGGGAACCACCCTGAGTTCCACCCTGGACACTAAGATTAATTTGAGGCAAAGAACGACCAGACGCCATTTATATGATAATAACTTATATTTATTCACTTGATTCAAATATCAAAAACTCTAATGACAAATAGTATCGATATGTCTACGTCAAACAAAAGGGATTTACCTTTAATATTAACTTAAATTATGAAATAGGAAATTAGCCAATAACTACGCGCAATATCAATAAGGTTTACCGGAATAGGAGGTCTGAGAAATACACGCAACTTGAATTATTAGCTTTCATTAACTTAAATTAATTTTATTAAACTAACGTTTGTGGTAAGCGGTATTAAACTAGAATATATCACCTGGTAGTACTTTGATCTTTTCAAGTATATTAACTTCCCAAGGTTCCTTCGCTGAGTACTAACAGTAATGCTCCACTATCGTAATCCAATTGAACTTTGTCACTACTGCTGCTGGCTCAACAGCCTTCATCTCCGCTAACTTACAACGCTCTCCTCAAATACCCTATCTACTTTACATATCCAATTTTCTCCTTTTAGAGTTAGTTGGAAATATACGCGAATTTACAATCCCCAAAGACGCCTAAGAATATTAGTGGAAAGGTGCCATACAGATTCGTCACATCCCATATAATAGAACTCGTGTAGCTGAACAGTGCGACGTTAATATTCAGAATATAAAAATAGAGAATAGAAAGAGCCACTAAATGTAATTAGGCATTTATTGAGGGGATGAAAATTAGAAAAGTACAAAAGCAGCTCGATTGTCACCTTCGTCATCTGATCATGCGTTTAAATTGACCAAGTCTTACGCTATTATTTCTGTTTGCACATCTAATACCGAGGTGGGCATTAAATCGATCAAAATCGACCGGTGGACCGCCATGACATTTTGGGGTGACCGTTTGAAGATTAGAAGTTAGTAATCATAAACCGAAATATTCAAGACTGACTGACAGTATACACACTAAGAGAGTCTTCTATTTACTATAACTACAAGAACTAACTTTAGATGAATATGCTTTATTTTTTAATGTATTTTGTGAATTGTTTGATCATAAATGCATCATTTGATATTATCATATTTGTGGCTATTATTATTATGTTTTTATCTTGCGTTTTGCTTTAAACGTGATCTTAAAAATGTAAATTTTTTTTATTGTAGTTATGTAGATAAGTACATATCCCGTATTTATTATTCAGTTATAATAAACATTGGAGACTTTTTACTTAGCTCACCTCACCTTTGACATTGAGTGAACCGCAGCACCATGGAAAAATTAGAAGTAGTCCGTGCCCTGGTAAAGTTTGCCCGACCCTGCTCCAGTACAACGTTAGTTAAATGAAATGAAATTGAGACGGATGATAAATGAAATTTCTTTAAGGAAAGAAGATGTTCCAACGCCTTAACGCCTGTGGTGGAAAATTCAACACTGGTACTGGTTGGTACAGGAGTACCTTAAATTACAAGCCAAAAATTACTAGCATCGAGAATAACAGACATGCGCATGGCGCCCATTGGCGCCACACAAGGTAAGAGGACGATACAAGTGCTATGGAACTCTTTCTAAAAACATAACTAAATATAACCTTACAAAAGAGCATTTTATTCGAAGAAAATGCTTTAAATATGGTTATTTGCTATGGTTTGTCGATTTTTTTTCAACAAAGTGAGTAAAATTATACACTTTATTTGATATTATGTAAACATTTCTGCTTTATTTCAAATGCTGCATGCTTTCATTCACATTTGTTGCCATTTGCGTTACTTTAGAATTGTATTGATCAAACTGAAGATTATAGACAACATTTAAATTACTTTCATGTCAAGGCAGTGCTTGAAAAAATACAAATAGAAAAAAATAATGCACACAAATTAGAAAATCTAAATATACTTGCGAAAACAAACAAATGTTTGCCTAGCAATCGTGGGTCAGTTAAAAAGCTTGCGTGGGTCAGTATCTGACCCACGGGTCATAGGTTCGCCATCACACTACTGTACAGCAAAGAATACTTAAAATGAATGAGAATGCTACTTTCCAAGGGCTACTTTCGCTCATCCGGTATAATAGTTAGCGACGCTGACTACTGTACCGTAGGGCCTGGGTTCGAATACCGGCGAAGGCATGGATGTTTGTTTTTGTACAGTGCTTTCGCAACATAGGGGTACTCTAATTAGCCATCGAGCCGCAAGTCCTTTCGTGAGGTTGGGGGAAGCGGAAGATAGATGGGAGGCCCCTGACCCTCTCGCAGGTGTTCTCCCTCAAAATTGGGGGAAGGGATCGAGCTAAATTGTACTGTCACCTATATGGAGCTCAAGGCTACGGCCAACGACAGGCCCACATCTAGCCCCTTGTCATGAAAATTTCGTGGGTCTGGACCTGACGTAGTCGAAATCTGGTGGCATAAGAAACAACAACTACAGCTTGTTATTGGTTTTGTATGGCTTACTAAAAAATTGTTTGAATATCCAATTCAAATTTTATATGTATATGTGGAAATAATTAGGAAAAAGTAAAAATAAAGAGCCATCAAAAATTTCAACTGATTGTTTATGTTTGTAATTCTATTATTCAGTGGTGATACGCGTTTTAAATATTGTATAGTCTAAGGTTCAGCCGAGAATTGATATGGCCCTGAAGATATATAATTTATTTTTAAAAAAAAGCTGAAGTAGACATTTCTTTTCATCTATGTCAGGCGTGTCAAACTCTCGGCCCACGGCGAAATTTTTTCTCCTCTTTAGTATATCGGCGCACAATAATATACAATAAAATATAAAAATTTCTCCCGAAATAGGAAAGATAATGGCAGAGAAGAGATGTCGAGTATCAGGACGCGAACAGTAAATTTTTCTTGTTCCATTTTTTGTTTTATTATAATGTATTATTCGAAATAAACTTATGTTTCTATAAATATTGATTTCTTTCTTTCTTTTTTTTTCTTTGCGGCCCACCTCAAGTTAAACATTGTTTGGTCCAAGTTAGTCTTTGAGTTTGACACCCTTGATCTATACGTAATATATCTCTAAAAGGCAAGGGATATAAAACTCAAAATGAGCACTTCAAGAAATTTTTCCTAAGATATTTTTATATTTTTTAATACTAGTTGTAACACAATCAGCAAGGTCGAATTCATTGTTTCAAACCCGAAAGCTATAGATAGCGAAGTCTAGTTTTTATGGACTATTGCAACAAATTTTTTCCACTCGTTTCGTATTCTTGTTTCAGAAATATTAAGTTGTTTATTTTTTTTTTCTGTAATCGTTTTTAACCAGTCACTACACATTCACCTTCGAGATAATTTGCAACTACTGGTATCTCTCGTAAAGTAAATTCTAGTATAAACGAGTTTTTATATATCCATTTCTTCCCAATGTTGTTTTCTGTTTTTTATTCAGAAACTTGTCATTCTACTTTTGCTTTTGTGACGTCAACTTCCCAAGAGAAATGAAATAATGATGCTTCCATCAAGAATATAACAATGATTTACATAATTAAGTATAATGCCTTTTTGTATTTCCTGTTACTTCCTTTAACGAAGGATTCCTTTTCAATAGGACTCAAAAGAAAGTACAGTGTCTTTCTTAGCCTCTTACAAAAACATTCAAAGCGAATTATTGAAAATTCTGAATTTAACTCATTCATTGCCAACTGCGAGATATCTCATAGTAAGAGTGTATACTAAAACTTCCGGCTATACGAGATATCTTGTAGTAAAAGTAATTGATTGATTGATTTAATATCAACGCCGCACTGTTCAGCTGCACGAGGGCTTTTGGCGACGGACCACGTAATTTTAAACCATGGTCAAGTGACGTGGACGACACCTGAGCCGGCACCCCCTCTCCTACCTACCACACCAACGGGAGGACGTTTCAGCTCTCGACAGATTTAGCGTGCATCGCTGCCCTACACGGCGGGTCTTTAGTGGTACTAGGCTCGAACTCGTGACAAGGCAAGCCACGATCCGATACCTATACCATTCGGCTACCGCGGCCACATCTCTTAGTAAGAGTGTATACTAAAACTGCCGGCTATACGAGATATCTCGTAGTAAGAGTGTATACTAAAACTGCAGGCTGCACAAGATATCTCGTAGTAAGAGAGTACACTAAAACTGCCGGCTACACGAGATATCTTGTAGTAAGAGTGCATACTTAAACTGCCGGCTACACGAGATATCTTGTTGTGTGTGCTGCAATTTTAGATTGATTACAAATGGCCATTTGAGTTAGGAACTATTAGAAAGGGTGAATGAAAAATTTATACAGTGCAAAAGACATATTAATTATCAAGTTTTCAGCGGTTCTTAAGCTGTGCTCCGCCAACTCCTTGAGAACTTCTTCTTTTACAGACTTTGAAAAGTCTCGTGGAAAACTTTTCAGTGGTTCTTAAACAGTGGTCCGCGAACTCCTTGGGATCCCTAACACATTTCTAGGAAGTCGGCGAAGGTCTCTCATTTAATGATATTTCCTTCTTTTACAGATTTTGAAAAGTTTCGTGGGAAACTTTTCAGTGGTTCTTAAACAGTGGTCCGCGAACTCCCCTTGGGATCCCTAACACATTTCTAGGGAGTCGGCGAAGGTCTCTCATTTAATGTTATTTCCTTCTTTTACAGACTTTGAAAAGTCTCGTGAAAAAATTGAAAAATGTGCCATCCAAGACTAGTTCACTAAATTGCTCCTATTGAAAAATACTTTATTAAAACCTGTATTTCTATAAAGAATATTCTTTGCTAATACACAGCCATAACTACAACGTAACATTTTCAAAAAAATAGTTGAAACACTTGTTCAAACAAATCTGCATAAGTACCAGAGGCACAGTCTTAGGATTATTGAGGAATCTTTAAATCGCTCAACCATGTGTTCAGAGTCAGGGAGGGATGTTCAAAATCCTGGGGGTCAGCGATGTGAGGCTGGTGCGCATAAAGGGAACAGCGACAATCGAATGTTTTGGAACCGCTGGCTTAGACGATTAGGTTATAACATAATAATTATACATATGTATGAATCTATTACTAAAATTAAAAAACATTTTATTGTTGTTGACCTAATGACCTGATGGTCAATGTCCTGGCATTTGCAAAATTTTATTGTTGTTGCTGTGTCGGATGAGTTTAAAGCAAGGAGATTAACACAGTGCACACTGGACAACTCTTGGGATACACTGGACAAAAGTACCACTAGTCGCTTTTTTTTGTTGCTTTTTACACATTCGCCAGGGCTTTGTAGGCATCCCTTTTTTTCCAGTTGGAGGAAAATGTTCTAAGTAATGAAAATCAGTTGCTATTTCCACTGATTAATTTTGTCCGCTATATATATATATATAATTATTACTTTTCAATTCATTGTTATTTACAAATCTTTATAATTACGGTCACCTTGTAGGTTTTTCCCAGTGAGAATCATTACACATCTGTATTATTGGCTGTATGAAAGTAGGTGAAGAGCTTGTAAAATCGAACAAAACGAGAAAAAAAAAATCTTTGTATATAAAGAATTTTATCGAAAACACGCACACACACAATGAGATAACTTTTAAGGTGCAATCAGCACAGGAATCTTACTCAGAGATGCCGGCTACGAGTTATCTCGTAGTGGATTTTTTTCAATAAAGATTACTGTAAGGGCCATTACAGTATTATACCGGTAACTTAATATTATTATACTTTGTAAAAATGCATGATTTTTTAAAAATAAAATCTTGGCACCCAGGGCAAGATGCTATAAATTTGCCTGACAGTGAAAGGGTTCAGAGTAAAGCAGGAAAACGAAAACAAAGCAGTATTGGTATATATTTACACAAGCAGATCTTTACTTTGTGAAATCATACTCATTATAAATATCCGTGACAGTAATTATTTTATACATCATATTATAAATTCCGTTAAACTACTTTCAAAATGTAAAATAATTAAGTACTTCAGTAAACTAAGGGGTACAATCCTTTTCTGTTACTGATTAAATAATTTCGAGTTTCCGCTTAAAATAAAAGGTGTTGCGTTTTTTATTTCATTCAGTTTGTAAGAAACTATTCTATTTAATTGTTAGATATATATACACACACACACAAACTCTTAGACTCCCCCCCCCCAATTCCTAGTCTAGATATACATATTGTAAATGCGAAAGTTTGTGAGGATGTTTGGGCATCTTTCACACAAAAACAACTGAATGGATTTTAATGAAACTTTACAGTAATATAGCTTATACATCAGAATAACACATAGGGTATAATTTATAGTATACGCTATAATTTATAAAGATATTGTGAGAAGTGTCCAAAATATAACGATATTTGTCAAGTAGGAAAAAATTCTGCCATCTGCAAGCAATTCTGGCGTGTGCTGCAAAAAATCCCACGTCAGCATATTTTTATCTTTTGTTTGTGAAGAACCCTTTTTGTTTTGGCTACGCAAGGCGCTCGCTTCTAATTTATTCCTGTAATCAGCGTAATCCCTATTTTTTTAATTTCAGAATAAAACTAAGTTTTGAAGGGAGAGGTTTTTATAAATTTCTCTTTATTTGAATGTTTTTTTAATGATTTTATTATGCACATTTGGTTGTAAGAAATTGTTCTTTTTTCAAAATAATAGTTTTATTGCTTCTAGTACTTACAGTAAATAAAGTTTGTCTTTCCCACTACAACATTTAGACATATTTGCATAGTTTGTTTGAGGTTAGTTGTTAATTATAACGCTATAATTTTAATTGAATAGGCGGATATTGCATTTTTAAGTATAAAAATAATTATAACTACTGTACTGTATTTTTTGGAGTGAGTGAATATTAACGTCGCACTCTTCAGCTACACGATGACTTTTGGCGACGGACCACGTAATTTTGAACCACGGTTAAGTGACGTGGACGACACCTGAGCCCCCTTCTCCTAACGACCACACCACACCAACTTAGAAGGAATATTCTACCTATACTTAGCAGGAATATTCTTTCGAAAGGCGAATAAATTTGTAGCAGATATTGCGTTTTCAGCTGATTGCAAAGATTATTATTTTTGTCCCGAAAAAATAGTTTATGTCAAAATTTAAGTGTCTTATGTTTTTGTATGTTAATGAAGACCTTAGAAAACGATCTGACTATTTATTTTAAGGAAACGGTGTATATATTTAATTTTACAGTGGAATATCTTTAACTAATTTATTATCTCTAGCGGATTAAATTTCTCAAAATGGAGTATTTCGTTTAAGTATATCCCTTAATTTTCAATGTAGTGATCCAAAAAAAAAATATGGCATGAAAAAAACTGCAGTAAATCATAATCTGGTAGATAAATCATTAACGTGCATCGCACCCCTACACGGCGGTTGTTACAAAGCTGTAATAAAGCTCGAGCTATGAAAGTAGCTAGACATTTGCCAACTTGACTCTATCGTTATCATGTCGCTGTGTTTTTCATTGAATCGCTATTATAGCCATTATAATTTAAGAAACGGCGTTGCTTGCGAATATTACAATTTTGACATAAAATAAATACAACACAAAGTAATATCAATTTATTACACTTTCAGATATAAATTATTTACACTATTTTAAACGTTCATTACGCAAAACTTTTAACAATGTGTTACTTTTGCTGAGCAGAGATCAGCTTAGGGAGGTATTTTCAAAAATCGACCCTCAAGAGTGTTACGGGGAATTATAAATAAAAAAAAAATCCTTTTTATCAGCTATTAGAATTACATACTTAAAATTTAACAAATGTGTTTTATTTTCTTTCTTTTTTTGTTTAGCTGATATATTCAAAAAGCTTTTTTTGTTTAATTTGCAATTCACGTAAAATTAAATCATTAAAAACTTTTTTATCCTTCAATCTGTGTCGTTTAATTTTTCAATTCACCCGTGCGAAGAACGGTTATACCAGCTAGTATTAGATAGTTCACACTCCCCCTATATTTATTTATATATCGTGTTCAAATTTTTTATTGTTAATAAAATACTTTTCATTCAACCACTCTAGTTCAAATAAAGTTTTTAAACATATAGTAGAGGGCACTTGATGTTAATACAGTTTTTTCAAATATTAATTCATTTATTGAATTGAATTAATTAATTATAGTTTTTTAACATATATATTTCTCTCTCTCTCTCTCTCTCTGTCGATATTATTCCTGTAGATGGCAGCACCTTTGGACAAAACAGCTTTCGGGAAATTTGTGGTGAAGATTTAACTTAACATCAATAATCACATACTTGTTAGACACCGCCATTTCTTTTACACGGGTTTTAAGATAATTTCTTACCTATTATATTCAGCTTTTATTAAGAAATGCATTTACAAATTTAATGTGGTTAAAAAGTTTTTAATGTTAATTTAAAAGGTGGTTTGTGTCTCTTAATATTGTGATTCTGAGACTAGTTCAATGACACGAGAGGGCAGCGGTAGTCCAGTGGTTAAGGTATCGGATCACACACACACATGGCAGGCATGTCATTTCGAGCCCAGTACCACTAAAAGACCCCCCTCCATATAGGGATGCGATGCACGTTAAATCTGTCGAGAGCTGAAACGTCTTCCCGTTGATGTGGTGTGGTAGTTAGGAAAGGGGGTGCCAGTTCAGGTGTCATCTACGTCACTTGACCAGGGCTCAAAAATACGTGGTCCGTCGCCAAAAATCCCCGTGTAGCTGAACAGTGCGACGTTAATATTCACCCACTCAATGATACGAGACTCCACTGAGGATGAAAGGAGATATCGAAGATGTTTCCAGTGAACTGAGCAACGAGGTTAAAGATTGCACTTCTTGGATGAAACTTTCAGAATTCTATTGCTCTCGGTGAGTTAGGCGCATAATAAAACCAGTTCCAAATTTATGATCAGCATAAAATGTGTTAAAAAAGAGAATAACTTGAAATGTTCAGAAATATATTTTAAAAATAGGGAGAAAAAAATTGAATCAGAAGAAAAAAAGTTCGTTATATAGAAAATGCACTTCGCTATTGGGAGGAGGTTATTTTACGAGAAAATCGTGAAATGTTCTTGGTTTCAGGAAAAAGTTGGCTGCGTAAAAATTCGCAATATAGAGGTTCATTGTGTGGAGGTTCGACTGTATTTAAATAACAAATCCATAGAAATCATTATTGCTTAAATTCTAGAATATTTTTTGGCACTCTCGAAGAGCTTCAACTTGGTAGAAATTATACTGCATACATCAAGCAGACATTCACTTTTCTTCTCATCGTAATTGTAAATTGGTAGCCGTCACAGTGCCATAACACTCCTGAACTGTATTGTTCTATCTTCGTTGTACTACAGTTAAAGCGAGACGGGGTCTTCTTGCGAAAAAGTCTTCCATATTTATAACCAAGTATTATACAAAGTAGCATGGTTACTTAGAAATGTGACTGAATGACAACAATTCACGCTTTGAAGCACATGGTTACAAAAAAAAAAAAAAAAAATGTTCGTCAAACCATGTTTTGGAACGTGCAAAAAAGATAAGAGATGGTGATAAATGGCTTGAAATTTAGAGCTCTCGAGAACATCTTAAAAGGAAACTTAAATTTATTGCTTCTTGGGGTCCTTATGTGCTGTTTTGGAAAAAAAAAATTCCGATGGAAACCCTTGTATTTTTAATACAGTTTTACACATTTTTAATCTAGTAAAGTAGCATAATATAGTTGAGAGTTCCTGCAACGAAATTTCTGTTTGCAATCTGTTTCAATGTTATACAAACGTAGGGCTCTATGTTGGCGTGATTTGAACTCGATGTTTGGCGCGCTTTTCTCCATTTGTTTCAGTAGTTAAGTATAGTTTAAAAAAAGCAGTCATCCTTATATTTCCGCTCTATATTATTAGGGCAATTACTTTTTACTTTGATTTTTATAATGAACTTCGGATCAAAAATTTCAAGTAATTATTACACTTAAAATAATTATCGTATTTAAAAACATTTAATTCGTATTTGTTATAAAGTCCACTAAAAAGAATGATTTTTATTTTTGTCGTGTTTCGCATGGACATATATACGGGGAATATGTAAATAGGTTGCATGGATAATGATATATTACTATAATGTTATTAAATGTATGTATGCAACTTTCATAGGTGGCAGGCGCTTCATACCCTCTAAGAAGGATTGAAACTAATAAACATAGTATTAAGTCCCCGAGATCTTCAGGTACATTTTTAAATAAGAAAGATTTGAATAACCCGCCATTTTAGATAATATAAATAAAGAATTTAATTCAAATGATCAATCAATAGCGTATCCAGACCACTCTCACAAAAGGTGGAAAGGGCAAACAAAGGGGAGGGGGGAAGCGTGCAGTCGAAAATCCCGAGGCATGATCTCTATGGGTACTCCGTAGGGTTGAACTCCCCATCCTTATGTACAGCACTAAGCACTGTCCATAAAGTAGTCTAAAAGGGTTTCGAAACCATAATCTAGAGACCTTAAATGTTACTAAATGTACATATTTTATAGATACTGTTTTTAGTAAACCAAAAACACTAATATGAATCGATGCAAAAGCACGATAAGTTGAAAAATTACCTAAAACTCTCTCTCTAATTGTGAGATAGAGTAAAAAATTTAATTTTTTTAATTACAACGCCAATGCAAAGTATTATAATAAGGAAAAATAAAAAAGTACATTGATGCTTGCATTCACATTTCTGTAGAAATGAATATGCATGTTAGTTTTAAAGTATTGTATTATAATCTATATAGTACTTTGTCGAAAAGCACAACATTAAGAAAAATCGTATAATATTTTAAAGTTTTTTGCAGCGAATTTTTCCTAAGAATAAAAAAAAAGAAACTAAACAATTGTTTCAGCAGTTTTAAACATTATAATAACCTGCACAAAATGGTACAGTTAATTTAAATGAGGATATTGTGAATATTTAGTAGCCTTTTAATCGGCCTTGTGACATTTTCTCGTCACACAACTGAAAAATCAGCTTCCTTTTTGTGGATTGGGAAACAGTGTTCTTATGCACACGTGCACCCTTAAATATTGCGGAGACCTTTGATCTGACATTGCCCCGAGACCGGTGGCCAGGAGAAAACTCAACGGTTGGACACCTGCGAGTCGGAAACTTGTAGAGTAATTCGAGGTGTCAGAAAGAAACCGCCCCCATACCATGACCATGGAGAAAAGAAAATTCCGTGGAGAGAACGGTTGTGCTGCCTCCTCCCTCACAAATAACATATTCTGAACACTAATGAACTATTCAATATTGTGAATAACTTTAATGTAACTGTAATTAATAGCTGTGACTTAATAAACCAAATATTTAATTTCCTAACTCACTCACTACTATTAATTTTCTCAAACGTCATAGCATTAATAATGTCACGTACGTAATACGGTAAACGATGCGCTAATTTTTTTCACTCATTTTTGCTGTTAGTTGCTCAAACGAGAGAATTTCTTGTTTTCTACGAATTTAATTTATTCTAAAAATCCTGTAGATATTTCTTCTATCAAGCCCACATATTCTCCATGGAATTTAAATCGAGTGAATTAGTCGGGCAAAGGATTGGTCTCATTTTATCGAACTTAAGAGAACTCGGTACCCTTTGAATGATTTTTTTTTATTTATGTATTCAAAAATTATATTTCAGCTTTTCATATGCAATGTTTCTATTCAAGAAAATTATATGAGATGAATTTTTTGAAGTGAAACTTCTTAGCGCTTGAGAGTGAATGAAAAATTTGCCCAGTTTTGCGTAACAGTGAAAAAGCGAACGGAAGTAGTCTCCCCGTCCCTCTCCCATCCCCCCTACCCGAATCGTCTCCATGATGACAGGATAGTGTCAGGGAGGAAAAGGGGAAGCGGAGACACAACGTGACGTGCGTCATATCCGTGTAAGTGTTGGATGATTGTTCACCAATGATTGGTCAACTTGCCCACCTTCCTATTGGGGGTCCTTTCCCCCCAGACCCGGGAACATCTATCAATGGTTGTGTGAGATGCACTGACATTACAGTGTAGACAAAATAGCTCTCGCAGTAAAAGCGTGCTTTTTTGAAATATTTTCTTAGATTGTTTGCTAAATGGAGATGTTTTCGGTGGCTAATTTGCTTCTTTGACTTTAATTTGAGTTAAATTATTATATTAATTCTAGTCAGAGAATGCCTAAATCAAATGCACAAAGAGGAAAAGTGTTTCGTGAAAGAAAGAAAAAAGAAAAACCAGCAGCAAGTCCAGTCGAAAAATGACAAGAAAAAAGCAAAAAAAAAAAAAAAAAAAAAAAAACAGAAAAATATTGCAACTGCGGAATCTTCGTCAGAGTACATGAGAGAATATCGAGCACGGAAAAACACACTGCAAAATACTCTCTTAATGCTCAGTTTAAGGGATGGGAATGCTATTGAGACTCTTCTAATGACTGCACAGATTAATACCAAATTATAATGACCTTTGATGTATAGACTTTTGATATGATGATTCTCAAATTTTTCTTTCGATGATGCAATCATAAAAAAAATATTCAAATATCTCCACATATATTTTTGAATTCACCCCTCCTGATAAAATACTTAGATTTTGTTAAGCCATGACATAAATCATGATAAAGGCGTTGAACTTCACTGTGAATTTCTAGAAATTTCTTGTAAAAGCGTCTTGTTTGTCACACCAAGCACGGATACCCTGATTTCTCTGAAAATCGCAGGCATGGATTCACTGCTAAAAAATATGTCGTTCCAGTCTTGAATAACTCATACAGTCTCTCTCTTTGCCTCATTTCACTCTCTGATCCTTTTGTTTACAAGTAAATAACGGCTGTTTGCAGGGCATACGTGATTAGGAATAGAATTCATGAAGTTGTGCATCGTGTGGTAGGATTGAGGACATTGTTGACATTGAGGACAACTATCGTTGTTCTTGCCACTTTCTACTTATGCATCTCAAACTCCAGAAGCGTTTTTCCTCACGATACATCGTAACTATCTGTATTGTTCTAGAGATCGCAAACGAATAATCACATTAATTTATATGGTTATTTTTAAAATTATGATATTTAGAATAATTTTTTAGATTTTTTTACTTTCTGTTTCTTGAGACTAACTTTTTTTCGGCAGTCACTTATTGATTAAGTCAATCACCGCATAGATGCACAATCATATTCTTAGTAGAGTTCGGCACGCCCCAGTACGGACCATTTTTCAATTCCTATTATTAGTTCACAATCTCCCTATGTATATATATATATATATATATATATATATATATATATATATATATATATATATATCCTGTTCAAATTTTCAACGTTAATAAAATACTTTCTATTTACCCATTCAAGTTCAAATATATTTTTTAAAACTTGTAGTGGATGACACTCGATATTAATACAGTTTTTAAAATAGTAATTCTTTAGTTAAGCTTAATTAATGAATAAATAGTAACAAACAAATAATAATAGCCCAACATCATGTATAAAAAGGAAACTGAAAACCTCGCTCGTTGTGTCCTTGTAGCTCAGAGGATAGTGCGTTGGACTTTGAATCTAAAGGGAATCCAACTTGGGATGGCTTAATTTCTGAGAATGTGATTTATGAATTAATAATTAGTAACAAACAAAAATAATAGTCCACCACCGTACATAGAAAGGAAAATCGCTTTCTATTTTGCCGCTTAATATTGTGATTCTGTCATATGTATATACATATTTACATTTATTGTAAGTATTTAATAAAAAATAACTAAAATATAAAAAATTTCTTTGTTGACTTAAGAAAAGGAATTGACTTAAAATTTTTTTTATACATTACTTGTTAACTCTTAGCTAACTAAAGCTGATTTTCAAACAGCACTTTATAAGTGCCCTAGCCCTTCAGAAGTCCTATTTAAGTAAACTTTTTCAAACACGCGAACTAATCACAAAATTTTACAAATATTCTATTACTTCGAATTGCCTCAAGGAATTAGCAAATAAAATAACGAAGTAATACAAATAAATATAGCTAAATAACTCGGTATTTCCCAGGTTCCTCTGCCATTCAATGCATAAATCGCATCTAAAATACGTAAATATCATCATTTTCGCCGCTGTGAGAGACGATTTCCGCGTAACCCGTTTTTAGCGGATCGCTACTCAACAAAAGAAACGGGACTACCATATTTTAAGTCTGTAAAATAATAATTTCGGAGATTTGTCGTGAGCAAGATGAGTGAATGTGGGTGTCATTTTTCTCATTTTTCTCCTATATATATATATATATATATATATATATATATATATATATATATATATATATTGGGTTGTTCGGAAAGTAATTTCGTTTTTTTGTGTGGAAATGAAAGACAGTTTTCGTATACTAAACAAATACTTAATTAAATTATATATTGGACGTTCTGGTCCAACCCCTTTTGCCATCTTTCTGGTAGTAGCATAATTCCATGCTCATAAAATTTTTGGTCTTTGCTGGAAAAAAACTGACCTCCTCATTTGAGGTGAAGGTTTTACTGTCTAAAAATTTTGGAGTGACCGGAACAAATAATAATCCGATGGTGCCAGGTCTGGAGAATATGGTGGGTGTAGCATTGTATCCCCTTCAAGCTGTAAAAGCTTTTGGCGAGTGATCAAACTTGTGTGAGGTCTCGCGTTGTCTTGGTGAAACACTACACCGTTCCTGTTGATTAGTTCTCACCTTTTCTGTTGAAGTGCATCATTCAGTTTGTCCAGCTGATGACAGTAGACTTCCGAATTAATTGTTGTGTTATCCGGTAAAAGCTAAAAAAAAAAAAATTTAAAATCCCACCAAACAGACAGCATCACCTTTTTTCGGTGAATATCGACTTTGGAAATGGTTTGAGCCGGTTCATCTTTTTTGCTCCATGACCTTTTTCGTCCCCAGTGATGATGCGCTTCAAAAACGGATCATTTTCGTGACGTTTGAGAAGCGAATCGCAGACGTCAATGCGGCGACATGGATTTCTCTCTGTGAGAACATCGGGTACCCATACATCGAGCTTCGAGAATAATTCCAGGCCTTTCAAGTGGTCATAAACTGTTGAATTTGATAAATATAACCTCAATCCGATCTCACGTGTTGTTATTCGCCGGTTCGCATCAACTAATGCCTTTATCGCGTCTTCAACCGGCCTTCCCGAACGTGGTGCATCTTCGACATCAAAATTACCGGATCGAAATTTAGCGAACCAGTTCTGGCACTGGCGTACTATCAACGCACCTTCTCCATACACATCGGTCAATTTCTTTCTGGCTTGAACAGCATTTTTACCCTTTCTGTGGTAAAACAGTAAGATATGCCGAAAATGCTGCTTATCGCTCTCCATATTTAAAAGGGCACCAGCCAAAAACTACTGCGTAGAATTAATTGGAATTTTTCACACACAAGCCTTGCTATTTGAGCTCTCAAAGCATATAAAAATTATACGGCTTAGATGTGAAGTTGGGTGCAAAAAAATACAATTAAATCCTCTGTCGGGAAAAAACGAAATTACTTTCCGAACAACCCAATAGATAGATATACAGGGTGTCCCGAAACTCAACATTAAGCGGGTACTAGGTGAAAGGGGAAGTCATATCAATTCTGGGAAAAATGAACAATATTCCCATCATTTGGTAAAGGAGTGACTAGCATATTTTTGAAATTGTGGAAAATTGACACCCTTTATCGTATTATTAGGTACCATGAGCACAAATTTCACAATTTTGCAGTTGTTTACGTAGCCTTGCTATTAATCGCAGTCACAAACTCAACTCAAACTACGTTAATTTTAATTAAACCAGCAAAGCGTTTTGCTCTTCTTATGACTGTGATTAATAGCACCGCTATGTAGGATCCCGTTAGTGAAAAATTCGCTGTAAAATTCTGAAATGTGATGTCATAGTACCTAATGATGTGATGCAGGGTGTCAACAGAAGGTTTTTCAAAGTGAAGATGTTCTGCAAAAAAAAAAAAAAAGAAAAAAAAAAGAAAAGAAATTCTAGATGATTGTTATGGGTAGTAGAGAACAAATGTTATACCATTTTTTGGAATCTTTATTAAATGGGCCATCTTTTGAAAAAATTTGCCTAGGGTTTTATGCTAGATTTGTCTTTTTATGCAAAGTCAAAAATTAGGTGACATAATTTTCTCTTACCCCGACTGAAACAAAATACGTTAATTTTAACTAAACGAGTAAAGATTTTCCTCCTCTTGTGATTGTGATTAACAGCACGGTTGTGTAAGATCACATTAGTGAAAACACCAATGCGCGAAATTGTAAAATTTCTGACCACAATACCTAATAATGTGATGGAGGATGTCAATTTTCCAAAGTTTCAAAAATATGCTAAACATCCTTTAACCAAGTGTGATAGGGGTAATTTTTCTTATTTGTCCCTGAACTGGGATATGACTCCCCTTTTATCCCGTGTTCACATAATGTTGAGTTGCGGGACACCCTGTATATATACAAGTGTATGCATTTATATTGTATATGTGTATGTGTAATTATAGAATCTATTCTTAAATACGTCACCCATCCGGTATAGTGGTTAGCGAGGCTTGCTGCTGTGCCGTACGGACCGGGTTCGAATCCCGGAGAAGACATGAATGTTCGTAAATGTATAGTGCCTGTGCGGCATAGGGGTACTCTAAATAGCCGTCAAGCCACAAGTCCTCTCATGAGGTTGGCGGAAGGGGTAGAGAGGTGGGAGGCCCTGACCACCCCAGGTGTCCTCCCTCAAAATTGGGGTGGAAACGAGCCAAATTGTACTGTAACCTATATGGTGGTCAAAGCTACGGCTAACGACCGACGTCACTTTGCCCTTTGCCATGATGAATTTCGTGAACCTCGATCTGGCCTTTGCCAATCAGGTGGCATCAGTAACAACAAGAACAACAACATTCTTAAATACAATAACAAACACAAGTTAGATATACATAAGGCTGGAGAATTTATCCAAATTGGCAAGAGGTGCTAGCTTTTTCCCCCTTATAATCTATTGAAACCGCACTTTTGTCCTTCAATAAGATCACATTTAAAAAATTTTAGTTTCTTCATTTGAAATTGTGCACCACCTTTTATAAACCTTAGTACTCTTTTTGCAACTGAATTTTTTAACTAAAATCATAAATTTTAGACAATTTTTTTAAAATTTGCAGATAAAAAGAAGTATGTGCAAAACAGTGGCTCACACAAGGGGGTGTAGGGTCCCTGGATCCAGACCCCCCCCGGACTTTGAGTTATTTTTCTCAATTGATTATAATTCTTCGTGTATAGTACGTAAAATTTAATTAAATATTTGTTATTAATAATTAATTTTATTAATTACTGCTAATTACTTATTCAATAATTTTTTTTAGTGTTTTCTGTTCCCGACAATCGACAAAATTAAAAGAATATGTTTGACGGTGTATTGTGGTATGTTATAAGAATGGTGCACTTTTGACCTTGGACCCGCACCCCCTCCCCCCCTGTAAAATTCCTATGCGCCATTGATGCGCAATATACCAAAACGCGTAATTCATCGTGTTTTTAAAATTCGAATGAACTTCTTAATTTTATTTTTAAGATCTGTCTAATTTATAAAGAACTGCGACACACATAAATTCATAAAAGAATTTAAGTTTTATATCGATTCATAAGAGTAATTTGAGGTACGCATAAAAAAAAAATCTGGAAGATACTTTGCGTACTTTATTACACACCTAAGCTCCTACAGTCTCCTTTCCCATCCCCCTTTAATCAAGGCTTTTGTATATACTGCTCACACCAAGACTTAACATTGTAATTTGTTATTTCTTTGTCTTTGATGCACTTCGAAATGCATTGTTTTGGTATCTGCACGTGGTGAAGATGGTGACTTTCGGATGGAAAGTACGCTTGGGTTTAAAATACTGGCAGCGAACGGACAAGTCTAAAAAAACATTACCACATCCCACAAACACTTGTATGCAGATAGCTATAACTTATTATGGGTTCTGACAACTCAAGCAGAACGCACTAATTGGCAGCAGTTTTCTATTGTATGTCGTTTTTTGTTGCTTTCCTATCAATTTTCCATTGTACCGAAGGTATACTCCTTTAAATTAGCATTGATTTTAATGAATTAAAATCTTTTTATGTGTTTGTTTTTTCTTAATCGTTAATCGCATTTCTAGTTTTCCGTTTTAAATGTTTCAAATTAAACCAGCCTCTTATTATTTTTTGTTTTATTTTCTTTCTTACTCCAATAAATACGTTTTGATCTACCTTTTTGTTTGTATTTTCAAAAGATTTTTTCCTCTTAGTTATTTATTTTGGACGCTTTTCATAATTATAATATGGGACAAAAGTTCCCAAAGTTGTTAATTTTTATGAAAAAATTTATTGAAGAAAAATTGAATTTCCTAAAATAAATTTGGTTAGAGTATCTGCTTTAAGACTTTTTTAAAAAAATTTATTGAGTATTTCTAATTTTCAAAAAGAATAAATGTGTATTTTTTTTTCTTTTGTGTATTTTTCTTTAAAAAAAATTACCTTTTTTTGTCTCCGATTGTCAGTTTTTTCCCCCAAAATTTTTTGAAAAATTGCCCCAAAGAGAAAAATGCTTCTTCCAGAATTATACTTTGATTAAATTAATAATTACCTAAATGGATTAAGATTTAAGTTTTGAAGGTATAGGGTGCGGCCGCAGTAGCCGAGGTGTTACGGTCTTGAATTCGTAGTCGGTGTTGTACAGTCGCAGTTTCGAAACCTAGTACCTCTTAATAGTCGCCGTGTTTAGGGGCTAATGCCTCTAAAATATGTCGAGGCTCAAAGTCCTCCCACTCAATTTTCTAGGAACTTTTTTTTGCTTTTGCAACATTTTTTACGTCATTTCCTTTTTTTTATGGACATTTCATTAAATGTATAACATTTCAACAGCGTAAACTTTTTTTATCTTTGGAAGACCTTTCATCAGCTATTATAAAAATCAAACTTTTAGTTTTCATGTTGGCAATCATCCCATCCGAAACTATTTGCATGAATGTATTTACATGCTTCAAAGAAGCAAGGATGAATAATTTTACTGTTATTGTTATTATTAATTGTGAAATATTGACTCATTCTTGCTTTTTCATTTGTTTTAATTACCTTATAGTGACAACGACACAGCCTCTGGACACTTGAGTTCTGAAAACCTCTCAAGTTCGCGCGACGGTCTCCTTTAAAGGACCCATTTCCTGTAAGGGAACTAATGACGTCTCAACGGTCACGCAGTTTCGCGTGGCAAAGTATCCAAGACTGGACAATCCGACGCTAATGTTCTAAGGCAAGTCAACCGGTGACCTCCCTTTACCAAGCCGATAGAGAAGTGACCGGCACAGTTGCCTCGCCAATCTCCTTCTTCAAAGTCGACCACACTAGAGGTGACAAGGACTAATGGTCAAATAGTAATCCTGGCTAAGTCGAAACAGAAGTAATCCTGCGTCACAGGAGGCTTAAAAAGGCGTAATGTATTCCATGTTTAAAGAGACATCAAAAGGAGAAACCCAGACACTTTCAGAGATGCTTCCACGCGCTTCCTCTACGACGTCCTGACACACTCCAATGGATTCTCTCTCCAATTGACTTCCAAATTAGCTTGGACTCTCTCACACTTACAGTTGTCACATCCCGGTGGACGCGGGGGCTGGTGGGTTCAGGTGAAGATCAGCCATTTTAATAACTAACACATTTTTATATACTATTTCCCTTAATAGCTTTAATAAAGGTAGAATGCACTTAGATCACTAAACCCGAGGAGCAATCAGTCATAATCAGTTAAATATAATAGAAATAAGATCATTTATCTGATCAATAGAACTCTTCTCCTTAATACTTAAATAATCTTTGAACATTCTTCCACTTGACTTAAGTACATGACCTTCGATCGCTAACGCTATGTTCTCCTCTATATCAACTTTCAACCATCATCGCGCCTACTCCAAGACTAACACTTAAATAGAAGTTCTAATTTACATAAACCAAGTCTTCTTTACAGAAAGCGGTTTTCAACTGAAATCACAGTTTAAAAGATTATCTTACTCAAGAGGATTAATGGAAACGCGGATACGCCATTATACAGTGACCTATCAAGACTCCAGTTACGAAGTATCTCAATTGGTGTTCAGTTATATCATACTTAGAGTTATGACTTGAAAGGGAGCTTCCCTAACATTTCTACACTATGAAACTAGGTGTGAGGCGGGGTCTTGAATTTGATGGAGAATCGTTCTTGAGTTCAGTGGAAAGAAGAGCCATCAGTAGTGACAGGAAATCTAATGATATTCCATGCATGGAATCTTGCTGGTGACTTAAAGTGAAGCAATAGGATTTCATTGAATCCCCCTGTCTTAATTATTAAATTTAAAGTGTTGAAAGAAATGATTATCTTATATATATATATACAATAGAACTTCCCATAATATACACTTACGCAATTTATCCTCTTATTCAAGTGATGTTTTAGCTAATTTCGATTGAATATTTAATTTTTTGATATCGAAAGGATCGAAATAATATTATTATTTATCTACTTATTGTAAAAGAGCGGCTCATCCGGTATAGTGGCTAGCGACGCTGACTGCTGTGCCGGGGTTCGAAACCCGGAGAAGGAATGGATGTTTGAGAATGTATAGTGCCTTCGCAGCAGGGTGGTAGTCTAAATAGCTGTCGAGCCACAAGTTCTCTCGTGAGGCTGGTGGAAGGAGAAGAGTGTGGGAGACCACTGACCACCTTCAGAGTTTTCTCTCTCAAAATTGAGGTAGAAAAGAGCTGAAACGTAATGCCACCCGCATGGTGCTCAAGGCTACGGCTAATGACAGGAATACAATCTAGCCCTTTGCCACGATGAATTTCATTGGCTTCGATTGAAAACATGCCGATCAGATGGTATTAGTAACAACAAAAACATTGTAGAAGAAGAGGGACAAGAAAACAAAAGTTAAATATAATTCAACCTTTATGTAGGGTTCACTATTCGTAATACATTCGAATATTTGGTACGCAATATACATATGATTTTAACGTTTTACTCCCAATTGTGTGTGTGTGTTTAATATTTCCTCTAAAAAAATTCCGGTACTTTTGGTGTTTTATTTACTCATAATATTCATGAACAAATACTAATGCAATTTTTTTAAATTCTTTTAAAGCATTCTATGTCTTTTTTCAAACGTTTCAGGAAACTTTATAATTTTAACTTTGGAGATTTTAAACGACATAAATTTTTTGTTGAGAGTTTTATTAATGGCAGTGTATATATTTTCATTCAATTCTATTTCAATGAACACAAAACGAAAGGAAAAATTGTTTCATCAAAGTAAAAAAATTTAGGAATATAATTACAAAATCAAAACATTTTAACTAGGTGAAACGAATAAAATTTAATTTAGATGAGTGAGTGAATGTTAACGTCGCTTTGTTCAGCTATACACCAGGGCTTTGGGGGGGGCGGACCTCGTAATTTTGAACCATGATCAAGTGACGAATACGATATTTGAACTGGCACCCCCTCTCTTAACTACCACATCACTCCAACGGGAGAACGTTTGAGCTCTTGACAGATTTAATGTGCCTCGCTCCCCTACTCGGCGGGTCTTCAGTGGCGCGGGGCTCGCCCTCGTGACATGCCAGCCACAATCTGATACCTTGACCACTAGGCTACCGCGGCCACTAAGTAATTTGGAAATAATTGACAAACAATACTTATGGTTAATAGTACTATGTAAAGGTCATTCCCCTTAGTTTAGTAATAATTTCAATTCTATGATTTAAACAAGAGAGTCGATTAAAATAAACGCAGCAAGTTCACATTTTCTAGAAAATCAATTTCTACTCGGATAACAATAAAGAATAGTATACACAATATAAAGTTTTATATTTCCGCTCAATTTTATCTTCTGTTCCAAGCAAACGAATAATCTTACTGAATGTCCATAATATAAACACAAGAATATTTGAACATAATGGCTATTTCCATACTGCGTAGTAAAAATTTAAAAAATAAAGAATCGTATTATTTCTGCTAGACGCATTTTGAAGTTAATTGACATGTGTCTCTCCTGTCAAAATGCGTTTTAAAAGGCTAAAGTGATAGAGTAAAGGCATAATTAAAATTTTAAGTAGAAATGATACATGTAAATGTTTATTATATATATATATATATATATATATATATATATATATATATATATATATATATATATATATATATATAGTATATACAGTCAGGTCTCTTTTTATGCGGATTGTTTTTATGCGATTTTGAAGTTGTGCGGTTTGTATTTCAAACATTTGCGGTTTGTATTCCAAACATTTCTAGATTTTTGTTATTATTATTATTTTTTATACTGAGACGTAGATTGTAGTATTCCGAGAATTTCCGTATCTTTTTGGTGTTTACGTCTGCGGCTCGGCTGCGACAGTCTTAGATTCGCATTCGTTATTTCAGTTGTATTTCAGGAGTATACCGATACGATATCATTATTTCGAAATTATATTTTCTCTTAGCGGTGCCTCGTTCATTTTTATAAAAGTTTCACTTTAATAAGTGGCGAATTTAAGTTGCAATATAATAAGCAGAAAAATTTGATTTCTGGATTTAAAGTGAGTGTCGTAAAGTTTTATTTTTCATTAGAAAATCGTAAGTGTAATTTTTTTAAATTTCTTTTCTAAGATTTTATTTGGCCCAATGGAGGAAAAAAACATCAAAGACAGTGAATTTCGTTGGAAACGAAAATTGCAATTTTAGATCGCTTAGGAAAAGGAGAAGGATCTACGGCTATTGGAAAACATTTTAATTTAGGCGAATCTACTGTCAGAGCAATTAAAAAGAATGAAGCTGCAATAAGAAAATCGGTCATTTCTGGTACAAAATTAAGCTCCAAATTTACATCGTACACAAGGGATGTATTATTAGAAAAAACGGAAAGAGCCATCGCAATTTGGATTGAGGAACAAGTTCAAAGAAGGATTCCTGTAAGTGGTTATTTAATCCAAGAAAAAGCTCTCAATGAAACAGTCAGAACCATCAACTTCCATTTCCCAAGCTGGAAAAGAATTTTCAGCTAGCAAAGGATGGCTAACCGGGTTCTTAAAAAGAAATGCACTTCATAATATTAAGATAACAGGGGAGAGTGCAACAGCAGATGAAGGAACAGCAAAAATATTTCCAGAGGAGCTAGCGAAAATTATTAAAGATGGGGACTATTCTACCGATCAAGTATTTAACGCTGATGAAACAGGACTTCATTGGAAAAAATTGCCTAACCGTACTTACATCGCAAAGGATGAAAAAACTGCAAGTGGACATAAAGCAAGTAAAGATCGAGTCTCCTTATTACTTTGTAGCAATGCATCAGGAGATCGGATGTTGAAATCTCTCTTAATAAATAAATCTCTTAGACCACGTGCCCTTAAAGGTAAAGATTTAAAACAACTGCCCGTGCATTAGATGGCTAACCCGAAAGCCTGGATGACAACAGCTATTTTTACAGAATGGTTCAATAATTGTTTCGTTCCAGAAGTGGAAGCCTATATGAAGCAAAAATCTCTCGATTTTAAAGTTTTATTAATTGTTGACAATGCAGCAAGTCATCCACAATTAGAACATCCAAATGTTCAACTAGTATTTCTTCCACCCAATACAACAAGCCTTATTCAGCCATTAGATCAAGGCATAATTGTGCAACTTTTAAAAAATATTATATTAAGAGAACGAACAAATTCATCTGGAATAAACTAGAAAATGAGTCCTTAACAGTAAAAGATGTGTGGAAACAATTTTCTATTTTTGATTGTTTAATTCATGTTGCATCTGCTTCCGCTCAAATAAAACCTAGAACTTTAAATGACTGTTGGAAAAAGATTTGGCCAGCATGTGTGACTAGGGTTGCCAGATGTCCGGTTTTCGACCGGACAGTCCAGTTTTCTTTATGTTAGTCCGGTCAAGAGAATCTGGGTAAACCGGACAAAAGAATGTCCGGTTTTAAATACATTTTGCGTAATATCTGGTGCTTTGGGCAGACAACCAACAGAAAGAGTAGGATTCTAAGTACCTAGGTGTATATCTACATGGTTTGGACACGCGTGTGCATGTGGATAGGATTGCGCAGCCAGAGCCACCATCGGTTCGGATTCGATTCGGACTTTCGACCTTCCTCTTCCGCTCTTCCCCTCCGAGCTCCGACGGAGGAGGGGGGAAGAGGCCGGTAGCGGAGAGTCGCTGTCAGTCCATAATTGTTCTTGTTGTGGGTATATTCGATTCCTATTATTTGTGTCGCTGTCGTGCATGTGTGTGCCAAAATGGAAGACAAGGAAACATCTAACAGCAAGGGAACTCCAACTAAGAAAGCAAGAAGAGTTTGTCATTATAATGTTGATTGGGAATCGCGTTTTGTTTGGTTAAATAAATGCGATGAAGACAACACAAAAGGCTATTGCAAATTGTGCAAAAATTCGTTCACTGTAGCTTATGACGGCTTAAAAGCAGTTACCCACCACGCTGAGGCAAAGAAGCACAAAGAGTGTGAAAGTGCTGCAGCCATGTCTCACCGAACGAAGTCTTTCTTTACACCAAAAGGCAGCACCCAAAGAGAAAAAGTTGGCATTGCCGAATTGACTGAGGTTTACCATAGTATCAAGCACCACATTTCTTATGTTGCTCAAGATTGCTCCTTGAAAGTATTAAAACAAGTGATAAACGATTCAGATATCGTAAAGCAAATGACAGGAGGACGCACTAAATGTACAGCTTTGGTAAACCAAGTTTTATTTCCGTATTCAATGGAACTTGTGCAGGAAGATTTAAACATTGATGTTCCCTTTTCGGTAGCGACTGATGCATCAAATAAAGGTAATAGAAAATTTTTTCCAGTTGCTATTCAATATTTCTCACCAAAAAGCGGCATCTGCCACAAAATATTGGATTTTTACGAAGACTCATTTGAAGATTCAACATCTATTAAGCAACGTTTATGTGAAGTCATGGATAAATCACGATTCCCATGGAGCAGAATAACAGCATATGGAGCGGACAACGCGTCTGTTAATTTTGGAGTCAATAATTCCGTTTTTCAAAAATTGAAGTCTGAAAAAAACAACGACATAATTGCTGCTCACTGTAATGACCACATATTTCATAACTGCGCTAAAAATGCATTAAAAGTAATGCCTGTTGATGTCGAAAATATAGTGATGAAAGTATTTGCAGTGTTCTCTTGTTCCGCTAAGAAACGAGAAGATTTGAAGGAGTGCTTTGATTTTTTCGAAAGCGAATACAGAGAAGTCATTCGTCACGTTCCTACAAGGTGGCTTAGTTTATTTAAAGCTCTTGATAGGATACTTTCATCATGGGGGGCCATTGAAAAGATACTTCATAGAACGAGGTTCTGATAATTGCCCTACGGCTCTCTGGGCTATCTTATCAGACCAAGAAAATGAAATTTCAGGTGAAGCTAATCCTACTTATAATGAATTATATTTGTATTTCACTCATAACTTTATGGCTTCTTTTCAAGAAATTATTCTGTTGGTAGAGAAACATACCACAGCAGCATTTAATCTACATAACATAATGGTGAAATTTCACGACGCAATTTCAAAGAAAATAAATGACAAATATTTCGGAATTAAAGTCCATGTGGCATTAAAAAAAGGCCATCTTCCAGACCATGAAGTTGAAAAATTTACTAAAAACGCTATAAATGCGTATCACCGAGCTCTAGCTTACATAGAGAAGTGGTATCCATTTGAAAACCAAAATTATAAAACGTTCAGTTTGAAACTCGAATGCGGAAGATTGCCCACGCTGGATCAACTGCTCGATATATGGTCAATATCTCCATGGAAGCAGCAAACTCCCCCTGAACAGATTTACGATGAACTGGCTGCACTTCAGAGTGTTTTTCCTTCACTCAAACTCGAAAGTAACTCAATTGAAATGTGGTGCAAATTTTTCCAAAAAGAAGAAGCACCGAATCTGCTGAAAATTGTGCAGTTTGTGTGCAGTGTTCCTGTATCCAACGCTTTTGTGGAACGTATCTTCAGCGTCATGGGAAACGTATGGACTGACGAAAGAAATCATCTCGCTGTAAATACAGTAAAAAGTGAATTGTGCATTTTTTTCAATATAAGCTCTAGTTGCACTGAATTCAAAGATGCCATTTCGACCAATAAACCTTTGTTAAAAGCAGTGTCATCAAATGCCAAATATACAAAGAAGTAGAGATTGTAAACTTCTTTGTCATTTTCAGCAATATTTATGAGATAATAAAAAAATTGAAAAGTTGTCCGGTTTTTTTCTCGAACACATCTGGCAACCCTATGTGTGACAGATAATACAACCACTCAAACATCGACACTATCAGATGAAATAATTAATTTGTCACATGAAATTGGAGGAGATGGTTTTAATACCTTCAGCCACGATGATATAGATGAATTGCTTGTGGGTGATGCATTAAGTGACAATGATATTATTGATTTAACTTTAGATCTAACTGTAGACGGCGTCGTAGGTCTAGAAGGTGATAATGATGAGGAAGAAAAATCAACTCCCCTCACTGGAAAATTAATTCAAGATCTTCAACTTTGCAGTAAATTAGAAAATCGTTTTCTTATTAATGCCCCCAATTCTGAACGAGCCTCTAAATGTCTGGATATCGTGAACTATATAAAAAAATAAAAGAATCCTCATCGCGCAAAGTTTAATTACTGATTACATTGTCAGAAAAGGAAGAGCTACACAGAACGAGAATGAAGTTTGTGAAAATCCGTGGCCTTTACCGCAAATATCTATTGCAGAGACAGTCTCTTCTGATGATGAAAGTGATTTGGAACCACTTCGCAAACGGTGCAAACCATTATCAGATAGCGATAATGATTAAAAATGTAAAACTATGTGTATTACTTTTCCATAAAATAAAATGAATTAAGGTTTGAACATAATTTGTTTTTGTTTTTTTAGCTTTTGTATGAATTTCTTTCAGACATTAGAAGTAATTTATCATGCAGCCTATTTCTTTTCATTTCTGCAATTTTTTTTTATGCGGTTTTAAGTTAATTTTAACTAGTTGTTTTGGTTTTATGCGATTTGGTTCTTTAAATTAGAAAATATCCTTAAATTCATTGAATATACAGTGTATTTCCCCAACATTCTTTTTTTTAATATTTTTCCTGTAGTTTTTCTTTTTTTTTTATGCATAAAACGTATATGAAATAAATAGATATTAATTTACAAAAAGGGGTGTGAATAATAATTTTTTTCTGTATGGATAGCGTTTATGAGTTTAAAATATTTGTTTTATGTGTTTTATGAAGTATATTGAAAGGTGACCTTCTATATAACAAATTTTCCATAAAACGAACTTTTTTCGTGATTTAGCGACTTCGTTAACCCTTTATCTACCGACGGTATACTTATTAGAACCACTTACTTTAAAATTACATAGAATAGTCATTTTTACGAATACTTTAAAGATACTTAGCAGAAATATTCTTTTAAATCCACTCTTCCAAGATATATGGAAGCACGGGTTTTATGATGAGCATTTTTGCGGGGAATTTGAATAGTTTTAAAGCAGAAATTGAGTTTTCAGCTGGCGGCGTTTTCAAGGGATTCCGAAGATAGTCATTTTTGTTCGGAAAAAATAGTTAATATCAAAAGATAAGTGTCTTATTTATTTTTTTGTATGTTAATGAAGATCTTAGAAAACGATTTGACTATTTATTTTAAATGAACAGTGTTTGTAATTAATTTTACAGTTGGATATCTTTAATTAATTAATTAGTTCTAACTTACTAAATTTCCCAAAGTTGAGTATTTTGTTAATGTATATTCCATAATTTTCAATGTAGTGATTCAAAAAAAAATATTTCATGAAGAAAACTGCAGTAAATCATAATGCGGTAGATAAAGGGTTAAATAGAGGTCCGACTGTACTAAGGTTGCGATATAGTTGAAAGTTCATGGTCGCAAGGTCATAGGCGGAGTTATTTTTGTCGCATCTTGAGTTTAATTCTTAATTTTATTCTAGAAGACCTTTCGTGTAGAGCAGGGGTATCAAATTCGCGGGCTACAGCGGCCCACAATGAGCATTTTTGAGGCCCGGTCAATATATTGGCGTACAATAATGGGTAATAAAATATCAAAATTTCTCTCGAAGTAGGAAAGGAAGTAGCACAGAAGAGATGTCAAGTGTCAGAACGTACTTTTTAAATTTTTCTTGTTATTTATACATTTTTACTATAATGTATTATTCGAAATAAACCTACCTTTCTATGAATTTTGTTTTTCTTTGCAGCCCACCTTAAGTTACTCATAAACCTTGTTTATTTGACCCATGTCAGCCTTTTCGAATTTGACCCCCTTGGTGTAGAGGGGCTCATGCTCATTAAACCTGTCCTAGATAAAATCCTAACGTTGGCTTGGTGTGTCAGCTCGATGTTGCTCTCGTCACTTGACCATGGCTCAAAACCATGATGTCCATCGTCCTCCCATGTTGTGACTCTATCTTTAATTTGTTTTATATGTTTTTTATGTGTATCGTGAATTTGTCTTTGGTTTGTGTGCTGTGTACTTCTATAAAAATGTAAAATAAGATTTTTTTTCAATAAAGACTGAAGCGGGGGTGGTTGTTTCTCGGGGAACCGGTTTGTAGCTCTAAGCCCCTTTGGGGTGAGCTTGGTTCCCGTGGGTATTCCTTCTATAGCCCTCTTGTTGCTTTATGATACGAGGTTAATAAGCAATCATACACTCACGCGGCTGTGAGCACACGACCGATAGACTATGATAATTCTGTGCGGAATAGGCGTTCCTTTTTGGGCATCTGGACTGTAAAACAGCCCTCAATCTCATATCGTGAGAGTCTAAGATGCTGGGCATAGCGAAAGTGGTATTTTCCGTTCTGCTGAGTGGCATGATGGCAAATGGTTGAACGATGAAATCCGGGAGGCGTGGCTATGGTACTTCATCTGGGTGGGAAATTTTTTGAGTTTTTTGGCTTGGCTGAGAGCTTAGAGGCTGCTCTCTGATTGGATGCTGGGTATAGTGAACAGTGACTCCAATTGGCTGCCCTGGGGGCTGAGATTTAGAAAATGGGGAGGCGCAAGTCCAGTAGGGATGAAAGAAATTAATAGTGACAAAAAATCTTATAAAAGAAGTAAAATTTTAGGTAAAAATGGTGCAATAAAAATTATTGCACGAAAAAATGATTTTAAGGAGGATTATAAGAATCAAGAAAAATTCTTCTTTTGGTCTTTTAGTATTATCTTTAGGAATGTAAGGAATTAAGTTATGCATATTAGAATTATTGGTTTCAGGTAGAGCGTTGAAAAAGTTAATTGGTATTTTCTGAATATGAGATTTAAAACTAGTAATTTTTAAAGCGTTACGTATATCGCCATTGCGCATGTACCTTGTGGCTTTGACAATCATACGTATTAGAGAATTTTGCAGAGTATCAAGAATATTAACATTTGTATTAGCGGCATAACCCCACACTGGACTAGCGTACGCTATAATTGGACGCATAACGGCTGTATAAAGAAGCACTTTGTTTTCTATACTTAAATGAGAGTGTCGGCCTATTAAGGGTAAAGTTTAAACATAATTTTCTGGAACTTATCGCGGGCGTAAAAAATATGTTTTTTCCATGTTAAGTGTGTATCGAAAATTATTCCAAGATATTTAGCTTCTTAAGACCAGGGGATCTGTTTGTTGTACATGATGAGTGGTGGTGGAAGGGAGTGCTTTTTTGTGAAAATAATGGCTGTGCATTTTTCTATGTTGATACTGATTTTCCTTTTGTCATAGAAATTTTGTAGAAGAAGAAGATGCTCGCTAATCACGTATGATATAGTTGTCAAATTTTTCAAGTTCTGTGTACGGCCGTATCGTCAGCTTAAAGATTGATCTTTGTTAATGAGTAATTAGGAATATCGCTAATATAGATATTAAAGAGCATGGGGGCGAGCAAGGAACCTTGAGGACACCCTGCAGAGACAGAATGTGCGTTAGATAATGACTCGTTAATCCTAATTTTGAAAGTACGGTTAGTTAGATAGGAGTGAATGAGGTGAATAAGAGGGGGAGGTAGATCGTAGGATATTAGCTTGAAAGTGAGTCCATTAATCCAAACACGGTCGAAGGCTTTCTGGATATCCAGAAATACAATTCTGTGTGGAATAAATACAGTTGAACCTGCTTTTATGCGGTTGATAGGAAATAATAATAAAAATAACCGCACAAAAATATTCGAAAATTTCATTAATTCTTCCGTATAACAAGCAAATTCGTCGAAATACTGCAGAATTTTTTTTATGCGGTCGAAAAAAATAAAATCGCATAAAAAAGGACCGTACAAAAACAGGTTCTACTGTATAATATAAAAAGGCTGTATTGATTAATATGTTATTAACGTTGCACTTCAAACCAACTTGATGGCTATTGAAAGCAGAGCTAGCAATTTTTAATCTCAGTCAAGTGACGATGACGACACATTCTCCAAACTTTCCCACCACGCCGACGTAAGAAATTTAATTCACGACAGGCTTAACCTGCATCATTTCCTCTATACTAAATGTTTTTAATATAAAGAAGCAACACAGGGGGAGTTAAACACTCCCTTGAGCGCCATGTAACCGTTAGTGGATCCCATTGTAACCTCATGTGAATACATGACTTATTTAGATGTACAATCAGTGTAACCCCAGCTCATGAAACTTTATAAAATAGATTTTCTTTTATTGGGATTGTGTAAAATTTCAGAAGTTAAGTTAAAAAAAGTCTGGGTTACAAAAATTTGAAAAAATAGGAAAGTTAGAATTAAAATTTTCTAATCTTTGTGATATTGCTCGAAATTTTTCTTTGAACAAAAAGCATTTTCGCGTACGTTACATAAGTAAATTGTCATTTTTGTTCCGTTTCTTCATCTTCTTCGTCACAAATAGATAAGACTGTATCAGAGTCACTGTCATATTCATCGGTTTATGGCAAATATTCTCATTCAGTATTACTTTCGTTGAAATCCAACGACGATGCTATATTGGCAAGAAAAAGTAAAAATAAACAACACAAATAGTTTTTCAAAGTTTAAAGAACGAAAAGAAACACGAACCAACATGCGCCTGAGTCAGCTTCAAAAGGAAAAATTAAATGTGTATCGTAACGTCAAGGTCAGTATCCCCAGAAATCTGAGATTTGTGGGGACACTATAAAGAGAAATCTGGTACGCGCAGGGGGTTAACAATTGATTTATAAAAAAAAAGATCTTGATTGTATTTTTAAAATTTGATTGTATTTGAACAAAAATATTTTAAGACATCATGTTTAAAAAAAATTGCTGTGCAGGAAATACACATAACGTAGATGTCATCGGCAAAAAAAATTTTCGACTTAAGAACAGATCTTCAAATACTTTCGGGAAATACACATACGCGTGATATAAATGGTTAAAAACATAAATTATAATATATAAACATAATTATAAACATAACCTTGAAAGATATCTCTTACGAAATTGTACTTTATGCAATACATTTGTACTATATCTCAGAATTAAAAATCAACAGAGCTTAGAACACAAATGTTTATCAGTATTATTTTTGACCTGGAGAGCATTAATGATCGATCTTGAGTTCGTTCAATTATACATTCGGAAACAATAGCTACACAAAGCGAAATTAAAATTAATAAGTTTTCGTAACCTGTATTTGACACAACTTGTATTAGTGTTGATTCCTCACACACAATAACATGTTTCATCATTTTAATTTTAAGCAAATTAAGTTTTTAGTAGATGTAGATTTAATTTTCGATGTATGGTGAAACAGCATAAAATCATAATAATTTACTTAGTAATACAGTCTGCATAACGTAATATTTTTAATTTTCACTTTAACAAAAGGCTTTTGCGATTTTAAAATGTACAGCCGAAATAAATTATAGATCATTTTTATAGTTCGATCAATGGAATTAACAATTTTCTTACGTTAAAATAAGGTTTTTTTTAAACAACACTCTCGAAATTAAAAGCTAAATAATAAATTAAAAAAATAAATTATAATGATCTTAATTACACAGTTATATATAAACTTGATATTAATAAGTAAATAATATTTTGATAAGTAATAAATAAAATGAAAAGTACATTTTTTATAAATTAATTAATTAAAAATAAATAAATTATACTTTAATAAATCAACGCATAAAAATTTTCCTCTATATAATTTGTGGTGTTCTTATTAGTTGATCCATGCGATCGTTACTAAATTAAATGAGAGGTTCTCATGCACTTGACAGCAAAGAGGTTTCTTTTTGGTAGACACACACATACTCAACTAACGTTTATTTACAATTATAGTTTCTAAACTAAGAACTATTCTCTACAAAAACCGTATATAACACATTCCGCTCGCTCGCTTCGTTACATGTTGTTTCAGTTCTTTCGACCGTTCTTTTTCGAGTCCTTTATTTACAACAGGTTCCTTCACATAGTGGGTGCTAGAGGGTGCAACATTCTCCCCACTTAGTCTTAGAACTTCGAGGAGAAAACTCAACAAAGAACTAAACAAACTAAAAGTATACTAAAAAATATCATAAGCATACAAATCTTAAGAATAGCGATACAAAAGGACATTAGAGGAAAAGGCAACAAAATTCAGAATCTCAAACGAAAATCTAGAGTAAATATAACACGAGTAATAAAATACAAAGTAAATATCAGCAATAAGAATTACTTCAATATAAATTCTCAAAATTAGAATAATAAAGTTGTTCAAAGGATATTTCAAATATTCCACGAGTAATAAAATATATAGTAAATATCAGCAATAAGAATTACTTCAATGTAAATTCTCAAAATTAGAATACTAAAATTGTTTAAAGGATATTCCAAATATTCTATGAATAATAACATACACAGTAAATATCATCAATAAAAATTACTGCAATATAAATTCTTAACCTCAGAATACTAAAATTGTTCAAAGGATATTTCAAATAGTTTATGAGTTATGAAATACATTGTAACATCTGCAATATATAAGAATTACTTCAATATAAATTCTCAAAATTAGAATACAGTGGGTGATCGGTTAACGCAGTGTTTCTCAAACTGTGGGGCGCGCCCCCTTGGGGGGCGTGGTAACCCTGAGTGAGGGGCGCGAGCATATTGAAAATAAAAGGTTTAAAAAAATAATTTTTTGGAATGAAGTAAAACAAAATGCTTTCTGACATAATAAAAAATACACATTTACACTGATATAATTTATTTTTATCATCTGGTGATCATCAAGAATAAAAGATTCCACTTCAAACGCTCATTAGCCATCTTTGATCATATAACCAAATTTTAAAAAAAATTTGTTTGCTTTGCGGTCAATATGAGAACGATGAGATATTTTTTTCGTTTCTTTTAACCTAAAATATTACTTTAGCTGACCTTCGAACTTCCTGGTATGGTTATCTGCGTCTTTTTTAGGGAAGCTGTAAATATATATAATATATTTCTGTTTCATCTTTTTCCATGTGAAAGAGTTTTATGATATATGGATAAGCATGAGTATTTGAAACACATAATGCATAATAAAAACGTTTTACACAATCATTTTTTAGAACATGCTACACTTTCCCCCATGAACAATTTTGTAGTTTTGATCGCTGTGTTGTACGACTTATTATGGTATATAAATGTAAATAAGGAAAATATTTAAAAAATGGGCATCTGTGATCCCTATTGAAGGAAGTTGAAACTGATCAAGCAATTGTAGAACCTACTGAAATAATGCATATTAATCAAGATAGCGAAAGTAAATATCAGAAAAGCGTTAGACATGAAACGTTTGAGATGATTTGAAATTTTCAAATGCTGCCTAAAGATCTCTATGAAGAAAACTATGAAGCCATAATGTAGCACTTTGCCTTGTCAAAAAGACACAAAGAAGAAAAAGTTCAAAATTCTATTTGTAGATCATCAAACAACAGCAAAACTACAAAAACGTGAACAAAATATGACAGTTTAGCTTGAAAATAGCGTTCCTGTGTTGTTAGCGAAAAGTGTCTGTGATTTATTTCCTTCATTAAGCACACGCACATTTGGAACATTTTTTTTTAGTTTTATTGGATTTTTTCTCAAATTTTCTAAGAAAAATTGAAAAGTCCTTGAAAGTAGGTAAGTATATTTTCTCTTAATTAAATTGTTCACTGGAATTTTGTGATTTTTATCGTGTATACTAAAAATAACTATAAAATAAATTATAGTTTTAAAACAATTTATAAAACACGCTTTTATAGTGAATCGAACTAAAAAGTAAAAAAAAAATTTACTTAAAAGTAACATAGACAAAATTTAATACTTATCTTGTTAATTTGTACGGTTTATAATTATGATCGTATTGTAGCTTTAGCGTCAAAGTGCATTATTATTGCATTCAATACATTATTATTTTTAGGGGGGCGCGATAAAAATTATGATTGAAAATTGGGTCGCCAGTAGTGAAAGTTTGAGAACCACTGGGTTAACGAACATAATCCGTTCCAAGACTATGTTCGCTATCCGAATTGTTCGTTAACCGATCATCGGTTCACCATAGACTTCTATGTGAAATCGATTAATTCGTTCGGGAGACTCTAAAAATTAAATTTTAAAAATGTATAATTTCTTAGTAACTTTTAAAAAAATAATACACATAGATATAGTCTTGCATATTAATCAGTCCTTTTCATTTTTTGCTTATAAGGCGTCGAAGAACATGTCCAATGTCTATTGCTTTTCTCTCATTTTCAGGATTTTCCGGAAGTAATTAACAGCATTGTCGTTGTAAAGATCCCCAACCCTACTGACATCAGCTTGGTTTGGGTGTCATTATAAGACCATTGCTCTGACAGCCTCCCACTTTTTCAAAAGATATTTAATGGCAGATGTCGGCATTGGTCCTCTTTCGTCTTCCTCTTGTTCAGAAGGAGACAAATTTCTTTGTGTTTCTTGGTGTTCTTCATTCAAAATTTCTTGGAGTTCTTATATCGTCAGTTCATCTTCATGTGCCATTATGAGATCTTCTATGTCATCCTCGTTCGCCTCCAATTCCAGATCTCTAACGGTTGTCAAAATTTCATCCATAATTTAAGGGGTGTATCCCTGATCACTTCCGAATATGTGTTCGTTGTCTAAACACACAAAAAAATCTTTCTTGAAAGTGTTCGTTATCCGAACACAAAAATCTTTCGTGAAAGTGTTCGTTAACCTATCTGTTCGTTAACCGATCACCCACTGTACTAAAATTATTCACACAAAGGATATTTATATTTCGAGTCCAAGTTATTGTCCATAGCAGTTGGACTCGGTGACTTCAAAAGGATACAGTCCATGGATATGTGTGAGTAAAGTTCCTTTGCATGTTCTCAATTTCACCAGTCACCTTTTTCTTTTAAAATTCCATTGACCCTTTCCAGAATCCTCCCCACCATGGGCCAGATTGTGGGCTTAACTTCCATCTTATTTGGTTAGCCTGGAATGCTCTTCGCATGTTTGTCCAATCAAGCTGCTTCAATAATGATATAATTACTTTATACAACCATTTGTATCATTGATATACTACATGTTTCGTAAAAAGTAGCATGGGCTTTACTTATTTGAATATCAGGTTTATAAGATGATGCTTTTAGGATGCGATTTGGTAAAAAAATATCTGTACAAACGAACGCACTTATATATATATATATATATATATCTGTGTGTGTGTGTGTGTGTGTGTGTGTGTGTGTGTGTGTGTGTGTGTGTGTGTGTGTGTGTGTGTGTGTGTGTGTGTGTGTGTGTGTGTGTGTGTGTGTGTGTGTGTGTGTGTGTGTGTGTGTGTGTAAGGATAATTAAACTAGATTGAAAATTAAACTCCCTATCTCGCACACTTGACTCATCTTTCTCAGTTCACATCTTCAAGTATCAAACTAATTACCCATTTATTTTTTCCGAACATATGGCCTAGCCAATAAACATGTCTAATTCCAGATCGTTAGATTTAATAATCAACATATGTCAGCATTAACTTTCAAATACCCTCTTCAAATCCACGATACATACCACATGTTTTTCAAGCGTTATCCACTTGAAGCCACCACCATGGCGTGCTTTTTTTTTTTTTTTTTTTTTTCCTCCTGCTCTCAGTGTCAGAACAGATGTAAAAATGATTGAATAAAGATCTCCTTTTTCTAACTTTTAATCTGATTCTGTCTTTAAAATCATGACATATATATATATATATATATATATATATATATATATATATATATATATATATATATATATATATGGCATGCAGCCAAAAGCAATCTTCGCGTGCAGGCGCAGCTAACTAAAACACGAACTGAAACTATGGAACTTTGAAGAGAGAGAAAAAAGCGAGAGAGAACGAGAGAGGTGCGCGAGCAGGCGTTACCTTCTGCATATCATCGTCAAACTTATCTGTTAAAATAGCTACCTTTTTAATTAATTTTTGTTTAAGTTTTAAAATAAAATAGAAGAAAGACAAACGTCTTGGACCCCTTGTTGTCTCCCACAAATTATGGGGGCTCGGCCGCGATCGATAAAATTTCGATTTTGAACCAAAGTCTGGACAATGAACAAAAGCGTCCGTGAAGGAGACGCTCCGCCATTTTTCGGAAACTTCGTTCAACCTGTGTAGAGGTTTGAACTCAGCATGAATACTCCGCCTGTGTAGAGGCCGGGATTGAAAAAATTTCGATTTTGATCAAAGTTTGGAACGTGAACAAAAGCCGTCCGTGGAGGAGACGCGCCGCCATTTTTCGAAACCTTCGTTCAACTTGTGTAGAGGTTTGAACTCAGCATGAAAATTCCGCCTGTGTAGAGGTTGGAACTGTTGCATAAAAATAACCTGTGTAGAAGATATTTTTTCATCGAACCCTAAATATTCCGCCTGTGTAGAGGTTGGAACCATCGTCGAAAATTCCGCCTGTGTAGAGGCCGAAACTACAATTTCACAAACACCTGCGAAGAGGTGTCAATTAGAACAATTTCAACTATATTACCTGCAAAGAGGTGAGATCTGTGAAATCGAAGTTTTTCTTCATTGGATACATCGTACGTGCGAGCAACAAGGGAGCCAGAAAAAAAAAGGTAGGATCTTTCCATATTTTTCTAAAATGTATAAAAACGCTCTTAAAGAGGATTTCATAAGAGTTGTTGAGGATCTAGACGGTACTGTGGAGAGTACGGACACTATAGCTAAACTAAAGACTAAAATTGAGAACAGTAGTACATTTGAAAGTGATCCAGATTTCGTTAAAACTTTAATTCAAAACTGTATAGATGAGAGGGTATCGCGAAACGAAAGAGAGGCAACTTTAGAAAAACAGAAAATTGAGCTCGCAAAACTACAGTTAGCACAGTTAGAAAAGGAAGTCGAACTTCAAAGGGCTAAAAATAAAGCATTAAGTTTAAATCCTGCAGCTAAAGTCGAAAAGAAACAGTTCTAAACGTTAAATAAGGAAACCGCAACTCATATTAGCATTCGAGAAGCAGAAGATTGGTTTAGGCCTATTGATTTAGCTAAAGAGTGTGATATTTATATTTCATCTAAAAACGGATCACATAAAGAAATTCCTATTACTTATGGATATACCCAAGACCCCTTTAAAAATAGATCACAAAACTTTAAACCAAAGATTAAAGAGAACTATCCCCAATATCTTGAAAGAGAAAATAAAAATTGCTTTATATGCGGTGATTCATCTCATTGCGCAAGAGACTGTGAGAAGCGTTTTAAACCTAAAGAATCTAACGACCACATCCATAATAGAATAAACGTGAATACTTTGAAAATCGAGAGCGAAAAACAAAATAGCAATGAATTTGCAAATCTTCAATACGTAAGCATTTTTGTGGAAAATCAGCCCGTAACAGCCTTGATCGATTCAGGTTGCCAGATCCCATTTTTAAATTCCTCACTAATTAGAGTGCACAAACCTTCCGAAGAGATCATAACATTAAGTTCATGTTTTGGCGAACAGCGAATGGTAGAAGTTAAACCCATAAATATTTCTCTTGATCAACACTCTGCCGGTCTAAGTGTTCGAACGGCAATATCACCGACCTTGACCGAAGAATTTATTATACATCCCAGTGTATATGCTGAAATAAAGAAACTAGGCCACGCAAAGAGCGATGTTTTATTGAGTGAAAGTGGATCCTCTTTGGGTGTTCATTTTAATTCAAATGTTTCTGTTTCAAATGTGATAGGAAACTCTAGTCATGATTTGCCACATGTTAAAAACTTTAATACTAGAAATGATTCGAGTTCTCTAATTAAGGATTATAAATGTAATAAAATTAAGAGTGCTAAGTTAAAATTGAGTATTATAAGAGAAAAATGTTCTGATATAGTATTGTGTAAGAAAGTAAATGGTGCCATGAAAACGAGTTCCGTGAACTTCAACACCCCTTCACCTATGAATAGTAAATATCGACGGTTTGCGTTGCTCCGGAAAATCTTCCAGCCCTTGCAGTGGAAACGGAGGAAAAAGAGAAATCGTTTTGAACAGACGTCCAGAACTCTACAGAGGAAAATATCGATGCGTTCAACCAAAGATCAACTTGTTAAAAAAGACGTTCTTTTGCCTGTGAAACACAATGTTTTCCTGTGGAACCTTCCGGATGTCGAAGAGGTGCCTTCACATGATGGAGAAACTGTCTAGTTCAGAAGAATTCTGATATGTTAAATCTTTGTATATTTGTCGTATAGTCCTTGTCTGTTCCGTCTTTTTTTTGTATGTTTCAGATTCTCTGGTCTCCATGGACGTACCGCTGCGGACAGTGTACAGTCAGGCTGGCCGTTGTGGCATGCAGCCAAAAGCAATCTTCGCGCGCAGGCGCAGCTAACTAAAACACGAACTGAAACTATGGAACTTTGAAGAGAGAGAGAGAAAAAAGCGAGAGAGAACGAGAGAGGTGCGCGAGCAGGCGTTACCTTCTGCATATCATCGTCAAACTTATCTGTTAAAATAGCTACCTTTTTAATTAATTTTTGTTTAAGTTTTAAAATAAAATAGAAAAAAGACAAACGTCTTGGACCCCTTGTTGTCTCCCATATATATATATATATATATATATATATATATATATATATGGGGGAATTTCCACATAAACATTCCTTAGAGGGCGCTGGCAAAGCAGCCTCCAGCGAGTTAACGGGGGAGAAGGGGAATTCAGCGAAGAGACTCTAGACCCGGAGGTCGATGATCCGGAGCTGAGAAAAAAGCGAGCGACGAGAACAGTGGCCGAGTAGGGACCCACCACCCGTTGTTCACAAGAGAGACGCGTAGGTCACTCTCAACACCCATATACCTTAGACTATCATGAAGATTAAGTGTCACCAATTGTACTAGAACTGTCGTTAAAGCCAGAGGAGTTTAATCGAATCGCAAATATTATATTTTATGTGTTAAACGTCTGTCGTAGTGATTAGAACTGTGTCTTTTGTCCAGCATTAAACGTTAGTTTAGCAAAAAATGAGTGTGATCATGGAATACCTCTAGAACTGTACCATAATCCCACAAAATATGGGGGCTCGGCCGGGATGCGGACTGTGAGGACTGTTTTAATATTGCGACTAACGCAATCTGGACTGTGAGGAATATCAGCTAATACAGTGAAAAAGAAAAGAACTGTTAGGATTGGGAACATTTGAACTGTGCTTATGTGTGTTCACATTTCATTGGATACCTATTTTTGTGCCTGTGCGTGTAGAAGGGAGTTTCACGAAAGAAAAAAAAAGGTAAGATACCTTTTAATATCCTTCTATTGTGATAAGTAAAATTGTATTAGAATATGTCGTACCATAAAAAGACAAGAAAGAAGGACTTAATAAATGTCCTCAAGGAAATTGGAGAACAAGCTACTTCTAAAGAAATATTAATCAAACTAAAAGCTAAATTGGAAAAATCCGCAGCTTTTAAAGACGATCCTGATTTTGTGATGAATCTGTTAAATTTGTTCATTGAGGACAGGCAGACTAAAGACGAACAGCAGCTGCAAGTGATCAACTCACAACTAGAGTTAGAAAAAATTAAACTACAACAAATTGAACGAGAAACTGAACTTCAGAAAACTTTGGCAAAAGGGCAGGCAGCACAACAAAGTTCAAAAGGAGATACTAATAATTTAGAAAATTTAACTAAGAGTGTAAAAACGATGAAGTCAGAAAATTAAGATAAAGATACAGGTTATACCGTAAATCAAATTGAAACTTCTATTCCTATTTAAAATAACTTTTTATTTAATGAATTGCAGTATGTAGACGTTATTGTTGATGATACCCCACTAAGTGCTACTTTGGACTCAGGCGTGAATTCAGTAATTATGAATACAAAGTCCGTTTCGGAAGAAAAAAGAATTCATTCTCAAATCGTTTTGACGAGTTGTTTTGGAGAAAAGAGAAATGCGAAGGTTTCAGAATTTACGATCTCATTGAAGGGTGGGGAAAGGGAAAAAATACTAGCGGCAGTGTGCGAGATCGAGGCAGCTATATTGTTTCCCTCGAAAGTTTTTGAGTTCTTAAAAGAGTGAGTCAGAGGAATCGTGGTCAACGCACGCGTCATGCAATCCGGTGTGTTTACAAAATTAAACAGAGGGGGGAAATCACGTTGGGCTGTAAGGAGGTGTAGCTAACTCGGAGAAGCTTATGGATGGGTCTAATTTGTTTTTGCTTGAGGTATCGGAGACATTGGATGAATGTTTATATAGGATGTATCACACATTTCGAAGAGTGGAATAAGGGACAAAAAGTCCAGATGTTTATAGAAAATTACATTCCAAATAAAACAGAATCAACTGCTTTGAAAATGAAAATAATTCTGTCGGATGAAAAACCCATTGATCAAAGGTCACGTAGGCTATCTTTGCCTGAAAAGCGAGAGGTAGAAAAGCAAATAGATGAGTGGTTAGAACAGGCAATAATTAGAGAACGTTGTTCCGATTTTTCATCTCCGGTTGTGGTGTGTAAAAAGAAAGATGGAACAATGCGATTGTGTATAGATTACAGAAAATTAAACAAGAAAACAATAAAGGATAGGTATCCACTTCCTATAATTGAAGAGGTTTTAGATAAGTTAGGGAATGGGAAAATATTCACGACGCTTGACTTAAGGAATGCATTTTTTCTTGTAGATGTTGATGAAGGTAGTTGAAAATACGAGTATACCGCGTTTGTAACGGAAACTGGCCAATATGAATTTTTAAAAGTGCCATTTGGGTTGACTATTAGCAGTAACTATTTCCAAAGATACATTAATTACGTGTTTAGAGAATTGTTAAGGGACGGTACACTAATTATTTATTTAGATGATATAATAATTCCGGCTACTGATGAAAAAGAGGCTTAGAAAAAATTAGCTCGTGTGTTAGAAACCGCGACCAGATACGGTATTGAGCTAAATCTAAAACAATGTCAGTTTTTGCAGCGGAAACTTAATTTTTTAGGGTATGTGATCCAGAACGGTATAATTCAACCTTCGGCGGAAAAGACAGTGTTTGTTTGTAACTTTTCGGAGCCTAAAAACGCGAAAGATGTGTGCAAAGTTTCCTTGGACTAACAGGGTATTTTAGAAAGTATATTCCTTTATACACCATGATAGCTAGACCCCTTAGTGATTTATTAAGAGGAACAAACCCTTTTGAATTTGGGTATGCGCAAAGAATAGCTTTTCAAAATCTAAAGAACGCTTTATCCAGTGAACCCGTTTTACATCTTTTTAAGGAAGGTGCTAAGTTAGAATTACATACAGATGCATGCAATCTAGGGCTAGGTGCTATACTTTTACAACAAGGTGAAGATGGACGTTTCTACCCTATCCATTACATGAGCAAAAAGACTTCCATTCAAGAAGAGAAACTGTGTAGTTATGAACTAGAAGTACTGGCGATTATAGAGGCTCTGAAAAAATTTCGAAATTACCTACTGGGAAGGAAATTTCGAATTCAAACGAACTGTGCAGCATTTGCGAAAACACTCGGCAAGAAGGAATTAACACCAAAGATTGCTAGGTGGTCGATTTTTCTAACAGATTTTGATTACGAGGTAATCCATCGTCCTGCAAAACAGATGCAATATGTAGATGCGTTGAGCAGACATCATGTTATGCTTGTAACGAGTGATGAATTGACTTATAATATAGTGAACATTCAAGAAACCGACGAGAATATTAGAAACATTAAAAAGCTTTTGCCAACAAACAAAACTACCGAGTTCATCCTAAATGATAATGTGTTATTTAAAATTAGTGAAAATCAGGAATTGTTAGTCATTCCAGAAGTGATGCCAGTAAACGTGATTAAGAAATTTCATTCATTTAGACATTTTGCAGTGACAAAGACTGAAGAGTTGGTGAGAAGAGACTATTATTTTCCGAATATGTGAAAGTGTGTGGAAAATGTAATAAAGAAGCGTGTTGAATGTAGATTGGCCAACAAGAAGATGCAAGAGGAGAATGGGAGAACGTACCACCCAAAACGGAAAAAAGCTCGATATTAGAAAGGAGAGTTGGTAACAACTGTGAGGACTCAGTTTGGAAACAAGATGAAGCCATGGACTAAGCATTAATGAGAGAGCCTGCTCGGGAGGTTCCTTTTTTGTTTTTTTAGTTTGTTTATTTCAGATCCTTAGTGCGTGAGCAGTGAGGGCACTGCTTGTATGGATGTCCAAGAGTTGTGGGAAATTTCCATATAAACATTCTTTAGAGGGCGCTGGCAACGCAGCCACCAGCGAGTTAACGAGGGAGATGGGGAATTCAGCGAAGGGACTCTAGACGTGGAGGTCGATAATCCTGGGCTGAGAAAAAAGCGAGCGACGAGAACAGTGGCCGAGTAGGGACCCACCACCCGTTGTTCACAAGAGAGACGCGTAGGTCACTCTCAACACCCATATACCTGAGACTATCGTGAAGATTAAGTGTCAGCAATTGTACTAGAACTGTAGTTAAGAGCCAGAGGTGTTTAATCGAATTGTAAATATTTTATTTTATGTGTTAAACGTCTGTCGTAGTGATTAGAACTGTGTCTTTTGTCCAGCATTAAATGTTAGTTTAGGAAAAAACGAGTGTGATCATGGAATATCCCTAGAAAACTGTACCATAATCCCCCCATATATATATATATATATATATATATATATATATATATATATATATATATATATATATATATATATATATATACGAGGTATGCAAATTAAGTAAAGAGACTGGTAGCGTAGTGTTTGATCTGGCAACAATGGGGAAGTGGGAAAGGTAGGTAAACATGTGATGCGTCATCAGTATGAGTTAATTGTCTGTAGTGATTTGTTTAGTGAAAGAGGTTTTTCTTGTGTGTTCTGAAATGAGCAACGATGTGTTATCAAGTTTTGCTTCAGACTTGGACACAACGCAACGGAAGCATTTGCAAAACTTCAGCAAGCATACAGAGACAGTGTTTTCTCAAGGGTCCAGGTTTTCGGTGGTTTAAGGCATTTTTAGAAGGAAGAGAGTCAATTGAAGATGAACCTCGCAGCGGAAGGCCGTCAGTTTCAAAACCCGCTGAAAATGTCGTTAGAGTCCGAGATCTTGTGCGTTCAGATCGTCGCTTGACAGTCAGAATGATTGGGGAAGAGTTGAATTTAAATCACACCACTGTTCATCAGATTTTGACCAATGAATTGAAGATGAGAAAGATCTGCGCCAAAATGGTTCCGAAAAACCTGTCACACAGCAATTTCAGTTAACCGTTTCTTGGCCAGTAAGAATATTCCTGCTGCTCCTCAGCCCCCCTTATTTACCCGACTTGAGTCCTTGTGACTTTTTCCTCTTTCCGAAATTGAAGAATCACCTCAAGGGACATCATTTTGGGACACTGGAAAAACATTCAAGCGGCTGTAACCGACCAGCTGAAGGCTATTCCAATATCCGAGTTCCACCACTGCTAAGAGGAGTGGAAGAAACGTCTCCAGCGCTGTGTGGCTTCAGAAGGCAGTTACTTTGAAGGAGATAATGTTGAATTGTAAGTTTATTGGAATAAACAAGTGAAAAAAAATCAGTCTCATTATTTAATTTACACACCTCGTATATATTTGCGTGATCCTATGTAAAAAATAATTCACTTTTAATTTTCATATCAATAAGTGCATGCATGAGTAAGAAAATCAGAATTATTTTTAAAAATCGGAGTATTCTAATATAAATAGTATGCTAATATATATATATTTTAAAACAAAGGTGCATCATTTTTTACTTCTTGAAGAGAACTAAGTAACATTGAAAAGAGTTTGAAGGTATCCGTAAACATTGAAATACCATTTTGAAAACACCTCACTGTTTGTATTTTTCCATTTTAAAATATAAATAATTGGCTTTCTAAATCTGCTCCAATTGTTTTATAATTAGAAAAAGTTTCAGCTGTTTAAAATTTTGCTACATTTGCCAAATTAAATCTTCTATAAAGTTTAAAGCTTTTTTCACAAATTTATCTTTTTTGAAAAGTTGATGATATCCGAAATGTATCTCAAGCACATTGGAGATATTTACATTAAACTTCCCACTAACACTTTTAATAATATCTTGAGAATGAATTAAAAACCATGAAATTGTGTGTGTGTGCATAATTTTCAATTTGTAACCGAATTTTGCTCTAAAAGCCTAAAAATTGTCGAAGATACCTGTTAGCAACTTTGACTGACTACAACTTTTTATGAAACAGAAATGACTATATGATTCCCTTTCATTATTTAGAAATATATTTAAAAATTGTGTAGCAGTATTCTTTTTTCTTTAAAACAGAATATTTGAAAAAATTCCAAAATTTGATTACAATTTTTTAAAATATTGTTTGAGATATTTGCAAGTATTTATGTAAGTGTGTGAGTGTTGTTTCTAATTGATTTATATTTTTATGCATGAAAGTGAAACTAATAATGCATAAAAACTTTAAGAGGTTTCTCATTTTTATCAAACATAGCCGAATATTTCAAAAATTTTATTTATTGGTATAAATGTGGACGATATTAAAACCAACAGAAGGAAGGAAAACTTAAGCAGAAACCTGAGCTATGTTGTTAGCATTTATATCTCATGTTTATAAATACTCCGATTGCATTAAATATCTTTACTGGGTTATAAAAAGAAAGGAAAATGATAAAAGTGAAATCTTCTACATTTTCTAGAATGTTTTTTTTATCATTCGATTCTTAAAAGGAATGTATTTTGGGACTGATTCCCTAATCAACTACGCAAGACTTCTATTATTTATTTATTACACGTCATTTAGCAATATTATAAGCAAATAAAGCTCAAGCTCATACGATAAATCAATGGAATTGCAAAAAAAAAAATTCACATAAAGAAAAAAACTTGTAATGAATAGCTCTTGTGCCAATTACTTTTTTTTTTTATTTTTATACATAAATTGGAAACAGATTTAGAAAAAGCTGAAGGTCACGTCATTTGTCAAACGCTTTGAATCGAATCTTATTCATTATTTTTTTGCCACGCACATACAATTATTGCAAACAATTTGCAAAATAACGATTTCTCAAAAAAAAAATTACTGTGGAGTCATTTACCTTAAGCTCAATCGACAACTTGAGGCACAACTTGTAATAGCTATAATCAGCAGTCCTTGATTCAGCAACGATAGTGTATTTTTTTAATCAGCAAAACTTGCTTAATAATTCGACCAGATATACAGCAGGACTTTTTTCTATACTGATACTATCCAAAGTCACCTGTAGCTAGTCTAAAAGCAAACTTGGTATGGAAACTAATAATGACATCGAAAGTAAGATCCCGTAAAAAATTTGTCACAACCCGGAAGTTGCAGGTGTGGTTTGGGTCATTGAAGAATCAGATATGGTTATAAAAATAATTTCTTTCATTCATAACTTACTAGCTGGTATACCCGTTCTTCGTCCAGGTGAACTGAAAAGTTAAACACAGACTGAAGGATAAAGAAGTTTTTAATGAGTTAATTTTACGTTAATTGCAAATTAAACAAAAAAAGCTTTTTGCATATCTCAGCTGAACAAAAAAAAGAAAGAAAAAAAACATCTGTGTTAAATTTTAAGTTTGTAGATCTAGTAGCTGATAAAAAGGAATTTTTTTTTATTTATAACTCCCCGCGTTGACGATAGAGTCAAGTTGGCAAATGTCTAGCTACTTTCATGGATCGAGCTTTATTAGGGCTTTATAAGACCCGTCGTGTAGGGGAGCGATGCACGTTAATGTTTTACCTACCGCATTATTATTTAATGCAGTTTTTTTCATGCAATATTTTTTTTATCATTACATTGAAAATTAAGGGATATACATAAACAAAATACTCCCCTTTGGGAAATTTAGTCCGTTAGAGCTAATAAATTAATTAAAGATATTCCACTGTGAAATTTATTATATACACCGTTCACTTAAAATAAATAGTCAAATCGTTTTCTAAGGTCTTCATTAACATACAAAAACATAAGACACTTAAATTTTGACATTAACTATTTTTTCGGGACAAAAATAATAATCTTTGCAATCCGCTGAAAACGCAATATCTGCTACAAAACTATTCGCCTTCCCCGCTAAAATACTCATCATAGAACCCGTGCTGCCACATATCTTGGAAGAGTGGATTTCAAAGAATATTCCTGCTAAGTATTGGTAGAAGATTAATGCTAAGTATTGGTAGAATATTCCTGCTAAGTTGGTGTGGTGTGGTAGTTAGGAGAAGGGGGTGCCAGCACAGGTATCGTCTACGTCACTTGATCATGGTTCAAAATTACTTGGTTCGTCGCCAAAAGCCCTAGTGTAGCTGAACAGTGCGACGTCAATATTCACTCCACTCACTCCGAAAAATACAGTACAGTAGTTATAATTATTTTTATACTTAAAAATGCAATATCTGCCTATTCAATTAAAATTATAGCGTTATAATTAACTACTAACCACAAACAAATTTTGAAAATTTTTCCCATTGTTGTAGTGTGAAAGAGAAAGTTTATTTACTTTAAGCACCAGAAGCTATAAAAGTATTTATTTTGAAAAAAGATCAATTTCTTACTACCAAATGTGCATAATAAAATTATAAAAAAATATATTCAAATAAAGATAGATTTATAACAACCTCTCCCTTCAAAACTTAGTTTTATTCTGAAATATAAAAAAATAGGGATTACGCTGATTACAGGAATAAATTAGAAGCGAGCGCCTTGCGTAGCCAAAACAAAAAAGGTTTCTTCGCAAATAAAAGACAGATATATGCTGTCGTGGGCTTTTTTGCAGAGAACGCCAGAATTGCTTACAGATGGCCGAATTTTTCCCTACTTACTTGACAAATATCGTTATATTTTGGACACTTCAGACAATATCTTCATAAATTATAGCTTATGCTATAAATTATAACCTATGTGTTATTCTGATGCATAAGCTGTATTACTGTAAAGTTTCATTAAAATCCATTCAGTGGTTTTTGCGTGAAAGACGACCACACACAGACATCCAAACAAACTTTTGCATTTATAATATATATCTAGATCACTTTATGACTACTTAAAATTTAATAACCTAGGAGTAATCCTAATTAATATCTTAATAAAGTGCTTCTCAAACTTTAAATATTTTTGACTTAATATTCAATCATTATTTTCATTGTCCCCCCCTCCATGCAATGAGAATGTATTGAATTCAATAATAATGTACTTTGACGCTAAAACTACAATGCGACTTTAATCCTCTTATGTGCCACCGGCGCATACAAACGTTTCGCTAAGCCAAAGCGTTAATTGTCCAGGACGTACATATTCGTCTTTCCGAAGTGCGATCTTTTCTGAGCATTGCTATCCATAAAATTATTCCGAAGGCTTTGGAATGCAATAAAAGTACCTTGACAGTGTTTGCGAAGGATTTACTTATTTCACAGGTTTTGCATGTTTATTCCTTTTCTTCCCTCCCCCCCTTATATGTTACATACGCACCTGCGTGGAAAACGGTGGCACTGGGGAACGAATCACGTAACTTTTATTCGGCACTTAAGGAATTAATTATAAACTGTACAAATTATCAAGATAATTGTTAATTTGTGTATATAATTTCATGTATGACAAGCCCTTGGTGCCACTGGTAATTATTAAACTTGCTCTTAACTTAGTATTGTTAAATTAATTATAAAATATATTCTATATAAATTTCTATAAATATATTCAGATATATTTATAAGTGTATTATATCAGTGTAAATGTACATTTTATTTTTTATTATATAAGGATGTATTTTGTTTGTTTATTTTCAGTAAATTCATAATTTTTATAAATAATTTTTTGTTTTCGAATTTTCAATATGCTGTGACGCCTTTTTCGTAAAGTTATCATGCCCCCTAAGAGGCGCACCCCACAGTTTGAGAAACTTTGTCTTAATATAACTTACAAGATTATCCAGACTTACTTCTTGATCCACTTGTAGATTACTTGCCAGCTCTTTCCTAAACAGCTATGGTCCACTTTAAATCAACTTCTCTTAATATTTCTTCTTCTCCTAACGGAAGATATAGTTATAGCTCGAATGACAACTTGAGAACGAACGACTCACAAAAAACCAGCGATTAACAACTAGCTCTACTCACGCGTAACTTTAACAAAGCCTTTGCCTAGTTAAATATCATTATTTACACATTTGCATAAAATCAAAGCATCTCTACGGAAGAGGATTTTTTGAAGGACTGCGGATAGTGTCCGTTACAAATTTAGTTTAAAAAATCCCGCGCTAATTTATGGCACTGTTGTAGCTTGCTAAACCGAAAATCTGCATAAAACACTGGTATGAAAGCAAATTCCAATTTTTTATGCTTTCATATTCAACAACCTCGCCAGAAATTTGGGATATAAAAATGAAAACAACTTCGATGAATGTAGGATTCTTATCTGAAGTAAGCCAAATCAAGTGAATATACAACTCGCATTACCAGAACGAGTATCATTGGTAAAGTTGTATTGTCTGAATCATCCACAACTCATTACGAGTTTAGACTCCGACAAAAGCTAGGTAAAGAGGCCTTATTGCTAAATGCTGTGAAAGGAATGATAAAGATGTTCGAAGAAACAGAGTCACTGACAATTCACCCAGACAGAGGACGTAAACCAGGAGAGATAATAACGGGTGTTACAACTGTAATCGTCGACGGATCACAGGGAACCATTGTTGGTGCACACAACACAGACAGTGTGGAATACTCCTTGTCCCATGTTGTGTATGGCAAAAGGAAATGTGCAAAGAATGTACAGTTTCTAACAGTGGCGTAACGTACACCTCTGCAACGCTGGGGAGAGGCAAAGCCTAACTGATGTCAAGTACGTACCCTTTGTAAGATCTGGCTTGGTACCCAAAATCTGACTTTGCAAAGGGCCCTAATATTCTCTGTTACGCCACTGGTTTTTGAGAACGGAGATCATATTGAACTAAACTAAAATTAGATGATCGCAGGCGCCTATTCCCAGAAGGGTGGGAGAAAAAGTAAAACCATGATAGTGGAGTTTAAACAAATCCAGAGTAATCCCACGAAGGGCGGGGAGGGATGAAGTACCCCCAAGCACAAGTGTTCTAACGCAGCAGAACGCCAGTGGGGCGAAGGGTGGAAGCGCAGGAAGGAAGACGGGATGGCCGAATGCAGTTGATCAAGTCGGTGACAATTCACCTCAAGAACTCAAAAGGAAAAGATGCTGTGCAATGAAGCTGCTTGTGTTGTTTAGAGTGTGGAAAGAGAATTCATGTCGTGTTATGGGGGCGAAGTGGGTTTCTCCACTTCGTTGAAGAGTATGCATATTTAATTTCAGGATGAGGATACGTAAACAGTGCTTGTGCTTTAATAATTGGATTGTCGTCAGATTCAATAGTTCTAAATACATTTTTAGAAAGTTTAGTGATGTAGTTAGAAATCGGCTGCATATGTAGGTCGTTGTGAATCACGTCATTTCGAACGTACCAAGGTGAATTCGTCATGACGCGGAGTATTTTGTTTTGAATTACTTGAATTTTTTTCATATGGGTGGTGGCTGCTGCCCCCATACGGGAGAAGTGTACGGGATTACTGGGCGCAAAGTCTGCTTGTAAAGAATTACTTTATTTTCTAGGGATAGAGGAGACCTTCTCCCAATGAGGGAGACAGCTAAATGAATTCTACCCCAGAATTTGCCTGCGAGATAGTCGATGTGTTTTTTGAAAGTTAAGCGGCTATCAATGTGTAGGCCCAGATATTTCACCACCGAAACCCACTGAATGTTGTCATCAAAAAGTGTGAGTCGGATCATATTGAATGTAGTTGAATTTCTCGCCGGGGAAATGAATGTAGTGAATACAAATTTTCTACTTGCACATAAAATTTAACAAGAAGTAATTTATGTACACATCGTGCAAAAAATACGTAAAGAGAATTAATTATTTTAGAGGTAAAGTCGATTAGAAGAATGTTTTAAAAACTATAAATACTGTTTATGTTTAAAGTATTTTATTATACTGAAGCACAAACAGAAGAATTATGTGTAATTATAAAAGCACAATTTAAGGAAATATTTTATAGAAGTAACAAAGTTTTATAGTAAAAAAGTTCTCATGCGCATAAATAATTTTTAGCTTAAAACAGTCCAAATTCCAATTAATCAGTTTTTCCCCCATCGAATTCTTCTGTTCATTAGTTTTACAGCTATGCTTAATTCAAAATAGTATAATCAAATATTTCATAAAACTTTTAACTAAATTTTAATGGCTTTATTAGGAATTAAAATTACAATAAAAAAACTTCACGCTTCTTTCATTTGAAAAAAATAATTTCAAGCTAACTACTCTCAAAGTTACTGAAATTTGCGGGTTTTTTTTCCTCATCTTTCTTCCATATACAATAAAAGAAAAATCTGAATAACTAGAACTATTATCTGTAAGAAATATTTAGAACATTTTTATTACCAATGAAAACATTAGAAGGAATAATTTAGAAAATGTAATTCATTTTTTTAAAGTAATAAATTTAAAAGGTGTAAGAATGAGCATATTATTGTCCCTTTAATTTAATAAAGAAAGTATTATTTACACACTGACCAAAATTAAGCTCAGTGGCTGAGTGATAGTGCATCACGCTTCCACACCACAAGTCCGAGGTTAAAACCCCGAGATGGGCGAGGTCGACTCAGCCTTTCATTCCTTCTGTGGATCTATAAATGAGTACCAAGCTTGTAAGGATATCGCCTTTGTGCCTAAAGTGGAAGAAAGGGAAGGAAGACTAGCCATATTTAAAATTACTTAATTTATTTACAGAACAAAAACCATAACACAAGTTCTATTAATCAAAGCTGAGAGATGCACCCAATTAATCAATATGAAGACAGTTAACGAGTTACGTGAAACATGAGAAGACTTTAATTACTTGAAACACTTACTTCAATTCAATTACTCTGACTTCCTCTAATCTAGATTAAAGCTTAAGTGACAGATCGTCACCTCAATTATTACAATTAGCAATTACTAAATATCTGCGTCTCTCAATAAATTTGATTAATCACTGCTCCGCTAGCAGTCTACCCTACATCTCCGTTTTTACCTGAAAGCTTAGACTTTATATTGTAGTCCTAATTTGCATGCTCACGTTCTCTTCTTCGGAGGAAGCTTTTCTAATAAAATAATTTTAAAAGACAAAACATTCCCCAAGATGACAGTTAGTAAGAAGATCTCGGACAGAGCCATCACAAGGTTGCTTCAGAACTTAACACTGGGGAAAGGGGCTCGCGTCAGACTGACCACCTGACCGGAACATCTTCTCGTGAACCTCAGGGCCCAAGGTCACGTATACAAATATGGGCACAGTAGACCTTGGACCTCATGGATTGTTGCGTCACTGAGTTAAATTAAGTCCAAAATTAAGGTTATCACAAAAAATGCAATACTTTTGCATATAACTTTTCATTTGGGATAGATTTTTGTACATACGTTACTTATACTCTGAGAATAATTATACCAATAAATAAAATCTTAATGTGGGTTACCTCTGGTAATATGTAAATTAAATGTTTAAAAAAAATGTCAAAACACGCTGTGTGATAATAAAAGAGAACCTGAATATCTAATAAGGAATGTGGCCATCCCTTGCTGCAATACAAGCTTCACAACGAGCTCGAATACTGTAAATTAGGTTGTTAATTTTATATTGTGGCAACAATCCCCAAGCTTTTATAAGCGCAGATTTTAACTTTTTTTGCGTGTTTGAGTGAGTGAATTTAGGGTTTTATGGCGCAAGAGCCAATTTTGGCTATACTGCGACAAACATTTGTTAAAAAACTTAAAATTTTTTATAAAATATGTAAAAATAATGACAGTACACTTTTAAAAAGTTAAAATTTCAAACCACTTAAAACCGTTTTCAAGGAATAATAGAAACAAATTTTGGTGGGGAATTCCCTCACTAAGTACGACTATATCTTATAATATAAGTATTCAAACATTTGTTAAAAAACCATTTTAAAAATACATGAAAAATACAATTATATATAAATAAAAATTATATATATGCATGCAGACATGCACATATATAAAAATGAAAGAACAAGCAAGTCAGACAAGATCTAAAAATAAAAGCATAAAAAAAGACAAGTGAAAAATTGAGTTGTAGAAAAGGTTTAAGCATTTCATGTAAATAAAAATTCGCTCCCACTTTTTTCGGAAACGCGTTGGAGTTAACGCGCGTATATATCCTATAGGATAATTTATAGGATTTTCTTTAAGAGCGAATTTAACCGTAGGATCTGGCTCAAGTTCCTCCTCCTCCACGTCATAAGTTATCATGTCTTCCTCATCTGTTGCATATTCTGTAGGTGCTGATTTTCTAGGTCTATGTGGAGTCATTTTTATTTCAATTCCTGGGTTCTGCACTTTTGGGCGCTTTCTTCTATTTCTTGAATTTCGTTTTACACACTGTGGGATTTCAGGTGCATTAGAATGTTCACTATTGGATGTAGTAGGGACAGATTCTGGTAAGGGTTGAATTTCAGTTGAAAGTGTGTGTGTGTGTTGTGTGTTGTGTGTGCAGCAAATTTATTAGGAGTTGTAACAGAACGGGTTTCAGTTTCTAAAGATGAAACAGAAGTATTCAGGTTATTGGCAGGGGAAGTAGTTGTAGTAGTAATAGGACCGGGTATTTTTAGCAAAGACTCACTTTGTATTGTTGGTATTATTGCAGATGGGGAAGGAAGTAGATTTTCTTGAGTAGATGAACATAACGTGGAGACAGTAGACACAGAAGATGAGGTACTATGCATGGGATTTTCAGAAGATAGGGGTTTCAGGTATTGTAAAGGTGGACAGATTATGTTTGTTATATTTGAATCTGTTTGGGTAGTTGTGGATATAGATGACGGCTTAGTAGCCTAAGCATACGTTTGGGTTAACTGAGAACTATTAATTTGCGTGCTTCAAAACAAGATTTGTTTTTATTGGTTTTAATTTCTTGGATCTGCTTTTGTAATTTCCATTTTTGGCATATTTTTGAATCTGATGAATGAGACACTGCGTACAATTAACACATTTCGGCTCTAGAGTACAATCCGTGGAAGAATGCCCAACGGATGCACATCTAGAGCACGATAATTGCCCGCGGCAGGAGGTTTGGGAGTGACCAAACCTCTGGCACTTAAAACAGCGCAAAGGATTTGGTATGTATAAGCGTATTTTACAGTTGAGGTAGCCGGCTTTTATTCTTGTGGGTAAATTTGGGCTATTAAAAATTACAATTAAGTGTTTTGTTGGAATAAGTGTTGAGTCTTTTTTAATAGTGATTCTTCTGACCTGAATAACACCCTGATTGGAGAATCCCTCAAGGACTTCCGGTTCAGGAGTGGTCAACAGGTCAGGTTCAGAAATAACACCACGACAGTAATTCAGGGTTTTGTGCGGAATTATTGATACAGGTTCATTAAGAAATGATTTCGCGAGAAGAAAGAACTTTGTTTGTAATGATGACGTAGTTTCTATTAGCAGATCCCCGGATCGCAAACGTTTAACTGACTTCGGTTCATCACCGTTTCCCGATAAGGGCTTTATGAATAGAAAATGGCGATTTGTTTGACATCGTATTGTTTGTTAAAGAAATAAGTAGGTATCTAGAATTTTTTGATATATCATCGACGTTGAGAGTGGGCAATACGAGGCCTTTACCCGGGCACAGCAGCATTGGATCCATAAATACGCGTAAGAAACTTCATCCTGGCGTGCCTCCACCCACTACGGAGTCCAACAAGGGAGGCAGTGTGCCGGTCATCTGGCAAAAACCAGGCATGGCGCTTACCTGAAGTACACCCAGAACATAGTGCTACAGCATCAGGGCGAGGATCCAACAGGTAAACCCGACACCCCTTATCTGCAGCACTAACCCTACAGCAGTGTCTCTTCGGGGACACCGAAGAGAAGTACCACCAGCCGATTGACAGGAGCGGGATCATTCCTGCCACCCGTCTACAGCGAAGCGTGGGCCAAAGGTATTCATAGGACACCATTTTCCTCCTTACGGGACGCCGCACACTTTGAAGAGATATCAGCAGTTTTTTCTGGCCATTTCATCCGGAAAATACCATCTTCCTCAAGAAAGTCTTCGACAAGATTAACTCTGTGCGGTCTCGTATTATCCTCCATAAAAATAAAATATTGATCTATTGCTCTTAGAGCAGTATCATAAGAGGTTCAAGAACTTCATCTTTATATCGCTGTGCAGTAACAGAACCTGCATGAAAAATGTGTAGAGGTGTACGGCCGTCTGACATAATGACTACCCAAACAAGAATTCCACACCTACCAAAACGGTCCAATTCTCTTATGTCAGAAGGGTGGTAGTGAGTTCCAGGCTCTCTCCAAATGAAAACTCGACGATAATCACAATTCTGATCCTGGACTTATCAATGAAACCTACACGTGTCCCCATTTTTGATTCGCCCAAGACACATGTTCTTGGCTCCATAAAAGACGAGATCTTTTCCGCAATGGTACCTACCACTGGCCGTCAGACATAAAGGGGCCTTTTCAGCTGAGAGACTGAAAACAGTTTGTCTAGAGATTGTCTTTCCAGTGGTAGCAAAGTCTTGAGAAAGCTCTTTAACTATCACGTCTCTGTGACGACGTGTATTTACTGTCAAATATCGATATACCCTAGGTGTAGCTTTTAGTCGACCTTTTCCACGTCTTCTAACAATAGTACTTATTGTTTGTTTCCACAACCTAGATATCACCATTCAAGAAACTTAGGCTTCGAGCTACTTCTGCTTAAGACATCCCATCCTCAATCCATCCAACGGCTCTCCCTCTGAAATCTTCCTCTAAACGATTATGGGAACTCATTTTAACAAAATTAACACAAATTTCTGCTTAACAGAATGCGATACACAAAATTAAAAGCCTTACTTAGAAAACGACCGAAAGAAATTATTTTAATCAGTCAAAACTCACCAAATTAGGATATGATGTTTACTTTTGCTCAATTTATATAAAAAAAGTTTTAAAAAAGTAGTAGATTTCTTGAAATAACAGAAAATTTATATTTGAACACCTGTGTACATTTCATAATTCACATCTAAACGTAAGAATTGAATTAAGGAAACTCAAGTATATTGCAAAGAAATCTAATATATAATATTATAAGTTTTCACTAGAAATCATTACATAGTAAAAATATACAATTTAATAGTAGATATATTTATATCCATATCGTTAAAATATGAAGATTTAAAAGTATTGAAGCGTTTGTAAAAAGGATCATATCTATGCATCATCGAAAGCTGAAAACAATTCAGCTTAAAGAATATTACAATAGATATATACATACAAAAGATCAAATCTAGAAAGTCATAACATTTCTAAATATTTCATTCATTAAAAAAATACTTCAATTATGTATTTAAGAAATGTAATTAGAGCACATGATAAAAAAGAATGCGTTCATTTTTATTTTAATAAAGTACATGGTGCAATTTTATAAATATTTATTCAAGTATAACGTATGTTTCATAACTATCGATGCGTATTAAATAGTAGTAAAACAAAAGTTATTCAATGCAAATTTATCCATTGGGCGCTTGGGGTGGTTACCCAGGGTCCCGGATTAGCTGGACTTAATCAGGTTATCTGGTTATAAATTTCTATCCTCCAGTGCCAAGGGGGCCTGCAAATCTTCTGCGCCCATGGCCCCAAATGAGCTTAAACCAGCACTGATGTTACCATAAAAATAAGTATTTTATTTTGAAGAATATCTTAAGCTTGGCTTTTTTCGCTTTATGTTAAAGAATATGATATAAAACCGATTCAATTTTTCTCAGGTAAAAAATTAATATAATTATTAATATTATATTCCATTTTCACAGTCATAGTAAGGGCATCGATTTTTTTAAGTATGCTTCTCATTTATGCAAGTCAAAGTCCAAAGTTTATAAGCAACTGATCAATCAAAATTTGCATTTGAAAAACAGTATATCTACATAATGTTTCTAAGACTTATAAGTGTATGATAAGCTAAAAAATGGTACCACATGAACACCTAGTCGTGCCAGAAGTGTAATCAAACTTAAAAAACTAAATATTTTTAGTTTTAATTTACCGTTAAATTTAACATATTGCACCTTTTATTCGAACTGATTACTTTTTGACATCACGCAGGCTTTAAGTATCTTTGGCCACTCATCTATCGAGGCACCCACAACTTCGATAAGAATTTTCATCACTACTTTCCTTAAAGAACTTAAACTTCAAATTTTTTGGGATGCTGTTTTTTTCACATACCTTTGACTCCAATACTGATCACAAGATATAGTCGAGTGGATTTAACTCCCAATGGCTAGAAGGCCAATCTTTGTGTTCTGTGATGTGTGTCCTTCCCTTTGAAACACCGCTGGGTAGTATTCATCTTCTGAGTACTTTTGAAGTCTAGCTGTTTCCATTTTCTTTAGCGCCTCTGTGGTAAGCGAATAACTTTTTGTATAATTTTATTTGAAGAAGTGGCACAATTCTCACTGAAGCAGTGCTAGTTTAACTCATTTCGGGCCCTGGACGCAGAAGATCTACTGGCCACCTTAGTCCAATTTATAACCAGAAAATCTGCTTATCCGGGCCTCTCCCCCAAGCGCCCAATGCATAAACCGGCACTGCACTAAAGCTGTTGCACAAATATCGAAAAAAGAAATTATAACGTGGTTTTTTGTAATAATCAGTCGTTATATGTGCGTGAATAAACGTTAGATATCTTGGAAAAGAAAACTTGCGGTCGATTCATGAGAACTTTCATTAAATCCATTAAATCAATAACAATCATGGGGCACAAAGAAATTCATATCTTTGTTCCATACCAGGGCTTCTCTATTGGCTCTAAGATAGTATCTTGATAAACTTTTGTCATGTTTTCAACCCATTCTCGGAAAAATGAATCTCTGAGAAGCCACCATAGCTGACATCATACCAAACCATTTTGGAAGCCAGAAGAAGAGCTCTCTGAGCGAATTTTTCCTTCTCTTTCGCTTTTTGGACTGGAGAATACGTACTATATGGTCATTATGAAGGTTGAAATATTCTTCACAGCATCAAAAATCTTCTCGTCGGTAAACAGAATCTGTGTGTGGCCGTTATGAACATGTCTCCGTAACCGAGTTTTAAGGGCTTTAAGGGCACCTTAATTATTCTGTAAAAAAAGGTAGCCAGTTTTTTTTTCGACGCCACCTTAGTTTAAGGCCGTCATTTAATATGTGGCACATTGTTCTTTTTGACTCGTTCATGTGTTTAGCCAGAAGAGTTCTTTTGATAAAGATTTTGACAAATTCTCTCCCAGACTGCTGTGAAGACAGTCGGTATTGTCACCGAGCGTGGATGATTGCTTCTGGTATGGTCTGCAGTTCTACTGGTCTCAGAAAATATCTTTATAGTTCAATAAATGAATAACCTCTTGATACCTAAATGCTTAAAAGCCTTAAAACTATCTGATAAGTTTTTTTTGAGGCAAGGAGATATTTGCTATACTTTTCTGTTCGACGTGTTAAAGCTTTGATTAGTTTAGACTAGTTTATAAGACTAAAACTTTTGGAAAAATATTGCAGCCGATTTCTAACGATGAAATTTAAAATCGTCTACTGCGTTTGAATCCGAGCAGACGATTTCAAAATTTCATATCCGCACTTAATCCACCCCTAGATACATATGAACAACAGAATTCTTTTGTTTATATAAAAAAAATTCAAATTGCCAAATTTTCACTAAAGTTTTTTAAAACTTCATCTTTAAAAGCAAAATATTCTTTTTGTTATTAAAAAAAGTCGAAAACTAAATATATCTCTATGCACAATTTGAGAAATTATTTCAAAGAATATTTGCTTATGTATGCAGTTAAAATCTTTTTTTTTTATAACTGCAACTTTTTACCTCCAAGAGCTTTCAAAACGCTTGCAGTGTCGTGATCCTGTCATTTTGAAATGTACAGTAAGTATTCTGTTCTTTTTGATTTATCAATTGATAAATGATTTCTTTGAAGCTCTAAGTAGAAGATTTTTATTTAAACAGTTTGAAATTTTATATATATATTTTCTCGGATTGCAGTTTCATTTATTCATTGACTATTAAATTTCAGTACCCCATTTGTTCTTTACATTTATAGTAACCTCAACGACATCGTTTATTATAATAGCATTTGCAATGTCTTTTATATGTGTCCAGAACATTATATTCTGCTTTGTGAACTCTTTATTTGCTCTGCACAAATAGTAGTATGCCTACTTTTAGATATTTGATTAATGTTTTTAACCTTCCAACCTGATTCTGTCCTTCAGAAGTCTTTAAGCGACTTCAAAAATGCTAATTTTAAATTAAGAATTATAAACAGTGACAGTACGAACAATTGTCAGACTTTGAGAGGGGTAAATAGTAGGTCTCAGAGAAGCAGGCTGATTGAACAGAGGAGTATCGGCCACCTAATAAGTCGGAACGATATAGTAGTTGCTCGGTTTCAGCAATAATGGATTATGGAAGGGATAGACTACCGTCGCGAGAAGGATCATCCTCCGATGCTTATTGCCAAAATTTTTACTAGTTATGGTAACCTATTTGATACCATCCTAAGAATAATAGCTAAACATTTTCCGGCACAAACAAAAATTTGTTGAAATTTTTAAAAACCCTCTAATGGCATGGCATTAATACGCGTATCTTGTTTTTTTAAAGAATCTATTTATTTAACCCTTTAGAAAGTCAGAAAATGTTAAACAAAGTGAGATAAAGCAAAAATGGGTTCAATTCATGATGGTCACATAATAATTACACAAACGCATGTTCTCCATTGAATTCAAAACACACATCAAACTAATTGTACTTGTTGTTCTATTTGTAAAACTTGGATAAAATTTTAAATTTCATAAATGGGTAAAGATGTACAAATGTTATGAAAAAAATATTTCTTCAAAAGATTTTTAAATTTTTTTAAAAAATCTTATTTTAAGTATATAATATTTTTAAAATTTAAAAAAAATCTTATTTTAAGCATTTTGTCTACCTATATATGCATTATTATTGTTAACAAATTTGTACTTTTTAAGTGAAAGTTTCTGAACAGATCAAAAGTTGGCAAAAACAAAGCAACCATAGTATTACTTTTTTTTGTATTTTGGGGGCAGGGTAGCCAGTGGTCATGGTCGAAAGTTCCTGGCCGAGAGAATTGTCGAATCGTGAGTTCCAGTCTTGGAGCCATTGAAGAACCTGCCATACAGAGGGCTGATGCACATTAAATATGTCCCAGTTCAACATACTCCCATTGGCTGGAAGTACTCAGAACTGAGATTCATTATGCTTGCTACGCTTTCTTTATTCCTGTAGCGTATGTTTTCAGGTTCTCTTGCCCAGCCAAGATGTGAAGCCAGATGGGCGCATTGAGCAAAAGAACTCTCTATTTACAGTCAGTACTACTGGTACCCTGATTTTGTTGAGTAGTAATTGGAACTAATCTTTGGCTTGGTTGTGTAGTGTCGTAGGATTTTCAAGTATGAAGCTGAAATTATACCTTTGAGGTTTATTTACAAAAACAAAGGATGACTCACATGTACAAATACTTATATCTATCAGAAAAACGTTTTAAGTAACTAAAAATTCTCTCGCGTGATTGATTTTTAAAGAAAAAACTAAAACATTGGCCAGGAAGACATCCAACACATCTGCTTCCGGCATATACAAAAAACTTCACACAAAGCTCGCTGGAGGAGCTCACAGGAATTCTCTTTGAGAGACAATAACTGAATTTTTTCATATCCTCACAAAGCTCGCTGATGGAGCTGACCGACCTCTCTCATTGAGGGACAATCTCCGAATACTCCAAACTCTCAAAGCTTAGCTCGCTGGCGGAGCTGACCGACCTCTCTCGTTGAGAGACAGTCCCCGAATTCTCTAAACTCTCAAAGCTTAACTCGCTGGCAGAGTTTGACAACTTCCCTCTCCCCAAATCTCCACGACTAGCTCGCTGACGGAGCTTTTCCTACCTCTCTCGTCTAGAGACAATCACCGAAATCCCTGGTGTGGCACTCACGCAGGAGCAGTACCTCAGGTTAGATTCGTTGCTATCTAGTATTCTAGAATTTGTCTTGAGTACATTACAGCTGGCTACATACAATATGCCTTTTATCTTATACAAATATATATATATATACTAGTTGATGCACTCCCGACCTACGTCTACATTGCGAATAAAAGTAGGTTATATATATATATATATTATATGTTTTTGTTCATATGTTATTAGTTTAATGATTTTTTTAATATTTAACTTCCTTATATAAAATTCTTTCCTTTCCTCTCTTGGTACATAGTATGACAAATTACAGGTGAAGGTTGGCTGGCCCCAAAACATGTTTAACACTGCAATCCTGGTTCCTAAGGCCAGGAGTTTGTCATTATACTACTGTGCCTTCTTCCGATTTATAGTTATCTTAGGTTTATAACTATCTGTTTAATTTTATATATTCGCTTATATATATATATTTGATTTTTTATTTTGGATTATATATATATATATATATATACATATGGGAAATTTCCACATTAACATTCTTTAGATGGCGCTGGGAACGAGGCAACCAGAGAGTTAACGAAAGAGAGGGATTCAGCGAGCGGACTCTAGACGCGGAGGTCGATGATCCGGGCTGAGGAAAGAGCGACGAGAACTGTGGCCGAGTAGGGACACTACCCGTTGTTCACGAGAGCGACGCGTAGGTCACTCTCAACACTATCGTGCAGATTAAGTGTCAGCAGTTGTACTGGAACTGTCGTTAAGAGCCAGAGGTGTTTAATCGAATTGTAAATATTTATCATATATGTTAAACGTCTGTCGTAGTAATTAGAACGGTGTCTTTTGTCCAGGATTAAACGTCAGTTTAGTAAAAAACGAGTGTGATCATTGAATATCCCTAGAACTGTACCATAATCCACAAAATATGGGGGCACGGCCGCTATGAAGAACTGTGAGGACTGTTAATATTGCGACAAACGCGATGTGTGGATTGTGAGGATTGTTAATGTTGTGACTACCGCGATCTGGACAGTGAACATTTGAACTGTGCTTGTGTGTGTGTGCATTTTATTGGATACCAGTTTAGGTGCCTGTGCGTGTAGAAGGGAGTTCCACGAAGGAAAGAAAAAAAGGGTAAGATACCTTTAATATCCTTCTATTGTGATAAGTAAAATTGTATTAGAATATGTCGTACCATAAAAATACAAGAAAGGAGGACTTTATAGATGTTCTCAAGGAAATTGGAGAACAAGCTAAAGAAACAATAATCCAATTAAAACCTAAATTGGAAAAATCCGCAGCTTTAAAGATGATCCCGATTTTGTGATGAATCTGCTAAATTTGTCCATTGAGGGCAGGCAATCTAAAGCCGAAGAGCAGCTGCAAGTAATCAACTCACAACCAGAGCTAGAAAAAATTAAACTATAACAAATTGAACGAGAAATTCAACTTCAGAAAGCTTTGGCAAAAGGGCAAGCAACACAACAGAGTTCAAATGGAGATACTAATAATTTAGAAAATTTAATTAAGAGTGTAAAAACGATAGAGTCAGAAAATAAAAATAAAGATACAGGTTATACCGTAAATCAAATTGAAACTTCTATTTCTAATCAAAATAACTTTTTATTTAAGGTATCCGACTACGTTCGGAACCATGATTTTAAAAAAGTGCATAAATGGATAATTTTTGTGTTATTTAGTGTCACTCAGATTAGAATACATGCATAAAATTGTTTTAAGGAAATTTTGACAAAAAAAATGTATTTAAGTATAATATTTTGGCCAAAAATTAACTTAGAATAATCTTTTTTCCAAATGTTCTCCTTTTGTGAAAAATGCTTCCATTATTATAATATTTTGCCTGTATATAGCTCAGACCTATCTACAGAGGCTCAACTAGAATTTTTGAAAAATTCACATTATTTTCAGAGTTACCACCAATTGAAATAATTATTGGCGTTTTTTTCTTAAATTTGCTTCCCTCTGTTGTCGTAAAATATGAACAAACCCACTTCTAAGTTATATATTTAAAAAATTCTAGTTGAACCTCTGTAGAGAGGTCTGAGCTATATACAGACAAAATATTATTATAATAGAAACGTTTTTCACAAAAGGAGAACATTTGGAAAAAAGATTATTCTAAGTAAATTTTTTGCCAAATTATATTTAAATAAGTTTTTGTTTGTCAAAATGTCCTTAAAACAATTTTATGCATATATTCCAATCTAAGTGACTCTAAATATCATGAAAATTATCCATTTATGCGTTTTGCAAAATCACGGTTTCGAACGTAGTCGGATACCTTAATGAATTGCAGTATGTAGACGTTATTGTTGATGATAACCCACTGTGCTACTTTGGACTCTGGCACGAATTTAATAATCATAAACAAAAAGTACGTTTCGGAAGAAAAAAGAATTAATTCCCAAATCGTTTTGAAGAGTGAGTCAGAGGAATCGGGGTCAACGGACGCGGCATGCATTCCGGTGTGTTTACAAAATGAAACAGAAAGGAAGAATAACGTTGGGGTGTCAGGAGTAGGGTTGCCAGATGTCCGGTTTTCGACCGGACAGTCCAGTTTTCTTTATGTTAGTCCGGTCAAGAGAATCTGGGTAAACCGGACAAAAGAATGTCCGGTTTTAAATACATTTTGCGTAATATCTGGTGCTTTGGGCAGACAACCAACAGAAATAGTAGGATTCTAAGTACCTAGGTGTATATCTACATGGTTTGGACACGCGTGTGCATGTGGATAGGATTGCGCAGCCAGAGCCACCATCGGTTCGGATTCGATTCGGACTTTCGACTTCCTCTTCCGCTCTTCCCCTCCGAGCTCCGACGGAGGAGGGGGAAGGGGCCGGTAGCGGGGAGTCGCTGTCAGTCCATAATTGTTCTTGTTGTGGGTATATTCGATTCCTATTATTTGTGTCGCTGTCGTGGTCGTGTATGTGTGTGCCAAAATGGAAGACAAGGAAGCATCTAACAGCAAGGGAACTCCAACTAAGAAAGCAAGAAGAGTTTGTCATTATAATGTTGATTGGGAATCGCGTTTTGTTTGGTTAAATAAATGCGATGAAGACAACACAAAAGGCTATTGCAAATTGCGCAAAAATTCGTTCACTGTAGCTTATGACGGCTTAAAAGCAGTTACCCACCACGCTGAGGCAAAGAAGCACAAAGAGAGTGTGAAAGTGCTGCAGCCATGTCTCACCGAATGAAGTCTTTCTTTACACAAAAAAGGCAGCACCCAAAGCGAAAAAGTTGGCATTGCCGAATTGACTGAGGTTTACCATAGTATCAAGCACCACATTTCTTATGTTGCTCAAGATTGCTCCTTGAAAGTATTAAAACAAGTGATAAACGATTCAGATATCGTAAAGCAAATGACAGGAGGACGCACTAAATGTACAGCTTTGGTAAACCAAGTTTTGTTTCCGTATTCAATGGAACTTGTGCAGGAAGATTTAAAGAATGATGTTCCCTTTTCGGTAGCGACTGATGCATCAAATAAAGGTAATAGAAAATTTTTTCCAGTTGCTATTCAATATTTCTCACCAAAAAGCGGCATCTGCAATAAAATATTGGATTTTTACGAAGACTCATTTGAAGATTCAACATCTATTAAGCAACGTTTATGTGAAGTCATGGATAAATCACGATTCCCATGGAGCAGAGTAACAGCATATGGAGCGGACAAAGCGTCTGTTAATTTTGGAGTCAATAATTCCGTTTTCCAAAAATTGAAGTCTGAAGAAAACAACGACATAATTGCTGCTCACTGTAATGACCACATATTTCATAACTGCGCTAAAAATGCATTAAAGTAATGCCTGTTGATGTCGAAAATATAGTGATGAAAGTATTTGCAGTGTTCTCTTGTTCCGCTAAGAAACGAGAAGATTTGAAGGAGTGCTTTGATTTTTTCGAAAGCGAATACAGAGAAGTCATTCGTCACGTTCCTACAAGGTGGCTTAGTTTATTTAAAGCTCTTGATAGGATGCTTTCATCATGGGGGCCATTGAAAAGGTACTTCATAGAACGAGGTTCTGATAATTGCCCTACGGCTCTCTGGGCTATCTTATCAGACCAAGAAAATGAAATTTCAGGTGAAGCTAATCCTACTTATAATGAACTATATTTGTATTTCCCTCATAACTTTATGGTTTCTTTTCAAGAAATTATTCTGTTGGTAGAGAAACATACCACAGCAGCATTTAATCTACATAACATAATGGTGAAATTTCACGGCGCAATTTCAAAGAAAATAAATGACAAATATTTCGGAATTAAAGTCCATGTGGCAGTAAAAAAAGGCCATCTTCCAGACCATGAAGTTGAAAAATTTACTAAAAACGCTACAAATGCGTATCACCGAGCTCTAGCTTACATAGAGAAATGGTATCCATTTGAAAACCAAAATTATTAAACGTTCAGTTGTTTGAATCTCGAATGCGGAAGATTGCCCACGCTGGATCAACTGCTCGATCTATGGTCAATATCTCCATGGAAGCAGCAAACTCCCCTGAACAGATTTACGATGAACTGGCTGCACTTCAGAGTGTTTTTCCTTCACTCAAACTCGAAAGTAACTCAATTGAAATGTGGTGCAAATTTTTCCAAAAAGAAGAAGCACCGAATCTGCTGAAAATTGTGCAGTTTGTGTGCAGTGTTCCTGTATCCAACGCTTTTGTGGAACGTATCTTCAGCGTCATGGGAAACGTATGGACTGACGAAAGAAATCATCTCGCTGTAAATACAGTAAAAAGTGAATTGTGCATTTTTTTCAATATAAGCTCTAGTTGTACTGAATTCAAAGATGCCATTTCGACCAATAAACCTTTGTTAAAAGCAGTGTCATCAAATGCAAATATACAAAGAAGTAGAGATTGTAAACTTCTTTGTCATTTTCAGCAATATTTATGAGATAATAAAAAAATTGAAAAGTTGTCCGGTTTTTTTCTCGAACACATCTGGCAACCCTAGTCAGGAGGTATAGCTAACTTGAAAAAGCAAATAGATGAGTGGTTTTAACAGGGAATAATTAGAGAGAGTTGTTCCGATTTTTCATTTTCGGTTGTGGTGTGTAAAAAGAAAGATGAAACAATGTGATTGTGTATAGATTACAGAAAAATTAAACAAGAAAATAATTAAGGATAGATATACACTTCCTATAATTGAAGAGGTTTTAGATGAGTAATGGAATAGGAAAATATTCACGACACTTGACTTAAAGAATGCATTTTTTCATTTAGATGTCGATGAAGCTAGTAGAAAATATACCGCGTTTGTAACGGAAACTGGCCAATATGAATTTTTAAAAGTGCCATTTTGGTTGTCTATTAGCAATAACTATTTCCAAAGATACACTAATTACGTGTTTAGAGAGTTTATAAGAGACGGTGCATTAATTATTTATTTAGATGATATAATAATTCCGGCTACTGATGAAAAAGAGGCTTATAAAAAAATTAGCTCGTGTGTTAGAAACCGCGTCCAGATACGGCATTGAGCTAAATCTAAAAATATGTCAGTTTTTGCAGGGGAAGATTAATTTTTTAGAGCATGTGATCCAGAACGGTATGATTCGACCTTCGGCGAAAACGACAGTGTCAGTTTGTAACTTTCCGGAGCCTAAAAACGCGAAAGATGTGCAAAGTTTCCTTGGGCTAACAGGGTATTTTAGAAAGTATATTCCTTCATACGCCATGATAGCTAGACCCCTTAGTGACTTATTAAGAAGAACAAATCCTTTTGAGTTTGGGCATGCACAAAAAAAAGCTTTTCAAAATCTAAAGAACGCTTTATCCAGTGAACCCGTATTACATCTTTTTAAGGAAGGTACTAAGTTAGAATAATTACATACAGATGCATGCAATCTAGGGCTAGGTGCTGTACTTTTACAATAAGATGAAGATGGACGTTTCTATCCTATCCATTACATGAGCAAAAAGACTTCCATTCAAGAAGAGAAACTGTGTAGTTATGAACTAGAAGTACTGGCGGTTATAGAGGCTCTGAAAAAATTTCGAAATTACCTACTGGGAAGGAAATTCCGAATTCAAACGAACTGTGCAGCATTTGCGAAAACACTCGATAAGAAGGAATTAACACCAAAGATGGCTAGGTGGTCGATTTTTCTAACAGATTTTGATTAGGAGGTAGTCTATCGTCCTGTAAAACAAATGCAACATGTAGATGCTTTGAGCAGACATCCTGTTATGCTAGTGACTAGTGATGAACTAACGTACAAGATCGTGATCGCTCAAAAATCTGACAAATATATTAGGACTATTAAGAAGCTGTTGCAAGAAGGTAAAACTTCTGAATTCATCGTAGGTAATAAAATCTTGTACAAGATAAGTGAGGATCAGGAGTTGTTAGTCGTTCCAGAGATGATGCAAGTAGATGTGATTAAGAAAGTTCACTCATTTGGACATATTGCTGTGACAAAAACTGAGGAGTTTGTGAAAAGAGATTATTATTTTCCGAACATGAGAAGGTGTATCGAAAACGTTATAAAGAAAACTATGTTGAGTGCATATTAGTCAATAAGAAGAGAGGAAAGGGAGAAGGCTTTTTAAACCCTATTCCTAAAGAAGATCTACCGTTGTCGACATATAACGTGGACTTCATTGAACAATTACCAACGACCAATAAAAATTATAATCACATATTCACTGTTATTGATGCATTTACAAAGTTTACGTGGTTGTATCCAACCAAAAGTACTACAGCTCAAGGAGCCATTGAAAGACTGAAGGTGCAACAGAAAACTTTCGGGAATCTCTTTCACGAGTGATTAATGACAAAGGAGGAGCGTTCAGATCTAAAGAATTCGAAGACTACAGAGCTGATGAGCAAATTAGCAATGTGCAAATAACAACGGGAGTACCAAGAGGAAATGGACAGGTTGAGAGAATCCATGGAGTACTAATTCCAGTATTGACCAAGATGTCCATCGAAGACCCGACTAAGTGGTTTAAGCATGTAGATTCACTACAAGTGCGGTACAGTGTGCCTTCACGCAGTACAAAGTATTAACCAATGAATTGCTCATAGGAGTTAAAATGAAGAATCCTGAAGATGTCATGATAAGAAATCTGTTTGAAGAAGAGAGTCAAGAGCAACTCTTTCAACATCGAGATAACCTGAGAAGAGAGGCAAAGCAGAACATTTTGAAGATTCAAGAAGAAAACAGGAGAACTTACAGCCGAAAACGGAAAGAAGCGCATCAATGTAAGAAAAGTGACTTGGTGGCGGCAATCATGAGGACTCAGTTTGGAAACAAATTTAAACTGCGAATAGAATATTTTGGACCATACCAGGTGACCAAAGGGAAACTCCATGACCGATATGAGGTTGTTAAAATTGGAGACCATGAGGGACCCAATGTTACGTCAACATTAGCAGACCAAATGAAGCCCTGGACTAAGCATTAAGGAGAGAGAGGAAGAACAAACTTGCTTTAAATGTTTGTGTAACTGTATGTTAATCTTTGGTTTTTTTTTTTTGGTTTTAATTAGTTTATTTATTTCAGATCCTTAGTGCGTGAGCAGTGAGGACACTGCTTGTGTGGATGGCCGAGAGTTGTGGGAAATTTCCATATGAACATTCTTTAGAGAGCGCTGGGAACGAGGCAACCAGAGAGTTAACGAAGGAGAGAGATTCATCGAGCGGACTCTAGACGCGGAGGTCGATGATCCGGGCTGAGGAAAGAGCGACGAGAACGGTGGCCGAATAGGGACACCATCCGTTGTTCGCGAAAGAGACGCGTGGGTCACTCTCAACACTATCGTGCAGATTAAGTGTCAGCAATTGTACTGGAACAGTCATTAAAAGCCCGAGGTGCTTAATCGAATTGTAAATATTTATTATATGTGTTAAACGTTTGTCGTAGGGATTAGAACTGTGTCTTTTGTCCAGCATTAAACGTTAGTTTTGCAAAAAACGAGTGTGATCATTCAATACCCCTAGAACTGTACCATAATCCCCATATATATATATATATATATATATATATATATATATATATCTTAATATATATAAATCTCGTGTCACAATGTTTGTCCTCAATGGACTTCTAAACCACTTAACCGATTATAATAAAATTCACACACCATGTGCAGTTCGATCTAACTTGAGAGATAGGATAGTTTAAATCTCAAATTATAGTCGCAATTTTAATTTATTGCTAATTATTGTCTGTTATTATTTGACAATCACAATTATCTGTTAACTCCAAATGATTCTAACAGATGTCGATACCTTCGACTGGGTTGAGTAAGTAATCAATAGATGGCGCTGCTATGGTAAATCTACGAACGTGTCATATAAGCTATATTTTAATAGCATAATTACCACGTGTTGTTGACGCAATAAAAATTAATTAAATTTATTTTGTAGTGAACGAAATACCGTATAATTCAATTATTTCCACTTTTTAAATTTTTTGGTGTTAGCATAGCCGGCCACGTGTTACTTAGACTGATGTAAGTATTATCAAATAATTATAAAAATTTAATTAAAATGTCAATGCAAAAATATATGATACACAATTTCCTACACTTTTTCAATAGTTGTACAAATATTTTTTTATTGTTTTCATTTAACCGCTATTAAAAAATATTTAGCACTTATTATTTCAATGTGCTATGATAACAAGTTTTTCAGATTTTTTCTTATATTTAAACGATTAAATTAGTATTTCAATTCTTATTGAAATTATTATTTAAACTCTATAATTTAAATATGTACATGTCAGTATTATCACATAATTATAAAAGTTAATTAGAATGATTTTCAATTTTTTTTTCTCATATTTAAACGATAATTTATTATTTTCAGTCAAATGCCACGGAAAAATCTAACTCAACAACGCGAGCACCAGAGAGGCACGACGCAAACGTATTAAAAGAGCCCATCAGTTGGCAGAACAAATTGAATCAAGAAATCTAGCACAAAGAATCAGTACAGCAGAAGGTCATGCACAAGAATCTCAAGAACAGTGTAACGAACGTCTTCAAGAGAATATCATAAGAACAAGAGCAGCAGGAGAACGAGACATAGCCACAGTAGGAGCACAGGAACAATAATTTCAATTTACACATGTAAGTAATGTCACATAGTTTTATAAAAGTTAATTAATATATCAATGAGAAAATGGCACAAAAACTCCCCACACTTTTTTCAATAATTGTACAAAAATTGTTATATTATTTTTATTTAATCTCTATTGAAAATTATTTTGCACTTATTATTTCAATGTTAAATTATTATTTTCAGTCAAATGCCACCGAAAAAATCTAACCTCAACAACGCGAGCAGCAAAGGGTCGCGACGCAAACGTGTTGAAAGAGCTCAGCAATTACCAGAACAAATCGAAACAAGAAATGCAGCTCAAAAGAATCAGGACTGCAGAAAGTCGCACGAGAATCTCAAGAACAGCGTGACGAACGTCTGCAACAGAATATTACGAGAACAAGAGTGGCACGAGAACGAAACATAGCTACAGTACGAGCACTAGATCGACAAAGGCAACGGATCAGCCGCTCATTAACACGTGCATCATTCGTTCGGCTTGCTTTTGAATATGCACCAGATATTAACTACTCAGCGCATTCAAAAAATTGCTATCGGTGGAATGGATAAAGTATGTCAATATTGTCATGCATTGAAATTTCGAATGAAGCAGCCGGCATGTGCTGCGCATCAGGAAAAGTTGTGCTGTCACCTCTACCGCCGGAGCCTTTATTATCCCTTCTTACTGGCAATTCAGATGATTCCAAATTATTTTTTGCGTAAGATACGCAAATTTAATTCTTGCCCAAATGACGTCATTTGGGGCAACTAAAATTTGCGATCGTGCATCCGATGGACGTAATTTTGAAACTACATTCAAAAATTCAAGGCCAGGTGTACCATAAAATCGGATCACCGATGCCAATGCCTGATAACAATCCGAAATTTCTTCAAATTTATTTTATGGGCGATTGTGAAGAGCGCGTGACGACTCGGTGCCTGTATAATTTTATTGAACAAGCAGAAGAAAGAGCAATTGTGATATTATTGGAAATTTTTAGAAGATCACAATCAACTAATTCAATTGATCAAAAAAGAGTTTCGCCACGACTGCAAAATGACAATTATCAAATCGTCATAAAAAGCCGACAAAGTACCATTAGGTGAACATGCTGGTAGATTCAACGCTCCAACTGTTGATGAGGTTGCTGTTATCATGGTTGGTGATCCAGTTGACAAAAGATCTATAAAAATTACAATTTGCGAGACAACACTATCAGTACGATTTCGGATCTACACCCGTTCATATGACGCACTACAATATCCATTGATATTTTGGCAAGGACAAGATGAATATCACCTTAATATCAAACAGTATGATCCAAATACCGGTAAATTTGACAATTATCTGTTTTTTACTTTCTTACTATATGTATTGATTTAATTTCGTATTGCATTTTATTTTTATTTTTTTAGGTGATTACAGAAAATAATAATAAAGTTAGCTCAATGAATTACTACGCACACCGAATAATGGTTGAGACAACATCAAGACAATTATATCACTTCGATATCGTCAGCTGTTCCATCAATACATTGTTGATAATAGCGCGTTAAGGTCGAAAGCGAACGCTTGCGGTTCCTTCGATTTAATCAGGCAAAACTACGATCGAAAAGAATATATTCACTTACGAGATGCTGTTGCTGGAAGCATCGATGGAAATTTAAATCCCAATGACATCGGTAATGCTTTCATTTTACCTTCAAGCTACATCGGCAGTCCACGGAACATGCAGGAATACATGCAAGATGCGATGACTTACGTACGTCATTACGGCCGACGGATTTATTTATTACATTCACATGTAATCCGAATTGGGAAGAGATACAAACTTTACTATTGCCAGGACAACAAGCCATTCATCGTCATGATTTAACTGCACGTTTAAACAAAAAATTGAAATCCTTAATTGATTTTATTGTTAAATATTCAATTTTTGGTATCACACGTTGTTGGTTGTATACGATAGAGTGGCAAAGCGAGGTTTGGGTCATGCCCACATTTTGGTTTGGCTTAAAGATAGAATCCGTCCTGAAGAAATCGATCAAATAATTTCAGCCGAAATTCCAGACCCATTAATTGATCAAGAATTATTTGATATTGTCACCAAACACATGATCCATGGGCCATGGGTGCTTTCAACATGACGTCACCGTGCATGGAAAATGGAAAATGTAAAAAAACTTCCCAAAGCCGCATACGAATGACACGATCACGGATATTGATGGTTATCCAAAGTATCGCCGCAGAAGTACTGAGAATGGTGGCCACACATTTACAATGCGACTGCCGAACTTTCCAAATCAAGTTGAGTTTGATAATGAGTGGGTGGTACCATACTCACCACTACTTTCAAAAACTTACAAAGCTCATATCAATGTTGAGCTTTGCAGTTCTGTTAAAATCAATTAAGTATATTTGTAATTATGTAAACAAAGGCAGTGATTTGGCCATATTTGAAGTACAAAACATTAATAAAAATGACGAAATAGCACGATACCAAATGGGCGAATACATTAGCAGCAATGAAGCTATTTGGCATATTCTCAGCTTTCCATCCACGAAAGAGATCCTGCTGTAAGAACACTGGCAATACATCTTGAAAACGGTCAACGTGTATACTTCACTGAAGAAAATGTTCTCCAAAGAGCGTTCGAAGCCCGAAAACGACTCTAACTGAATTTTTACATTGTGTCAAAAAACCTGATGTTTTTGGTCAATTCGCGAAGACATTGGTGTATGGTGATGTTCCACGTTATTTCACATGGAACAAATCCAGTAAAAAATGGGAGCCACGGAAACAAGGAAAACCACATCCTTCCATTACAGGCATATTCAAAGCTAAGACATTGGGGGAGAGATTCTTTACACGGTACATCACAAAGCAACGTGAGTGCTTCTATTTACGTTTGTTATTGTTCCCGGACCAGCGTCTTTTTGAATTTTTTACGAACAGTTAATGGTCGAGTATTCAATACATACCAGGATGCATGTCGTGAACTGCAATTGCTAGAAGACGATAACCATTGGGACTTAACGCTTGCTGATGCTGCGTTGACATCAACACCGAATAACATTCGTCAGTTGTTTGCAATTATTTTGACGACATGTTATCCCTCGCAAGCACAAACTTTGTGGGAAAAATATAAAAATTGTATGACAGAAGACATCTTGCACGAATTAGACAAACAAATCAATCCCAAAAACATAGATTATACACCAGAGATGTACAATGAAGCATTGGTCTTAATCGAGGATTTATGTGTTCTTATTTCAAATTTACCACTTAATCAATATTATGGCATGCCATCACCTAATCGTCCAGCCACCGACTTAGTCAATACCGATTTACAACGAGAAAATCAATATGACCATGGAAGTTTAGCAACAATTATCATGAAACAGTGAACCGTTACTGACAGCAGAACAAAAAAATTATTTATGATCGGATTATGCTGGCTGTTGCTGCTGAACAACAAGGCGGTTTTTTTCGGATACCCGGTGGAACCGGTAAGACATTTTTACTATCGTTGATTCTTGCCAAAATACGGTCGCAACAAAAAATCGCATTAGCAGTAAAGATCGTCAGGCATTGCGGCTACTTTACTGGATGGTGGGCGAACAGCACATTCAACATTCAAGCTGCCATTGGACGTTCATAATAAACCAGATGCAATGTAACATCAAAAAGAATAGTGAATAGCTGCAGTGTTGCGGAAGAGTTCTATCATATTTTGGATGAGTGCACAATGGCACACAAATATTCACACTCTTGAAGCATTAAACAGAACTATGCAAGATTTAAACAGCAATAATAAACTTTCGGTGGTGCTATCTTACTTGTCTGGTGACTTCCGGCAGACCTTACCGGTTATACTCGCTCTACTTTCGCGGATGAGATTACCTACGTTTGAAACAATCATTTCTTATGGCGAAGTGTTGAAACACTTCGATTGACCATATAAATATGCGAGTACAATTGCAAATGATCCATCAGCACAAATATTTTCCGAACAACTACTACATATTGGGAACGGTAAAAATAGAACTGCACCAAATACGCAATGCATTAAATCCGCCAGACAATTTTTGCACTGTTGTTCAGATAAAAAATGAATTGATTCAGAGTATTTCCCGATATACAGAATAATTATTTGAATCATGAATGGCTTAGTCAACGGGCGATTTTGGCAGCCAACGCGTTGATGTTGATGAAATTAACTTCCAGATACAACAGTTGTTACCAGGCGATCTGATGTCTTTTAAATCAATCGATACTGTTGTTGATGAAAATGAAAGTGTAAATTTTCCGATTGAATTTTTAAATTCATTAGATATCCCTGGAATGCCACCACATAATCTTCGATTAAAGATTGGTTCCCCTATTATTCTCCTCCGTAATTTGAATCCACCTCAATTATGTAACGGTACGCGTTTGGTAATCAAAAGATCACCGGAAACATTCTTGAAGCAACCATTTTGGCTGGGAAGTTTAAAGGAAAAGTGGTCCTGCTGCCACGTATTCCGATGATACCATCAGATTCTACCATACCCTTCAAAAGGCTACAGTTTCCAATTCGTTTAGCTTTCGCCATGTCTATAAATAAATCTCAAGGTCAAACAATGTCCATTTGTGGTTTTAGATTTGGAAAATCCATGTTTTTCTCATGGGCAACTATATGTTGCGTGTTCACGTGTTGGGGAAACCGTCGAATCTATTTGTGTTAGCTAAAGACAGGTTAACCAAAAACATTGTGCACCGATTGGTGTTAAATTAAATTGAAATTGAAAGTATTTATAATTCAAAAAATAGATATTAATGTTTAAAAGTTTAAGACTGTCTGCCTTGCATACCTCATTTATGAGTTTAAGCGTCACATGTTATTTACTGTATTATACTGTATTATACTTATATTTGTTATAAAATAAATAGAAATAATAAATCTGATAAATTTTTATTTTGTACCTATTGATTTCTGCTTAATATCAAGTGTAAGAACATTTTAATTAATTGTGTTCAACGTACTTCCCCTTCAAATCTCAATCCAGTGAATTTGTATACCAACATCAACATTTTCGTCTTTGTTCGTAAATAATTTCATTGTACTAAAGGGTTATAGTAGTAGAAAGTCAAATAAGGAGTCAAATTAGATTGTTTACTATAATGTAATATAACAAAAACTTTAGCCACAGCAACGCGTGGCCG
>BMAU01007389.1:0-18241 GCA_019973935.1 Trichonephila clavipes | reverse complement strand
TATGTTTTATTCTGATGTATAAGCTAAATTACTGTAAAGTTTTATTAAAATCCATTCCGTGGTTTTTGCGTGAAAGACGCCCAAACATCCTCACAAAATTTCGCATTTATAATATATATCTAGATCATTAAATTACCATTAGGCCGCCATATTGGATTCCATTCCGACTACAGCAAACGCTACTAGGCGCGATCTTATCGCGCCAAGCAGCGCTTGGCGCAATTACCCCCGATATCAAATTAGTTCCAATAAAATTATTACTATGGATTAAATTTTCTTGATTATAGATTATTGCATGTTTGACACTAAAATCAATTACTTCCTACTAAAGTAAACATATTTTAAATTGCTTTTTCGATTAGCAAAAGAAAAATCTATCTGAATTCATCCATAGCCCCAAGCAAAACACGGGGTTCTTTTTCAAAAAACGATTCATTCTTCTGCAAAACAATGCGGAATTAATTTTCAAAACAACGTTGATGTAAAATAATAATCGTTAAATAATGAAAAACAAATTACATACCGCTAACCAAAGAAAATTTGCTTTTCAAATTATACAAAAATGGACACACTACTAACCTGAAATAAAAATTATTATTACTACGGATTATATCTCATTGATAGCAGATTACTACATGTTTGACACTAAATTCAATTATTACCTATAGAATTAAATACATTTTAAATTGCCTTCGATTTGCAAAAGAAAATAAATCAATCTGAATTCATCCATAACCCCAAAGAAAGTACGCGGGGTTTTTTTTTATTTAAATTACTCATTAATATTTTTTAAAAAGCAATATGAAATTAGTTTTTAAAACAATATTAATGTTCAATAGTAATCGTTGAATAATGAAAAATTACAACTAGACTCAAAAATTTGCTTTTCTAAAGACAATGTAACACAAACACACTCACTGTACTATCATTGGGTAAGTGACTTGAGTACCCAGCTCTTTCTTTGGGGGAAAGACGTGGAGTCCCATGATGCATTGCGCCGGAGATTCAAGATGGCTGCTGTTGACAAGTGAGCTTTGGTCAACATAGGAAGTTATAGCATTAAAAAAAAATAATAATTTGATGGAACTGTCCGAGATTCGGAAGTTTACTAGTGTCTATATTTCCGATTTGAATAATATTCTATTCAGGTACAGGGAAGGATGTAAATAAATTTATATTTAGTATGCTCTGCATGTATGTTTCCAATATTTTAATAAGATGATACATATATTTTAAGACAGTTTTTGAGATTGATTTGAAATTATTACATAATTCTTTTGGATATACACAAAAAAAATTGCATTTTTTTGTTACTTTTCCTGATTTATCTTATTGAGTGTTTCCATATAAGAAGTAAAAAATTAGTAATATCTTGTAATTAAATAACTCCATAAAGGTGTATTGAATTTTTTTTCTATTGTGAAAGTTGATATAACCAATAGAATGAACTTTTTAAAATTAACATTCCCTTAAATTCATGAGGATAAGAACTTAAAAAGAAAATTTCTTTTTATAATATTTTTAATTTTGATCCACATAGAAAACTTTAAAAAACCAAACGGAACAAACAATCTGACAAACTCAGTGATTTTGATTCCGTTTTTTTTTTAAATGAAATGTTCAGTTTGGAATTTATCGTATCATTTCATGTATGGTATGATTTATTAACGCCATAAGCAAATTATCTGTACAAGCCCATTTATTCATTATTATTGAACATTTGCGTATATTTTGTAGCTGGATCAAAGAGTATCGACAAACTGGATTCAGGAAATGCTTGTCTGACTCTCGTAAGTCAAGTAATTATGATTTGCTAAAAGATTTTAAGAATATTTAAGGAAAGAATGTTTGATTATGAAGGCGGCGATTAACCCATAGAGTCTGTCAAACGCCAGTATGAAACAGACTTTTTTAATACCATGATTGATTCTGTGATAAGCAATATGGATTCAAGATTTATGTCTTTAAATCAGCTTTTTGAAAATTTTGGCTTTCCATTTAATTTAAGAAAGTCAAAAAATATTCCGAAAGAGAGCAAATACTGAAAAACTGTCGAGTTACACAGTCCTGCAAGTAGGTGAAGGCAGTGACTTCCAACCTTACGAATTATATGAAGAATTACGAAATATGATCCTAAATTTATCCAACACCATTACAAACGTGAAACATCTGCTCCAAAATGTCACAGAGAATGATTTGAAAGAAATTTCCCCAAATATCTATATTGCCTTTCGAATTTTGTTAACAATACTGTAAGTACCGCTTCTGCTGAGAAGCGCTTTTTATAAAATCAAAGCTGATAAAAAATTATGTAAGAAATACGGTGGGTCAGGCAAGACTTTCAGCTTTGGTAGTTTTATTTATTGAAGCAGATATTGCATCTAAGATAAATTATGAGCCAATCATTAAGGATTTCAGCAAATCTTAAAGTAGAAAATTTCTATTTTTTTAATTTTTCTTTTTCATTATTGTTTAATGTGCCAAAGAAATATGAGTAAAAAGTTGTTTTTTTCTTTAGGAACAAATATTGGTTTTTTGTTTTATAACCCCCCTCCCCTCTTATGCCATCAGAAGGCCTCGCGAAATGTATCTTGCCCATATTAAGTTCAGGTCTCGCGCCGCCACTGCATGCACAGATTACTTTTATTGGAGAGTCTATATTTAAAAAAAAAAGCCCGTTGATGAATGTGCCGATACGTAATATTTATGGTAAAAATGAAAACTCTAGGGGGTCTACCGGAAGGGTTTGAGTCCGTACGCGACTGGGTGATAATGTTTCTCCTCTCGCCCTCTTCTTCCATCATGAAATAAGTTGAGAATATGAAGGAATGGCATAAAAAATATCCAAAACCTGATTATTTTTTGTCAAATTAAAGAAATGCTTAAACATGAACATTACCTTCTGACTTATATTGGAAAAATGTATATTTTATGTAACTGATTTCTGTTCGAATCAATTATGTTTTTTCATTTTTAAAAACTGCGTTCATTTTTTTTTTATTTTTGCAATACTGTACAGGTAGTGCAATAATCTAGTTTTACATCTTAAAGAAAATAACTTGCCTATTTTTAAAGGCTCAAATTAAAAACTGAATGTGTTTGTTGCAAAATGAAAATGAAGAATGTTAAATTATTTCAGCATCAAGTGCATTTCTAGTTTGGATGAGTTTCTCAGACATTGAGCAAGAATTGCCAAAACATCAACATTATCCGATAGTTGTGACGATTTTTAGACCATCAGAGTAAAGCAACGGGTAAACAATACATTGTAACGTTTTCCCGTCACACAGCTGAAAGTCGGCTTCTTTTTGGGATAGGATAACCGCGTTTGTATGCACACGTGCACCCTTAAAATATTGCGAGGTCTCCTCTTTGGTCACACCCCGGCAACGTTTAACACCGCGAGAGAAGCCCCTGCTTCACCCTCGAGCCGGATGTAAGTCGAGGATAAAGTGCCCAGCTGCTACCCTCAAGAGAAACTAGAGAGGACATAAAGAAGACGGTTTGAAAATTTCTTTGAGGATAGAATAGAAATATCAGTTCGGGACTCTAATGATCTAAACAATATTTTTCATAACTTCAATGTATGTACAGTAATTAATAGCTGTGACGTAGATAAACCAAACATTTAACTTAATAGATGATGACCTGATGGTCAATAGCCTGGCATATGTAAAATACTTAATAGATATCACGCTACCATTATTTTTCTCAAACGTCGCAACATGTTTTTCCTGTTTGAATAGTTGACGGACTTTTTTAAAACATCTTTACACATCAGTTGCTCTTGATTTACATCTAATGTTTCGCAATCGATGCATATACATGTGTCGGTGGTATTCTCAATCGCGAGTTATTGAAAAGAAAACTCGTGGATTGGGTAACCCCCGCTCGACGATAACTCCCGGGTAATTCTCATTTCTTATTCTCGAACTGACGATTACCAGATCCGCGAGTTAAGCGTTCGCAAGATGTTAAACTCGTTGTGATTGGAAACTGATAATCATTTGGTATATTGTTTACATGTAGCATGTTGTATCTTGGCACAAGACGTTCGATCCACAGCTATTTTTTTTTTCTTCTCATGTCTACTATCTAAATATATATATTAAATGCGAAATTTTGTGAGGATGTTTGGCCGTCTTTCACGCAAAAACAACTGAATGGATTTTAATGAAACTTTACAGTAATACAGCTTATACATCAGAATAAAACATAGGGTATAATTTGTAAAGATATTGTGTGAAGTGTCCAAAACATAACGATATTTGTCAAGTAAGTAGGAAAAAATTCTGCCATCTGCAAGCAATTCTGGCGTGCGCTGCAAAAAAACCCCCCACGACAGCATATAACTCTTTTGTTTGTGAAGAAACCCTTTTTGTTTTGGCTACGCAAGGCGCTCGCTTCTAATTAATTCCTGTTATCAGCATAATCCCTATTTTTTTTTATTTCAGAATAAAACTAAGTTTTGAAGTGAGAGGTTGTTATATATTTCTATTTGAATGTTTTTTTTTATGATTTTATTATGCACATTTGGTAGTAAGAAATTGAACTTTTTTCAAAATAAAAGCTTTTATCGATTCTGGTACTTAAAGTAAATAAACTTTCTCTTTCACACTACATCATTTGGACAAATTTTTAAAATTTGTTTGTAGTTAGTAGTTAATTATAACGCTATAATTTTAACTGAATAGGCAGATATTGCATTTTTAAGTATAAAAATAATTATAACTACTGTACTGTATTTTTTGGATTGAGTGAATATTAACGCCACACTGTTAAGCTACACGAGGGTTTTTGTCAACGGACCACGTAATTTCGAATCATGGTCAAGTGACGTGGACGACACCTGAGCTGGCACCCCCTTCTCCTAACTACCACACCACACCAACTTAGAAGGAATATTCTACCAATACTTAGCTGGAATATTCTTTGAAATCAACTTTTCCAAGATATATGGCAACACGGGTTCTATGATGAGTATTTTAGCGGGGAAGGCGAACAGTTTTGCAGCAGATATGCGTCTTCAGCTGACGGCGTTTTCAGCGGATTGCAAAGATTATTATTTTTGTCCCGAAAAAATAGTTTATATCAAAATTTAAGTGTCTTATGTTTTTGTATATTAATGAAGACCTTAGAAAACAATTTGACTATTTATTTTAAGTGAACGGAGTATATAATTAAATGTACAGTGGAATATCTTTAATTAATTTATTATCTCTAACGGATTAAATTTCCCAAAGTGGAGTATTTCGTTTATGTATATCCCTTAATTTTCAATGTAGTGATCCCCCAAAAAAAATTTTGCATGAAAAAAACTGCAGTAAATCATAATGCGGTAGATAAAGCATTAACGTGCATCGCGCCCCTACACGGCGGTTCTTACAAATCTCTAATAAAGCTCGAGCCATGAAAGTAGCTAGATATTTGCCAACTTGACTCTATCGTTATCATTTCGCTGTGTTTTTCATTGATTGGCCATTATAATTTTAGAAACGGCGTTGCTTGCGAATATTACAATTTTAACATAAAATGAATACAACAGAAAGTAATATTAATGTACTACACTTTCAGATATAAATTATTTACACTATTTTAAGCGTTCATTACACAAAACTTTTAACAATGTGTTACTTTTGTTGAGCAGAGATCAGCTTAGGGAGGTATTTTCAAAAATCGACCCTCAAAAATGTTACGGGGAGTTATAAATAAAAAAAAAAAAAAAATCTTTATCAGCTATTATATCTACATAATTAAAATTTAACAAAGGTGGTTTTTTTTTTTTTTTTTTTGTTTAGCTGAGATATGCAAAAAGCTTTTTTTGTTTAATTTGAAATACACGTAAACTTAACTCATTAAAAACTTCTTTTTCCTTCAATCTGTGTTGTTTAATTTTTCAGTTCACCCTTGCGAAGAACGGGTATACCAGCTCGTTCCAAATAAAAGTAACTTTTCTCCGGTGGAATCTCATTGAAAAATACAAGGAGATGTTGTTCATTACAAGGTAACCAGCGCGGTTTACAATAAGAAAAAAGGAAAAGCACGGGATTGCTTGACTACTGATTTCAATGCAGTCAGCCTTTCGAAACGAAGTCGACAATAGCTGCAAAAAAAAAAATTATAAATATGCAGAAGGAATCACAAAAAGAAGGAGCTTTAAAATGTTTAAACTTTCAAAACTGGTGGAGGAATCAAAAAGTTACTGACCACATCGTTAGATGAACTGCTGGCCGCATTGGACCATTGCCGTGTAGATACGAGCAACGACGATTATGATACTGCTGTATCATCAGGAACTCGGGGTAAGTGCACATGGATCTTTTGTTTTTTGTTTTTATTTAGCTTTTAATTTAAATTTTCCGTATTATTCTGAATATAGATTTTTCTGATAGTGATTTGTGTTTTATTACATAAAAGAACTCTTAACATGAATCACATTATGAAATGTTGAGTAGAAAAACTTCCTTTTAAAAAAAATGCACTTTTAAAATATATAAGTTAATTTTTCTGTGATCCAGGAATGCAAATAACATGGCCTTAAAAAGAGTTATAAATTCAGTTGGTTTGATTTGATTTATAATTAATGTTGCATCTTAAAGCAACGTGAGGTCTATTTGCAATGGACCTCATTATTTGAACCTTTGTCAAATATCAAGGACAACACACCTGAATTAGTAACTCATTCTAAATTGCCACAGCACATCAACCTGAGGAATTTTTACGATGACAGATTTCAGGTTTTCAGAGGCACCAAACTCGCAAGCTATGAATTTGTGACCACGACCACTCGTCTATTGTGCTCACAAACATTTGATTAGAATTATGTAAAAAATAACTCATGTTGTGTAAAATGTATGTGCATTTTTCATAAAAAGAATAAAGATGACATGCACATCTTTTGCACATATATAAAAGAAGATGTAAATTATTACCCCTAATTAGAAAATGATTAAAAAAGAATTAACTTTCAAAATTATATATATATTTCTGTATTAAAGTAACTATAATTGCTTAATGTGTACAGTGTATCAAACTTGAAAATGTACTGTGATTTCTCATTAAATTATAAACTGTGCATAAACCCCTTTATAGTATAAAAATTTATGTATAATGAAGAACTGACAGAAAAGTAAAGTTATTTAGTAAAAGTAGGCAATAGCTTATACAAAATTTCTTTTCGATGAATAAGATTTATTTTAGTGAAATAATTTGTAGTGTAGTAAAAAATTAATGTATTAAAAACTGTAGGGGCATAATTAATTTAATATTAAAATAACAATACTAATGTATGCATTTTAAATTATACTAAATAGTAGAATTTATGTAATTTTTCTAAATTCTATCATTTATTGCAGCAAAAACTAATTGAAGAAACATCTGACTTCTTTATTTCTCATGCTTTCTTGTGGAAAAATCACTAGTTTTTTTTTGAAGAAAATGAGCTTTATTGTCATTAATAGTCACGATTTCATTTTATCACTATTTATTATAACTGAAATTTATTCTATTGTTTGCTTGATTTTTAAAAGTATGAAGATGTCATATTTTTTAATGAATTTTAACTTCACTGAAATTTATTATACCTATTTTCAAAATGTATAAAACACGTTCACAAATTTTTAGAATATATATATATATAATTTCAAATTTTTTTAAAAAATTATATTTATTATTTTTATTTTTTAATTTAGTTACTATAATAACTAATTAAATAGGATTTTTTTGTAAAGTGAAATGTTAAAAAATGTCATTAAGAGTAGTTAGTTTTGAATTTTTTCTGCAACCAAAATATTCTTTTCTAAAAAATTGTAAATATTTTGTACATGTAAAATTTGTTTTCTGTTTCCTATATTGTAAAACATCGATAAATGTGTGTGTATACATAGTGTTTTGTGACAAATAAAATCAGATTAATACCAATAGTATAATTATTTTTGTTAGATGGAATTGGAAAAGATTCAGTAACATATTCTATTTTAGATAAATGTGACTTAACGGGGCCTAAGATTCAATTAACAAATTTGTTCTTCACAAAAAAAGTGGATTTTTCATTCTAAGATTTTATAGAATTCATGAATTAAGAATAATTATTAGACATTAGAAATTATTTAAATTAATGTGTGATTATATACATAAACATTCTATTTTAACCTACAAAAGGGTTGTTGGAAAATTTTAAATCAAAAAAGAAAAGTAGATTAGGAAATAAACACTTGTATACAATCAAAATGTAAATTGAAACTTTAAAATACGAGTTTTGAATTCTCATTGTATAACATTAAATCATAACATCCAACGTAATTTTTAGCTGAATCAAATGAAAAAACTGGCCTTCTTTCAATACTTTCCAATGTTTCTAAATCCTCAAAAAAAAAAAAAAAAAAAAAATCGAAGTGGTCATCCATATTTGTTTACAAATCCGCGGGTTACCTCCGATTCGGGGATAGCCAACACCTCCTAGATACAAGGCCTGGCTACTGAAATGAGAGGCTTGTGACGTCACATATAGTAGGTATAGAAATCCCGCCTGATTTGAAGTTCACTTTACCAAGTGGGATAGCTCGTGATTCAGAATACGACCGTGTGTCTTGTGCTTTTATTCTACTAATTATTGCCTTTTTATCCCCATGAGATAAATATATATTGCCTTTTTATCCCCCCATGAGACAAATAAATTTTAACTACTCAAGCCTAATTTTCGGATTCCTATTTAGAGCCTTTTTTTCCGAGTGATACAGAAAATCGCTGATTAACAGCCGGCATGTTCAAGTCAAAGCAGGCGAAACTAAATCCATCAGTCCACAAACCATAAAGTTTACTCTAACGAGTTGTGCATAAGATTTCTATTGTTTTTAAAGGGACCACTCAGATCGAGTAACTTCCAGCTCTTCACCGCAATGGCGAAGAGTGCGATCATCAATGACTCTAGACACTCCGGAGAGCACCTACGAAACGTATTCACGCTCAGGAAGAAACCCTATCTCACATCGTCGTGGTTGGAAGGTCACGAAAGTTCGACGAGCGAACTTTGCAATCATACTATAGAAATGACGGGACTGTAAACAGTCCTCAATCCCATATCGTGAGAGGCGTGGCTATGGTTCTTCATCTGGGCGATGGAAAGTTTTTCTTCATCTGGGTGGAAAGTTTTTGAGTTTTTTGGCTTGGCTGAGAGCTAAGAGATTGCTCTCTGATTGGATGCTGGGTACAGTGAACATTGACTCCGATTGGCTGCCCCGGGGCTGTGATTTAAATTATGGGGAGGAGCATGTCCAGAGGGGAGAGCAGGAGAAAATTATTGACAAAAATTAAAAAAGTGACATTTTAGAAAATACGGTGTGCAATAAAAATTGCACGAGAAAATAGAATTACGGGGGATTATATGAGTCAAGAAGAATTCTTCTTGGTCTCTTTGTTTTGTCATTAGGGGTATAATGTGATAAATTTTGCATATTGATATTGTTGGTTGTTTCTAAATCGTTAAAAAGTTAATTGCGATATTCTGAATATGAGATTTGAAACTATTAATTTTAAGAGCTTTACGTATGTGGTCATTACGCATATATCTTATGGCTTTGACGATCATACGTATTAAAGAATTTTGCAGGGTATCAAGTATATTAATATTTGTTTTAGCGGCATAACCCCAAACTGGACATGCATAAGCTAAGATGGGACGCATAACGGCTGTATAGAGAAGCACTTTGTTTTCTATACTTAAATAAGAATTCCGGCCAATTAGGGGGTAAAGTTTAAACATTATTTTCCGGAATTTGTCGCGTACGTAATAAATGTGTTGTTTCCAAGTTAGGTGTGTATCAAAAATAATTCCAAGGTATTTGGCTTCCTGAGACCAGGGATTTGCTTGTTGTACATGAAAATAGGTGGTGGGAGTGACTGTTTTTTTCGTGAAAATTATGGCAGTAGATTTTTCGACATTAACACTTATTTTCCATTTGTCGTAGAAATTTTGCAGGAGTAGAAGGTGTTTGTTTAAAGCGAAGGAAATTGTTTCTAGTTTTTTATACGTGGTGTGAATGGCAGTATCATCAGCGTAAAGGTTAATTTTAGTGAGTGAATAGTCAGGGATATCGTTGATGTAGAGGTTAAATAGCAAAGGACCGAGCAAGGAAACTTGGGGACACCCTGCAGAAACAGAGTGTTCATTAGAAAGGGTCTCATTAATTCTAATTCTGAAGGAGCGATTAGTGAGGTATGAGTGAATAAGATGAATCAGAGGATGTGGAATTTTAAAGGTAATTAGCTTAAAAGTTAGACCATTAATCCAAACACGGTCGAAGGCCTTCTGGATGTCCAGAAAAACTGCTCCCGTGCTTTTCTTTTTCTGGAAACCTTCAGAGATATTTTCGGTTAGTCTTAAAAGTGGGTGAAGGGTAGAGAGCTTGTTAGTGAAACCATACTGATTGGGATTGAGGATGTTATTTTCATTGATAAAATTTTTTAGTCTGTGAAGAATAATAGATTCGGTTAGTTTACCGATAGTGGAAAGGAGAGATATTGGTCTGTAACTAGATGCGAGATGAGGGTCCTTGCCAGGTTTGTTAATGGGGAAAATAATGGCTTCTTTCCAGTTATCTGGAAAGTGATTGAATTTGAGGATTTTGTTAATTAGGATTGTTAAAATTAGGATTAGTTTAATTGGAAAGTTTTTTAACATGCAGTTAGTTATAGAGTCTTTACCAGGGGCTTTTTGGCATTGACATGTTTAATGTAGTGGATAATTTCATCCGGGAGAGCGGGTTCGATGAAAGAATTAGGAGGGGTAGAAAGAAAATTATTTACGGTAGTATTTATTAATTCATCATTTTGATTATAATTATCATCTTCGCGATCGTTTTCAACAAAATTATTTTTTATGTTAGTTGCAAGAAGGTTAGCTTTTTGCTGATCAGTGACTGCCGTACCTGTCGCACAGTTAAGAGGTGGAATTTTTGGTCTTTTATTTTTGAAAAATTTTTGCGTGCGCCAAAGGCTATTGTCTGCGGTGTTAAGAACTTCGAGTCTTTTTTGCCAAATGATATCATTATATTTTTTTAAGTTCTTTTTAAGATCAGATTGAGCTCTGTTATAATGTGATTTGAAAATGGGATTGAGGGTTTGATGATAACGTTTTCTGAAGTAATTTTTGATTTTAATCAGCTGATTAATGTTATGTGGAGTGAAGTTCCTTCGGTCTGTTTCTATTGGTCGGGAGGCGTGGCTATGAGTATCAATGACCGCCTCGGTGAACTCTGTGATTTTTTGTTCTAGGTCGTTAGTGTTGTTAATATTATTAGGATGGAAATCAAAGAGAGAAAGATTTTTATTTAGATTTATTTTGAAAGTTTTCCAATCTGTGGAGACCGCTCTGGGATTTGGGGGTGCTTCTGCGAGTTTGAAGTTAAAATTTAAGAAAACCGGATTATGGTCAGAGGAAAGATCGTCGATGGAGTTAATTGTAAAGGGGTAGTAGAAGTTTTTAATTAGTGCGATGTCAATGGTGTTAGCGGAATTGTGACCAAATCTAGTAGGAGTTGAGGGAAAAGCGATATTTAAGTTGAGCATATTAGCGAAATTAAAGAGGTGTCTTCCTCTGGTAGTATTATTTTTACAATTCCAAGCGTTATGAGTTGCGTTGAAATCTCCGAAGAGAATACAATTACTAGCTGTTTGAATAAAGTGCTCAATGTCTATAGTAAATAAATTTTCATCGGAAGAGGGAGGAATGTAAACACAAGTAATTGAAATGGGATCATGCTTGGGGGGAGTTAGTATTATATTAGTTGCTTCAAGAGCTCGAAGAGGAGGGGTGGGGAGGCAGTAGTGTTTGAGAGAGTTTTTAACAAGGATCAGAGTTCCACCTGCGGTCCGCGGTCCATCGGAGATTCTGTCATTTCTGTGACAGGTGTAGTTCGCTATATTAAAGTTGTGAGAAGGTCTCAGGTGAGTTTCTTGTATGAGAAAAATATCCGGGGAGTGCTTCTCTATAAAAATACGTAGTTCAGCAATTTTTCTTAGTAAGCCGTTTGCGTTCCATGAACACAAACTGAGACCCATCGGGGATGAACTATACATTATTAATATTGTTACACGATGCCTCTATTTGGGCGTACATTTGATTGGGATTTAATTGTTGGTTTGTATTTAAATTATTGCCGTTACAAAGAATTTGGGAAAGCTGCATTAGACAGTGCATTGTCATTTGCAGCGTTGTTTGATATTAATATTATTGTTATTATTCATGTTATTAAAGTTAAAATTGTTATTTCTACGATTAAAATTGGGGGAAGTGATTATTATTATATCTGTTATTGGGGGGAATTGGTTTGTTGGTCTCAGTTTGTGCCGAAGACCCAGGTCCGCGTGTCGCCATCTGAGGGGTGTTTTTTGAATTAATAGCTCCGGTTGTCGCTTGTGCGTAGGAGATATTTGGTCTAACTAAGCTATTGTAAATGTTGGTGTAAGAATTTCTGTTGTTTTTCGCGGCTCCTTTTGGGGGTTTGGGGAATGAGGGACAACCTCTATAGTTTGCCATATGACCGTAGATGTTGCAATTTATGCAGTAAGGCGTTTCAAGTTTTTGTTTAATGGGGCAATCTCGGGTGAGGTGATTTTCACCGCATTTTAGGCATCTTGGTTTAAGGTGGCAGTTTTCAGAGCTATGATTAAAATTGTTACAGGTGTAACATTGAGTTACACCCCTACCATCATAACCCTCAACTGTGATGCTGAGGTAATTTATGGTTTTAAGATCAAATATTTTGAGATTGTCAAGATTACGGGGGAGGGTGATTAAAAAGATGGGGAGGGGGCGTTTATTTTTTCTTCCAATTAATTGATTAACTCTGTCTGGGGTGTATCCTAGTATTTCCAAATCTTGTTTAATTTCTTCAGGGTTGGTGTTTCTGGGGAGGCCTTTGATCACTACTTTAATGGGGCGTTCGGCTTTTGATTTAATAGTGTAGAATTGAAAGTCAAGCATTGTAAGGTGTTGTACAGCCATACGTCTTTCTTCTGCGCTGTCTGTGTATAATTTAAGAAATTCACCCGTAAGGCGGGATCTTATTTTGGGGAAAGCTTTTGTTATTGCTGCCATTTGGGCTTTGTAGTTTTCTTCGACGAAAAGCATGATAGGTGGTGGGAGTTGAGTTTGTGGAGCATTTTGACTGGTCGAATTTTTCGAGCCATTGGGGTTGTTTTCGTTTTCGACTGGACCTGAGTCTTCGAGGTTGTTAAAGTGAGCGCCTTGTGGCAGTTCAAATTTATTTTGAGACAAATTTAATTCATCATTAACAGTATTTTCAAGAACTATCTTTTTTGCCGTTTTTCTTTGGGGGGGATATTCAAAGTTGGAAATTTCTTTCCTTTTTCCAGAGTTATTAGTAGTAGAAGTGGATTTTACTGGGGAATTTTGTTGAGTTTTTTCATTTTCGTGATGGGGACAGCCAGGGATAATGCATGGTTCAAAGGAGTCAATGTCACTTACCGCCAATGTCATGGCTTCTTCGATGTCTTGTAGCTCAGTGACTGCTCTGACGTAGAAGGGTTCATCTGGGTGGTGGTCGGGCATCATCATCAGTGCGTCAACGCAGGCCTGCTTGCATCTGCGAAAAGTTTCCATTTTGGCAAGTTGAGCTTTACTGTATTTCAACTGCTCACATGGTGTAAGCTGAGGCGAAGGTGTCCTCGTAGCGTTCCGATGCGATTCTGCTAGTTCCAGTTCCATGTCGGTAGGTAGGTTGGCCATTTCCAAGTCGTAAACGTTTTATCAGCAAGCAAGTGGCAAGTGGCATGGAAATTACGGAGTTCCTGTCCCAAACTCGGGACGTACCTCCTCATCAAAATTAATAAAAAAGAGTCTAATTAAATGAGAGTGACTTAAAAATAAAAGAATGGAAATAAAAAGATGGGCAGGACAGAAACCTGTTGAAAAACAGTAGCGGACGAAGTCCGCTAACTGATGAAAGAAATGCCCTGCTTGCTGCAATTTGATTGGTCGAGACCGATCATCGCAGTAAGTGGGCGTGGAAATAGATTGGGTCGATCCGAAAATAAACGACCCGAAACAAGGAGATCTTGAGATTAAAATAAAATCAAGATCCCATAGAAATAAAAGGGGGAAACAAATTTTGAAAAAAATTTAATGAACCTACTTGCACAATGCCATAAAATGAAAAGGGGGAGGGACCAAAAAATAAGAGAGTATAGGACTAGACGCGGTATAAGAATTTATATAACGCAATGAAGTCATATATGTGATACAATCATGATTGATAAATGATAGCATAGATGTGAAATGTCCAGTTCTCAATAATATTAGCGGTCGTTCGAAGGAACGATTTAATTAATGATTGCTGGACGTGAAACAAATTTAAAAGAGCTCTAGATAGGATAGAATCGTGCCTCCATCTGGTGGCCGAAAAGGAAAAGTTGAAGCGCGAACACCGCACAAGTGAATCCAAGGAGGTCACCCTCCCGGATTCCGACCGCGGTGAGCGCTGCTTCGGAAAATACTTTAAGGCTTAATTTTTAAATCACGATAAATGACTTCATTGCGTACGAACCAGGGAGCATTAACTAATTGTCTCAAAAAATGAGTTAGTCAGCGTGTGTAGTTTCTTAAGATGACACATGCCGGCGGATCCAAAAATTTGTGATCCGTAGCACATGACCGGTCGAATGATAGATTTGTAGAGCAAAACTTTGTGCTGGATCGCAAGTTTGCTCCTTCTGGAGATAAGCCTTTTAAGCATGGCATGAACAGCGAGCGCTTTTTTGCGCGTCTGTTCGATATGATACGCAAAAGTTAATTTAGCGTCTAAAAACAACCCTAGGTATCTTGCAACATTTACCCAGGGGACGGGCTGGCCAAAAATAGTTACGGGGGTAAGTCCGACTGGAAGTCGGGATCTTCTCGTAAACATGAGGCAGGCACTTTTAGATGCGTTTACTTTTTATTTTCCAGTCGTTTAACCAGAGCTCTAGCGAAGAAATGTAGTGTTGCAGGTTAGAGATTACCACGGAAAATCTCTTATTCTGCGAAATAACGGCAGTATCATCAGCAAACATTGCTAAATGCGATGAATCAGTTTGCGGGATGTCATTTACGTACAGAGTAAAAAGCAGAGGCGAGCTTAAACTTCCTTGCGGAAGGCCGCTTCTGATTGGTCGAGGGGAGGAGAGAATCCTGTCAACTCTCACTCTGAATGATCGATGGGAAAGAAAGCTGTGAATGGACTTGATCAAGGGAGCCGGAAAATCAAGTCGTATGAGCTTGATTAGTAAGCCATCATGCCAAATTTTATCAAAGGCTTTGGCTATGTCCAGAAAAAGTATACCCGTGGCCTCGTGCTTGGCGAAGCCACTATGAATCAACTCCGTTACTCTACTCTTTAGAGGTTTTCTAAATATAGACTCTCCGATAAATTTGTGTATGCTACTGAAGTTACCTCATTGATATTTCACAATTAAACCGAGAGTTATCGAAATCGTTCTTAACTCATTGCTTCAAAATGGAAAGAAAGTTTCTCTTTCTGTAGATTTAACTCATTGTCAGACTTATCACAATAATTATTATTTTCTATTTCAAAATAATGAATCTTTACAGATGTACTTATTGTCAAATATGTAATACACGAAAGCTAACTCAAATATTTTGGTATTTTTTTTTTATTATTGTGAATAAAATCCTATCTTTATAATCAAAGAATGTTGAAATTAAAAAAAAAAACTTATTAAAAAGAAAACTTCTTAATTTCCGATTTTGTGCAAAAGATTGAAAAAAACCCCTAAGTAACATTTTATTTTAGGAATAGTTTTTTCCAAGTATGGACAAGTTCTACCGTATAGTCTACTATGGGGACCAGTGGCGCACACAGGAATTTTTCAAGGGAGGGGGGGAGAGTCCAGGGTTGAAAGTTCACCATTCTTGTGTCATGCTCCTTTTGATTTTGTCGATTTTCGGTAAAAAAAACAGTAAAAAACTAGTTTTTGAATAAATCATTAGCATTAATTAATAAAATTAATCATTAACAGCAAGTAATTAATCAAATTTTACGTACCATATACTTAGAATTATAATCAATCGGAAAAAAAAATCAAGGGCTTTTGGGGGAGGTCCGGACCCGAGGATCCTCCCCCTTGTGAGCGCCACTGATGGGGACGCTGCCGTTACTAGTACGTTTCTCTTTTTCCGGTTATAGAAAATCCCCATTGCTTTACGCTAAAATTTTAACAAGGTATTTTGTAAAAGATACTGAAGTAAATAATAGAAAATCCTGAATCGGAAATCAACAGATCATCATCTATCCATATAGTTTAAAAAAGTTTTAAAAACTTGCATTAGAACTTTAAAAACCTCCTTAAATTTCCATGTTTTAGAATTGAACTAAAAAAATGCGCCAAACAAGCGCGATAAATGATATTGTTTGGTAACCCGTTCCACACAATTTTGGTCCAATCACAGAATGTCGCTTACAGCGCTCCCTTCAGGTAAAATGGAGAACTATTTCGGAAAAGATGCGGAAGATTTTCGAACGCCAAATCCTCTTTTCTAGCCAAGGGTCGATCGCCATTCGTGAGAGGACAGGATTCTAGCAACCGTATACAAGATTATTACGCGGGAAAATTACGCGTAGTAATACATTAAACTCCTTAGGAAGGGCGGTGTTTTCTAAATCAGATCACACTGCTTCTAGAGTTGATTTATTATACAAAAGATTATTTTTTACTGTAGTTCTTTTAAATTATAATTGACCAGTAAGAGATATAATTTGGAAGTGAATAGAAATTACTGTACAATATATATATATTATTTTACTACCCATGTTTTTTATTCATTACTTTTTTTTTTTTTTTAACTCCTAGATTTTGAAAAAAAATAACTATTCTGTTCTTTTTAAAAAAAATTTTGTGGAAAATAAATCCTGAATTTTTTTAACAACCAAAACAGGGAAACAACAAGATTCTCAAAAAGGAGTGATTGTAAAGAATATAAATAGATTTCTCAAGTTATAACATCAAATTTTCAGCATCTTTCAGAACAAACTACCACATTTAAAAAAAAAAAACTTGAAAATCTTAACTTTTATTTTTATACATTTATTATATTTTTACATTTGAAAATGCATTTTTATTTTTGTACGTTTTCAGTGTATGCTAATACACTTTTGAAATTTCTTCATTTTTTAAAATTCTATTTGGTTTTCTTTTAGTGCTGTATAAACTTAAATGAATTAAAGCATTTGTTTCATTTAGTAAAGCCCTTTTATATTTATATCTGTGTAAAATAATTGAAAAATATTTTTCTCTAAAAAAGCTATAAAAGATGTAAAAATTCTTATCAATGAAAAAAAAATTGAAGACATTTCCATACTATATTTTTCCATATTTTAATCAACTTCTAACAACAATAATAGCCAAAATTATAATTGACGTAATTTAAGTGTCAGTGTAAAAAATAAAAGGTTTTTTCCCCCTGCTTAAAGATAATGATGAGATATTAAATTCTAAGTGTTCTAATTTATTAGGTGTTTTCCGATAAAAAAGTTTATAAATATTTAAAAATACTATATAAATATTCAAAACTTGGAAAATGATTTTAAAAACATTTTATTACAGAGTTAAAGGCTGAATATTACATGAACAAGGAAATTCTAGAACGTGAGAATGCAATTACTTATGTCTATTGGTAAAATAAAAATGAATGTTTTAATCAGCACCGAATTTAGATTTATTCAGATTATAGCCGATTCTGAAAAAAGGATAACATTAGAATTAAATTTGCTTGATCTTTCTCTTTAGTTTTCACCCCAATTAGGACAAGTTTACATTTAAATCAAATATTCCTATTTAAATCCTTAATATTTTTTTTCTCTCGAGCCTTTAAAAAAAATCCTTCTTAAAGTAAAACCTAGAAAACGCTTATCTAAAATAAAATTTCAGTAATATGATGAACTCAATATATGAAATATATGTTACCGTTAAAGAATGTTTAATTAAGTTTTTTTTCATAGAATAACTAGGTATTTCATAAAATAACTAGACATGTCTCAGTTAAAGTAAATAATACATGAACAATTTCATACTTTACCTAGTTATTCCATGAAATAGCTAAGGATAAACCATTAAAGTGAAAAATAAGCAATTTCAAAGATGTTTTATAAATTAATTGATCATAAATAGCTAAAATCTCTCGAAAATACATTTTATCTCTTTTGCGGAAGACTGATAAATAATTAGA
>BMAU01007388.1:692500-861284 GCA_019973935.1 Trichonephila clavipes | reverse complement strand
CGTATTGTTGTGGTTACTCATTTACCTTTTTGCTTTTGAATTTTGCCAAACGTTGGGGGAAGTACTACGAATTCTGTGGATATATGTGGATATTTTTTGTGATATTTTTTTAGGAAAATTTGAATAAATTAGCAAATGTTCTTAATGTTAAGCACCAGCGTAATTTAAAAAAGTCGCTCGATCATATCACAATATAACCACATACTTATTGGAAATAAATGTGTATAGCCTATGTAAGTATATATAATAATCCTTTTATTTGTTTCTGATACTAATTTGAGCACTTTAAAATTTTTAGTCATAATCAGGGGTTGCCAATTTCGAACGTATCACAAAAAGGCCACTTAATTCGACGCATATTAAAACCAAGCCAAATCCAAACTTGTTTCTGTGTGCCAAAGAATATTTTTTAATTTAGAGAAGTGTGTGTTTTGATTCAATCTCGGTATTTTTTTGCATGACTTTTAAGATATTTAAGGCGTTTGTTAATTGTCCCTGTTCTTAATTCTATATCTATTACACTCACAAATTGTAAGATTCTTAGCAGTGTTATTTGTCAAATCTATTACGAAAAAATACAAAAAATAGTCAATGTCACTTTTCTTGGTACAAGTTAAATTTAAAAGTTCAAAAACAGTCTGAAATGTGTTGATATAAAACACTTACGCGCACACACAAAGTGCGAACTTTAATAATTTTTAAACCAAAAACGCGCGGTTAATAAAAAATTAGACCTCATAAAAAGCATCTGGGGATAATAAATTAATTAATAAAAATTATAATAACTCTATTAATAATAAATTTATTTATTTTAAAAGACATTGAAGACTAACAGAGTATAAGAACCTATATACCAGGGGTAGTGAACCTTTTTGGATCAACGTACCATTTTTTCCTAAAGAAATGTTTAGTGAGATATAGACGTGCCGTCAAATAATTTGACTAGTGGTTATTCAGAAAAGATAAAACTAAATACTAACAACTAAGAATTCTTTATTTATAAAGTAAAAAATACATTTTTCACTGTATAGTATTAAATATTTTATTTATAAGTGTAATTCAAATTAAAGTAACATTAGTGTGAATTCTGTTGTGGCAGATTAGATGACAAATAACCTGTATTAGGATTGAAGGTGTTACTTTTAGCAAAATGCAAGTTGAATTTTAGTTATCTGCCAAATGGTTTCTATGTAAGTCTTTAATGTTATTTATCTCAGAAAATAGTGCCTCGCAGGCATAGGTTGATGAAAATATGGTTAAAAATGACATGATACAGTTTTTTTCAAACAGCTAAATGTAATGTAACAGCTAATGTAAATGGAATTGAATTCCTCTGTTTCTAAATTTCATTACTCATTTCTACTTATAATGCTTTTTAATATTTCTGTTTCAATTGTATATAATTCCAACTTACTCCTTTTTTCAACAAATTTTTGAATTCATATTGAAGTAGACTTGAAATCGATCAGTTGCGTTTCAAATTTTCAATTTACAACTAATCGAATCGGGACGAATTCAGTTTTATTAAATGAAGTCACATCAGGGTACATAAAAGTGCCCCCCGATACCTCTTTGAACTGAAAAATCTCGCTGGAAAATGCGACCGATCACACGCGTTGTGCCTAACACTTCATATTGAACTTTGTTATTTTGAATTAAAATATAAACTGTTTTGATCAGTGACGCGCCAAAAATATTGTGTCGAGTGCCATCAATGGCACGCGTGCCACTGGTTCACCCTCCCTGCTATATACCATACATTATATTCCATTGGGCATGAATTTAAATTTCTTGAAGTCATTTTGTTTGCCATTTGCTTAAATATCTGAAAGCAATACTACAAGTCCTTATAAGTACGTTTATCAAAACGAGAAGTATTTCAAAAGCAGTATTAATAAAATTGTATTTTAACACCAGACATATGTTTCCATTGAATTGAAAAATAAAATTATATATAATTCAACTCGTGGAAAGTGATTTGTTACTTTTAAATACTCTAAATAATACAAAGATTACTAACCTAATCTTTTATAAACAAGCTTTACCAAACAAACAAATTCGTTCAACATACGCATTGATGCATCAACTTCAAACTGTCAGCGCAGTGGCAGGATTGTAGCAAATACTTGACTAGAACACTTGTTTAATACCTGCAAGTTGTACAAATGTAATAATAATTTATATAATTAATTCAACTCACGCATTCGTTTTACATAAAAGATATTATAACTTTGTAACATGCATTTTTTCCTTCTGTAATTTCTTTTTGATTCACAGTGGAGGTCTCCGCCCATATTTAAAAGTCTAAAATTTTAAAAATAAATCATAGTAAAATCCTACCTAAATCTCTACGTTATGTAAGAATCTTAATCTCAACCCATGTTCCAGATAATAAGCAGCATACATTAACAAATTTTAAAGTTTTCTTGCTTAATTTTTAACTCAAGGTTTTACTGTTAAAGCAATCCATCATAATTTCTTCTTTTATAAATTATTACATTAGTATAACTCTTTGGGTTTAATTATTCTTTATTAGTTAATAATGAGGCATATGTAAATTTAAATAGTTTTTTCCCATAGATTCAATCTCATAGACTTATACTTAAATCAAATAAAAGATTCAAACAGCCTTTTTTTTAACACGCTTTTTTAAGTTTCACTTGTATGTAACGGAATCTTTGAACTCGATTTTTTACCCACTTTAAAAAGGTCAGATTAATTCGAAATTTTCCACATTTGTCAAGGACCGATGACTATACAATAATTTCATTATTTTGTTCCATTGACCTTAACAGGATAATCAGGAATAATGATTTCCAGATTTGGTGACTAATTCATTATATCATTTCCAGATTTGGTGACTAATTCCATATATCATTTCCAGATTTGGCGACTAATTCCATATGTGATTTCCAGAATTGGCGACTAAAATATTAAGAGTAACCCTAAAAGTGAAACCGTTTTTGCGTCAGCAATTTCTTATCATAATATAAGTAATTGTCCAGTCTTTCTGAAAATGGAAGTAAAGAAGAAAAAAGACTCATGCATGTGTGAAAAAAATTATTTGTTGCAACTCAGGGATGGACAAACTTATTCGGTCGCTGGCCCAAAAATTAAAAAAAAAAGTGCATGAATAAATGACAGTATAAAAAACTAAAAATACATGCTTTTACTGTAGATTGAAATAAAAAATGGAAAATAAATTATAGTTTAAAAAAACTAAAAAGCACGCTTTTATGGTTAATCAACTAAAAAGCAAAAAAAATCATTCTTAATATAAGAATAAAATGATTTACGAGAAAATTAATGTCATTGTGTGTGGTAAAAGCGTGGGGTGTGCTTTGTACTAAATTTTTACACTAACTCAGCATTTTGGAATAGAACTAGTAATAAATTATAACAATTGATATAGAGCAGTCGACGTTAATTTTCTCGTGAATCATTTTATTCTTATAATAAGAATTATTTTTTTAACATTTTAGGTTAACCATAAAAGCGTGTTTTTAGTTTTTTTTAAAAACTATAATTTATTATTTATTACAAGCTATATATTCCAGTATACATAAATGTAATAATTCACTTAAATTTTCTCTCGAGGGATTTTAATTCGTAATGGTCTTGAGCCCTCAAGACTTTGCGTAATAATTAATTTTCAGTTTACCCGCCTAACGGGAAATAATCACTAGTTTATCTCCCAAAAGTTAAACGTTAGCATTTTTAAAAGAGGGTAATGCAATCTTGCATCACTCACGTATTCGGACCAGTATATATATATATATATATATATAAGATATATATATATATATATATATATATATAAGACAGTCTTTACCTGGAATCAAAGATTTAATCAGTTTCTGGTTGACCAAAACTGTAAATAGCAGAGATCTTGGCAGAAAAAAAAAAAAGGCTTTTGTTAATGCCATGTAGAACACGCACGTGTTGTTGGTTAAACAGGTTAAAAATCAATAAGGGATTTGTTTTATTTTTAATGGTTTTAATTTGTATGAATTTCAGTCTAATTATTTTGTATCAGTCCTAGAAAACGATTCCAGGTTTTCAAGGTCTTTTCGTTATGATTCAACTATTGTCTTACATGCAGAAATATAAGGTATATATATATATATATATATATATATATATATATATGTATATAAGAAAATTATGTGGTTCAAAGTAATCCAAGATAGCTTAGATATCCCAAATTTCAAATGATTCTATAAGACAAAAGTATCCTTATTAGTGCTTCACGTTTCATTCGCTGAGATTTCAAGGTGTAGGTCGAAACCTGAAATAAAAGTAGGTTAAGTGAAGTCATATTTTTAATGGGAGGGGATATTCCTTATTCACATTGAAAAATAACGCTTATGAGGATAATTTCATACGTAAAATGGTTCCCTTTGAAAGAAAACAAAATAAATTCTCTTGCATCATTTTCTATTTTGAAATTGTGTCTTAATTTTGATCTTAGAATTGTCATTCGTGCGTTCTTTGTGTGCTAGATGTTTGTTTAAGAACACATTTGCTTACAAGATAAATGTATATTAAATTCACCCAAAATGTTAATGGTTTTTCTTTCCTTTATTATTCCTTGCTGTAATGTCAAATGCCTCACTTTTTATAATAAATCTTAATTCATAAGCACTTGAGAGTTCTCACAGTTTTTTACTTATTATTGTAGCTTTCTTGCGCTACACGAGAGTTATTGGAGACACGATATTTGAAACAAGTTTAAGTGACGAAAATAACGCTTGAACTGACTCCTCACTCTCCAGACTTCCACACCTTTGAGTCTTTGGACTATGAGTCTTGACAGGCAACGTACATCAGCTTTTCTACACTGTAGGTCTGTAATGACACCAGGACACGAACCCACGACTCGATGTAAATAATCTTGTTACGAGATCGTGACCAGAATTACTCTATTACCCTCTCCCCCGTATGTTCCATAGGCTAAACACATTATTCTAATAAAATGCGCAACTTATTCAAGTGAGCGAGAAGAAAGTTCAAGAACAAAATTCATGGAGAATAATCCATGAATAAAAAATGCACACAAATTTATATAAAATCATTAAGCAAACATTCATTTTAAGTGCCGACTGGAGATATAATTAGTTAGACGCTGACCACGAACGCCCAAGTTAGAGGGTTCGACCCTGGACAAATCGATAGATTTTCATGATGCAAAATTCAACAGCATCCATGTCGTATGATTCTGAGTCATGTTAAACATTTTTAAAGTGCCTGTTTTGGCTTGGGTCATCTCGACAAAATTAAATTCCTAGCACAATATCACTTCGTAAGAGCTCAGGTGCTTCCCTCTGGGGTGGAAATTGGGTGTCAAAATTGCATTGAGGCAATTGGTATCTATCTATATGGTGCCACACTAAAAGGTCATACCAGTTCCTGGGAAATGTACTAGGTCTGCAATGGTAATTCCCAATACGCAGCCTTATTTGAATGAAAAGACATTTATTTTAAGTAATTTAATATAATGACCATTCATAAGTTATAAAAGTAGGTTAAAAATTTCAAAAATACAAGTATCTCTGACAATATTTTTCAATATCTAACAAATCTCAAAGAAATAGCTGTAGCAAATATGTAATGATACAGTAAATTACTATAATATGAACGCCTATAATCATTTACTTATGAAATAAATTGAACATTATTTACTTGATTCAATTAATAGAAGGTGACAATATTATACACACACACGTATATATATATATATATATATATATATATATATATATATATATATATATATATTTGAATTCTTCTGTTTGGAATTCAAAAACATGCCTCTTTTATTTTAGTTTTAATTTGTTTACTAAACATATACTAACACAGCAAGTAACAATAAAAAAAATGTATAAATATTTTGTAAATAAAGAAGCCAGAGCTGTTTTTTATCAATACCTAAATAATAATTTACCTATTGTTATATCTGTTCTAGAGCAGGAATATCAAACACGAGGCTCACTGGTTCTTTTTTTTAAAAAAAAAATTGAATATTAAACTTTAAGGTTTTTTAATTTTGAAATTTTCGTTGAATCTTTTACATATTTAAAAATCTGCGATACATTTTAATGTTGTCTATTCTTGTTTTAAGAGAAATTCTTTTTGATAATAATAAAGGGCTTTAAGTCAAAAAAAAATTTTACATATGTTAATTAAACTACAATTTTATTACAATAAACTATTTTCTATTAAATTCTGAAATGCATTATGCGTATTCTTAAACATAGAGAGTACCCCGATTCTTCGTGTGGGCGATTTTTATTTCTATTCTTCCGTCTCTGTTTGGAGTATCCAATCATCAAGAGGCAGTCAGATTTGTTTTATAAAGTTTAAGAAATATATCAAGATTCAAGATATTCAATATATTGTTAAGATAAAAGGCAATGTATACTTAATTTTTTGCGAAAGAAAATGGATATTGATTTTTATTCATATTAAACTGAAAAGTTATTTAATAAAGATATCAAACTTCAACAATGTGTAAAGAAAGATCAATTCAAGAGGAATGTGGTAATTTTCTAGAAAGTGAGAACTGCAATATTTTTTTGTCCGTAACAAGAATAAAATATTCTGCCTGATATGTGGAAACTCTATTTCATTTGCTAAGGAATATAATCTTAAAAGGCACTATACAAAAATAATTAAGCAAACTATATATATGACCATTACTTTACTAAACTTTGAGAAAACAAATTGTCTGAATTGAAACCAATTTTTCACACAAAAACAATAAAGTGTACTCCTTTATTTTGTTGAAGACTATACAGCGGCTGTAAAAGGTACATATTATCACATTTAATAATGCAGGCAGATTGAAATCATTTACTGTAAGTGAATTTACTAGTGAATGAGTATTTAAAATAGGGGAAGTATTATGTCCTGAAAACAAACAAAGAAAATTAAATTTGCAAAGTTTAAGGTATCCGACTACGTTCGGAACCGTGATTTTACAAAAGTGCATAAATGGATAATCGTCATGATATTTTGTGTCACTTAGATTAGAATATAAGCATAAAACTGTTTTAAGGACATTTTGACAAAAAAAATGTATTTAAATACAATATTTAGGTAAAAAATTAACTTTGAATAATCTTTTTCCCAAATGTTCTCCTTTTGTGAAAAATACCTCTATTAGAATAATATTTTGTGCCTGAATATAGCTCAGACATCTGTTCAGAGGCTCAACTAGAATTTTTGAAATATATAACTTAGAAGTGTGTTTATTCATATTTTACGACAACAGAGGGGAGAAATTTTAAGAAAAAAAAACGCGAATAATTATTAAAATTGGTGGTAACTCTGAAAATAATGTGAATTTTTCAAAAATTCTAATTGAGCCTCTGTAGAGAGGTCTGAGCTATATACAGATAAAATACACTCTGTCGCAAAAAAATATATGCACCCAGAAGAAATCAAGCTACAATCACGAAACTCGGCAAGAATGTAGTCTGGTAAGAGATATGCAAATGATTAAAATTTCGAAGCCAATGAGACAAGGCTAAGTGTGCTATGCGCATATTAGTTGCGCAACTGGGAGAGTTTAAAAGCATGAGTACGAGCGCCGTACGGCTATCCAAACGAATCTGATGACTTTGATAGACGATATTGAGACTTAGGATGCCTCTAAGACGTAACCGGCGGCAGTACGAGCAGCTGACGGACTTTGATAGGGGCCGTATAATAGGCCTCAGAGAAGCAGGTTGGTCGAATAGACGTATCGGCCGCCACCTCGGTCGGAGCGATATGGTAGTTGCTCGGTGTTGGCAACAGTGGATCACAGAAGGTAGAGTGTACCGTCGCGGAGGGTCAGGACGTCCCAGGAACACAAATGATCACGAGGATCGTGCAATCAGAAGAGTGGCCACTTCGGCACCAACAACGTCGCTAGCATCGATTCAACGCCACTTACCTCCTTCCAGACATCCAGTGCCATCAAGAGAAACCATAAGGAGACGACTGACCGAAGTTGGCTTGAGGAGCCGACGTCCGCTAAGACGCTTACCACTGACCCCACATCATAGGCAGTGTCGACTGGATTTTGCCGACCTCGGGCAACTTGGAGTGTGACAGACTGGAGACGTGTCATCTTCAGTGATGAATCCCGATTCAGTCTCAGTGATGATGACCACCGCACACGTGTCTGGAGGCGCACCGGCCAGCGGTCCGATCCGGCATTTATTGTCGAGCGGCATACAGCAATTTCACAAGGTGTGACAGTGTGGGGAGCAATTTCTTGGGACACACGATCATCTTTAGTGGTCCTTCAAGGCACTTTGACAGCTCGCAGATACGTGGACGATATTTTAACGCCGATTGTGCTACCCATGCTATCAAGTCGCCCAGGTGCCATTTATCAACAGGATAATGCTCGTCCACATACTGCGCGACTCTCCCAACAATGTCTTCAAGGATATGACGTCCTACCATGGCCTGCCAGGTCACCAGATCTTTCGCCAATAGAGCATGTCTGGGCTGGGAAGGCAACTGCAGCCGTCCCGAGATACAGGAGAATTAACTGCGCAGATGCAAAAGACTATGGCAGGATCTTCTACAGGGGGTCATAATCAAGTGATCTAATTGAATCGATGCCACGCCGAATTTCGGCTTGTATAGCTGCCAGAGGTGGCTTTACTACTTACTGATTTTTAACCTTTGCAAGCTGTAACCGCTTAATAAAATGATATTTTGTTCTGAATTTTTAATCATTTGTTTATTTTCATATACACTACATGCATACCAAATTTCGTGAATGTAGCTCAATTTCTTCTGGGTGCATATATTTTTTTGCGACAGAGTGTATTATTATTATAGAACCATTTTTCACAAAAGGAGAACATTTGGATAAAAGATTATTCTAAGTTAATTTTTTGCCAAAATATTATATTTAAATAAATTCTTTTTTGTCAAAATATCCTTAAAACAATTTTATGCATGTATTCTAATCTGAGTGACACTAAATACCACAAAAATTATCGATTTATGCACCTTTTTAAAATCACGGTTCCGAACGTAGTCGGATACCTTAAGTCGAAATATTGTAGCTAGCAGAACTGATGAAATAGCCGAGATTCTCTGAGAAACCAGTAAAAAATTAAACAGTTTCAAACATTTAAAGCCTAGTTTGCTGCAATATGGATGAAAAAACAGATATTCGAAATTCGCTCAGCTGGTAGTTTTCATTCACGGATGCTATGTTAATTTTAAAATATGTAAAGATTAAAAGTATGTAATCCAACCACCGAAGCTGATATTTAGATTGTACTCAAATATGTTTTGAGGAAATATAAGGTACTATTAGAATAGTTTGCTTGTCTTTTGTATGATGATGCGAGTGAATACTAACGTCACACTATTCAGGTGCTCGAAGGCTTTTGGAGACGGATCTCGTAATTTTGAGCCATGGCCAAGTCACGAGGATGACACCTGAGATGGTAGCCCTTTCTCCTAACTTCCACACCACACCAAGGGTAGGATGTTTGCGCATTGGCCCCATCTGCACGGTGGACCTTCATCGGTATTAATCGAGCACATATGACACACCGTCCACGAGACCGTTACCTTGACCACTAGGCTACCACGGCCAATGCATGATGGGGTACCTACCATGATCGGTATTAGGAAAAGAGTTTTTGCAAGATTAAAAGGAACATGAAAACTGCATGGTATAAAAATTTTGAACATTCATTGTATTATTCACAAACTAGTACAGTGCTCCAAAGTTTTAAAAATAGATCATGTTTTAAAAACAATCATCAAAATTGTTAATTATATTTGAGATCATAGACTTAATCAGAGTCAATTTGCTTCATTTCTGAAAGATATAGGAAGGGAATGCAACAATCAAACGTATTATACGGAAGTTCACTGGCAATTTAAATCATAAACTGTTAAAATGATTTTTCAAATTGTTGGACGATATTATAAAATTTTCTTGAAAAATTCTAAATGTGCGCAACTAAAAGATGGATAAAGGACTTGGCTTTCTCAGTTGATATTACAAGACGTCTTAATCAACCTAATTGTATGCTTCAAGGCAAAAATCATGTTGTTATAGTTATATTTGATAATATTAAACATTATTACTTTGGTGAAAATAAATAGAAAAATAAAACTTGTCTCACTTACTAAGCTGCCAGTATCTATTGATTAAATCCCATAAATTAAAGTTTACTGAAAATTCTCACTAAACTAAATTCTTAGAAACGGAATTATAGATCAAAGATTTTTCTGAATTTCGCATTTTTACTTCAATTACTTCTATCGATATTGAAATTATTGAGGAAAGCTTACAAATGAAATCAAAGAAATTTCAATGTGAAAGGATGAAGGAAAAATTTATGGAAGTAGGAATTTTTGCTTTTATTCATGTTTATCAGTAGATCTGTGTTTCCTGAAATTTAAAGTTAGTGAGAGATGCGAATAATGACTATGTTCGGAAGCCCTTATTTAAGTGGGAAAATATTCTCTTTGATGAAAAATAGAGAAAATTCAAAAGGATCAAAAGATTACCTCCCCCCTTCAATAAGCATTTATCGTCAATTTTAAAATTTGTATCAGCTCCCAAGTTTCAATCAAAACTTGATGACTTGCTTTGTGAAAAAAAAACGATATTAAATATCTTCTAAAAAGTAAGGTTAAATTGAATTTCTCATAATAACTTTTATTTATTTTTTTTTGAATAAAAACTGTATAATATTTCTAGTTTATAAGTTTAAAAGATGACATGAAATGTAAGACCACTACGTATGTATAACATACAATATATGTAGGGTTGGATATGTGCAATGGACAACCCCTCCCCCTGTACTTAGGGTGGAGCAGTCCACACTGACGTCACACCCGTCAGGAATATCCGACTAAAGGACACACCGGAAAATACGCAGACGGACGTTAGGGACGCTAAGCTTTAGACGTAGGAGAAAGACGTTCTCCTTTGCTGTTTAGTATAATTTAGACATTTCATCCTTCATCTTGTTAAATAAAGCATTTATCATCCTTAGGTTGTAGTCATTTTCCCATATTTATTGAGCTTTACATTGAGTTTAATAAATCTATACATTATAAAAATCGTATTTTATTGATTTTTAAAGATTGAAAACATGCGGCCCTCAACTTATAATAAAATAGACCATGTGGCCCGTTAGCATACGAGTTAAACATGCCTGTTCTAGAGTATACTATTACAATTAGATTAGAAAATATATAAAATTTATTAAAATCATAAGGAAAATCATAAAGATAAGTTTTTATCCTCACCCTTAGAATTGTCTGAAAGATAAATGGATGAATGGAGATACTTTGTAAACATTTTCATTCACATAGTTTCATAGAAAAGAAGACAGCATATTAACTGAATATGACAAGATGACTCCTTCTTTTAAAAAAGATATAGTGTACACATATAATAACTTATCTTTGTGAACTCTCACTTCAAAAGAATTGCATAAAATGTATAAAGCATTTTTCATCAGAAGTAAATAATCAACTTATAATCAACAATTCACCAATGGCGGTACATTTCTTTACCGTGTTCAGTTGTAAGTTATCATTTATCATACCTGTTTTGAGAGAGGATGTGTAATCATGCGCTTCAGTGATCATTGAACATTCCAAAAGTTAAAGTCTGTCACTTATATACGGGTTCAACTAAAGGAAAGATTTCAACGTTTAATTAATCAAAAAGTGATAGTTGAACTAACGAAGAGGATGTAATAAACATCGAATATAATAATTAATAGATGTGAGCACTTGTCAAACTATTGTGGAAACTTAAAGTGAAAATTGAGTAAACAAAATTAATGAAGAAATAGTATGTATCTTGAATCATAATCGCAAATACATTCTGTATTCCCGACTTCAATAAAGTTCTATTATGAATGTGCGTGTGTGTGTGTGTGTGTGTGTGTGTGTGTGTGTGTGTGTGTGTGTGTGTGTGTGTGTGTGTGTGTGTGTGTGTGTGTGTGTGTGTGTGTGTGTGTGTGTGTGTGTGTGTGTGTGTGTGTGTGTGTGTGTGTGTGTGTGTGTGTGTGTGTGTGTGTGTGTGTGTGTGTGTGTGTGTGTGTGTGTGTGTGTGTGTGTGTGTGTGTGTGTGTGTGTGTGTGTGTGTGTGTGTGTGTGTGTGTGTGTGTGTGTGTGTGTGTGTGTGTGTGTGTGTGTGTGTGTGTGTGTGTGTGTGTGTAACTTTGATTATTTCATTAATTTGATTTGATCAATGAAGCCTTTTGAAATGTTAGAAATTGATTTTTGATCTCATTCGAATAGACATCATAAATAATTCAAGATCAGTTGAATTCTCCTCTCTCTCTCTCCTCTCTCTCTCTCTATATATATATATATATATATATACAGTCGAACCTCTATATTGCGAATTTTTCGATATAGCGTTTTGCTGGAGCCTTGAACACTTCACGATTTTTTTTCGTAAAATAACCTCTCTATAGCGAAGTGCATTTTATATGTAATGAACTTTTTCTTTTGTGATTCAGTTTTTGTTCTTACTCTTTTTAAAGTATTTCTGAAAAAATTTTAAGTTATTCTCTCTTTAACACATTTTATGGTGGTCATAAATCTTGAACTGGTTTTATTAGATCCTAACTCACCGAGAGCAATAGAGTTCTGGACGTTTCATCCAAGAAGTGCAACCCTTAACCCCCATTGCTCAGTTCACTAGAAACACCTCTTTCACCCTCAGTGGAGTTGTCTCGTGTCCCCGTGTTCTAATTATAAAATATTGTGTGTGTGTGTGTGTTCGATATTACTTCTACGCTTTAAATTATAAAAGGTCCTTAAAATTCATTATTTTTAGTATAAAATAATTTTCTTAGTATTGAAAATACAGTGAATTCTAGGACATACGTTTTTCTTGTTTTCCTTGCAATTAATCTTTCTTTCTTTCTTTTTTTATGAGTAAGATATATAAAATAAACATATATTATTTTTTTAAAAAGGTGTGAATAATTACTTTTTTAACATATAGTTTATTAATTTAAAATTTGTTTTATTTGGTTTATAAAGTAATTAAAAGGTGAACCTCAATATAACGAATTTTCCATACAACGAACTTTTTTCCGGGATTTAGCGTCTTCGTTATATAAAGGTCCGACTCAGTGATACACACAGGAATTTTTCAAGGGGGGGTCCGGGGTCGAAAGTTCACCATTTTTGTATCATGCTCCTTTTGATTTTGTCGATTTTCGGGAACAAAACACAGTAAAAAACTAATTATTGAACAAATAATTAGCATTAATTAATAAAATTAATCATTAATTACAAATACTTAGTTAAATTTTACGTACTATGTACTTTGAATTATAATCAATCGGAAAAAAAATCAAGAGCTTTGGGGGGTCCTGGGGTCCCCCCCACCTCCCTTGTGTGACCCACTGGTCCGACTATATATATATATATATATATATATATATATATATACCTCTATATTTTGCAGTGTATAAAACGCTCCTAAAATACAATGCAATTTTATAGGTAAGATAACAAGGAAAATTTTAAATACAAAAAATTAAAAAATTAATAAAAGTAACAGGTAGTTTTTTTATGGTGCACTGACTTGTCAGAAACTTGCAAAATCCATATCACAATCACTTGACTCTTTTCTCTCACAAATATCATCGTCAACTAATGAATTGTTGATTATATAATGACTATGATAACGAAAAAGAAGCACAGTAATATACACGCTCATTATATAAGACACCCCTTGTTTTCAAGACTAATTGTATGTATATCTATATCTATATAGATCAGTGCTTCTTAAACTTTCAATGCTTGCGACCCAATATTTTTAATCATTATTTTCTCTTCATAGCCTTCCCCCTTCCGTACAATAACAATGCATAGAGAATGTAATAATAATGTACCATGACGTAAGGCTTCAATACGACTCCAATTATAAACCGCGCAACTTAACAAGATAGCATTAAATTTTGTATATAACAAACCCATGGAAGTCACTAGTAAGTCTTAAACCAGTTCTTAACTTAGTATTGATAAATTAATTATCAAATACATTGTGCTGTACTGATGCATTTATAAGTACATTATATCAATAAAGGGTGTTTTTTTAGAGGTATAGAACTTTAAATTGCAATAAAACAACGATGTATTATTCGATTGACATGAATTTTTTTTATTCGAAAGATAATCTTGTGGCATTACATTTTAAATATGATTCCTGGCATAGGACTGCCACGGCTGGCTCGGATGTAGTCCAATCTGGACGTCCAATTTTCGATGACTTTTTCCAACATTTGTGGCCGTATATCGGCAATAACACGGCGAATGTTGTCTTGCAAATGGTCAAGCGTTTGTGGCTTATCCGCATAGACCAATGACTTTACATAGCCCCACAGAAAATAGTCTAGAGGTGTTAAATCACAAGATCTTGGAGGCCAATTCACAGGTCCAAAACGTGAAATTAGGCGGTCACCAAACGTGTCTTTCAATAAATCGACTGTGGCACGAGCTGTGTGACATGTTGCGCCGTCTTGTTGGAACCACAGCTCCTGGACATCATGATTGTTCAATTCAGGAATGAAAAAGTTAGTAATCATGGCTCTATACCGATCACCATTGACTGTAACGTTGTGGCCTTCATCGTTTTTGAAGAAGTACGGATCAATGATTCCACCAGCCCATAAAGCGCACCAAACAGTCAGCTTTCCTGGATGTAACGGTGTTTCGACATACACTTATGGATTAGCTTCACTCCAAATGCGGCAGATTTGTTTGTTGACGTAGCCATTCAACCAGAAGTGCGCTTCATCGCTAAACAAAATTCGCCTATGAAAATCGGGAACAACGGCAATCTCCGTTTGGGCCCATTCGACGAATCTACGCCTTGTTTGATGATCGTTTTGATGAATTGCCAAACCAAACTGAGAATAAATCACTTGAGAGCTGTTAAATCGGTCGCCATCTTGGAAAGTAATGCCAACTTAAACTTCTATACCTGGAAAAAAAACACTCTTTATAAATGTGTCAGAATGTATTTTGTTTTGCTTCTTTTCAGGAAACTGATACTTCTTTTAAAATTATCATCTTTTTTCCACTTTTCGATATGCTCACGACCCCATGTAGGGTTGTCACGCCCCCTAGGGGGCAAACCTCTCAGTTTGAGAAACGCTAATGTAGATAGATAGATATAACTTTAATGAGAATACTAAAATTTGTAAAATCACTTAATGGTGGGGTTTTTTTTCTATGCATGACATGTCAATTTCGGAAATACTTTTTTATAATAACCTAAATTACATGCAACTAAAGAACACATAAAAAAGGAAGTTTTCATATAATTGTCATGATAGAAGAAAACATAAAAAAAGGATAATATTTTTGTTTATTTCTTATGAAAAAATATCGCGAATCTTAAGAATATAAGAAAGCCTTATAATATACATTAGCATTAATAGGTATGATGCGACAATTTTATATATTGGGGGTATATATCTCACATATTCTTTCTCTAAGTTAACACAGCATAATACTTTGTTTTGGGATCAAGAATCTTTGAATTTTTGTTTATACATATATTCATTTGACTTACACTGCTCAAAACAATTAGGGGAGCAAGCAAAAAAGTGAAGAAAACCGTGTGAGACAGCCACGTATTGGCATGCAATGCATTGTACACGCGTATCAATGCGCAATACAGAAAAAAAAGGCGAAAAAAAATTTGGAATTAAGCTTTAATTCTTTGAAAATATGGAAAAAACATGAAAAGATGATTTAGACCAATAATTTGGTTACATGTAAACTATAAAAAAAAAAAGGTACTGTTTAGACATGATGCATGAGTTTTAATAGGGCGTGTGGTCTCCTCGAACAGCTAAGACTGCTGCACACCTGTTTGCCATGGATGCGATGAAGTTATCGATCAGACTTTGGGGAATACTGTTCCACTCCTCAAGAAGTGCAATCTCCAAGTCTCGGACAGTAGCAGGCGGCCTTGGTCGCGCAGCAATGCGTCGTCGGGGCATGTCCCAAACATGCTCGATTGGATTCAGATCAGGAGAGCACGCTGGCAATTCCATACGCTGTATTGTTTCAGCTTCAAGCATGTTCTCCACCAGACGAGCTCTATGCGGTCGGGCATTATCATCCTGGAAAACAAAGGAATCTCCAATGGCTCCAGCGTAAGGGATGACATGAGGTCGAAGTATCTCGTCTGCATACCTTCGGCCAGTCAAAGTGCCATTCCGAATGATATGCAGGTCCGTACGTCCGCCTATGCTGATTCCACCCCATACCATCCAACCAGCTCTTCTGTATTGTGACCTTTCACGGACGAACGCGGGGTTATTTCGAGTGCCCCTGTCCCTCCATACAAGAACACGTCGGGTGTCACATTCTAGACTGAATAGGGACTCGTCTGTAAACAGCACTTGGCTCCAATCATGTTGCTCCCAATCTCGATGTTCAGCAGCCCATCTTCTTCGGGCCGCACGGGGGCGTGGGGTCAACGGAATGCAGACCATTGGCCTACGTGCATAGAGCCCTCCCCCTCATGAAGCCGATTACGTACAGTTTGGCTGGACACCCTTCGTCCTGTTGCTAAGAGCAACTGTCTTTGCAGCTGCGTAGCATTCTCTGTTCTGTTTCGACGGGCTGTTAACTGTATATACCGGTCATCAGTTGATGTAGTGGCGCGTGGCCGACCTGCCCCTGGTCGACGTCTAACATTTCCTGTTTCTTGTAATCGATTCCACAGCCTTGCAACAACACTTCTGGCGACTCCAACAGCGTCCGCGACACCACGTTGTGTTTGCCCGGATTCCAGTCTGCCTATAACACGCCATGCCATGGATTCAGGTAAATCACGTTGTTGAGACATTCTCAAGTAACGTTGTCTCAAAAAAAATACTGCGCAATCGAATTTCACAGTTACGGCAATAAAACAGACGTTTCTGCAACATCCCGATTTCTGCCCTTATCTCCTTTTTCTGGTTTTTGACGTCATGAACTTTGATTTGCATATAAAGTTTTCTTCTTCCGTTTCCTGGTAGGCTTTACATTATGGATAATTCATTTTATGTTACTTATTGGTATACATCTTCGCTTACTTTTGTTAAAATCATGTGCTCCCCTAATTGTTTTGAGCAGTGTACTTTAATTTAAGAAGTTAGAACAATCTGAAAATTCGTGAAGGGAAAACATTGAAAATATACATTTCTAAAATTTGAATAAAATGAAGTCTGAATTATTTGTGTCTTAAACCTTTGGTCTTCAAACTGTGTTCCACGTATCCTTGGTGTTAACCCAAACTATACCCAGTGGGAGTCACAATAAAAAATTTTAAAAAATATATGAATGTGCATGCAAACATTGCGAATACTCTATTGATTGCAATACCGGGTTGCAGAAAATAATTTCTTACTGGTTTGTACAGTGTTTTGCAAAAGTAAATAGTTTTCTAACGAAAAACACATGCATTTTCATTTGTGCAAAAAATACCTCTAATGAAGGACAGGGAACAATTTATAGATATACCAACAGATTTGATATTAAAATCTAAATTTAAGCAAAAATAGCTCATAAATTTTAGGATGCAAATTCTTGCAAAATACACAGGATTTCTTACGCAGCTAAAAACATTTTAATACCATTCAGGACAATGCATTTAAGTGAAAAATATTTCTCAACATGAATGGCTACGAAAATAAAATTTAAAAAATTAAACGCAGTATATATATATTATAATGTAATTTAATATAATTACAAAAGACCTATAGACTTCAACAGTTTGTGTAAGGAAAAAATACAAGTACAGTTACTAAATATAATACATAGGTAGGTGACATTTAGATCACAGAAATTTATGCATTTACTAATAAGTAAATTACAATACAATTTTTTAATAGCAAATACACAACTTCTTTTAATTGTCTTTATGTAAACTACCTGTAACATGTTGCACCTTAAATGTTATTTTAACATACATTCTTCTGGGGGAAGGGGGGGAGAATATAGGCTTCCCTGAAAACACCTTATATTTCTAAGAGTTTCAGGAATTGCACAAGTTTGAAGATCGCTGTCTTAAATCGTCCATTCAGAATTAAAATTTTTCTTCCTCGTTTCGAATAATATATAAGTATAACAGCAGTCAATCGCACGTACACATGTAATACTGTTTCCCTATTGTAGAAACACGTAGCTTTACATTTCTTTTAGTTTAATCAGTTAGAATTGTATTGCATTTTTTTTTCATATTTAAGTGCTTAAATTTAGAGTAAAGATAGAAACGTGTACGTGTTTAAAGGTAAAATATACCACTGAACACTCAAAGTTTAGAAATGTAAGCAGTTAAAACTTACTTATTTAACATATAAGTATGCAAAATACAAATATAAGTATTATTGAAAGTTTTAAATCATGTCGCATTATGCCACCAGTTCCGAAGCTATTGGTAGCCGTAGAACTTTATACGTCGCTAGCAAGAGTGTTAAAGAGATATGAAAACGAAAGTAGAGATTATAGTTGTAAATGAGATTCCTCTTCCATTACTGGTAGCACGAACTGAGAAAAAATTTCCTGTCTGACTAATTAATTTTCTTTCTCACTGCAGAGGATGCAAGCACAGCTCCCTTTCTCAGATGTCACCTGCGCTTCATGATATGAATAGGAAAAATACATTCTTTTCCGGATTAGTCCCAACATTGAGATTTCGAATGATAAGATCTACGGTCTCTAATCTTCTCTGCTCATCACCCCACACGAACCTTACAAAAAACGAAGAAAGAACCGGATGGTCAGTGTTTTGATTTATGTCTGCTTTAAACAAAGAGCGTCGCTTCTTGAGAATATTAGCAATCGTCATTCGCTGAGGTTTAACCGTGTTAAACTGTTCGGGTGTATTTACGACTAAGGGTTATACTGAGAAATTATGGGGTAGTTTTTATTTGTGTAACTTCGATATATATATGAAAACTTCCTTAGTAATTAAATCGGTTTTCAACTCAGTTCTTAATATTTAAGTTACGTATGCATAGATTCTTAGATATGCATAGATCCCGATAATTTTGTCCAAGTGACAAAAATAAAGGATATCTACAATATTTACGGGTGTGTTATACCATATTTTTAATTATATAAATTATCCTAACAACATAAGGAATCATTGTATAAGAGTGTACATGGTACATATAGCAGAGTGTGAAAATGACACAGCAAAATATTTATTTATATTTTATACAACTTAAGATACTGAATCACATCTTTCTCTTAAAATTCATGACGTGTGTGTGTGTGTGAGAGAGAGAGAGAGAGATCAATTCTTCAAAAACATTAAAGCATACTCATAAAATTTGTTGAAGACTATACAGCTGCTGTAAAAATTTAATCTCGCAAGCGTGTTATAGTTCCTAGTTTATTGTTTCAGAATATAGATATTTTTGCAATGTATTTCAATTAAAAACATTTTACTAAAAATGCTTTTGTCAATGTTTTGGCTAGATTCTTAAAAGAGCACAGCACAGATATAGACTCAGGAATGCCTTAAACCAAGGTAACAAGATGAAACAAAAAAATAGTTAATAGAGAATATATATGGCCCATATTTAAAGTTATATTCTCACGAAGTGAATTCATGCTGCAAAAAAGCAGTTTCTGTCTTTGAGGCAAAATCGGTTTCACTCCTCGAGCAACACGTTGAGTTCTTGTGGCTACATGAAATCACTAGGTAACTGAGGAGCTGTTGTATTTCTGTTATGGCTTACTGTAATGGTTATTCCTCATTGGTGGAAGTGGTTCTTTGGTGATCTTGCCTGGGTTTTCTTTCCGGAATCAAACCTCATTTGACAACCTCCATAAATTGTACACAGCATTGGTTGTTGCATTAAAATCTCCAGCAATCTATGCTTAAGACTATCACGCTTCCCCAAACCTCAGTTCATTTTCTATACATATATATATAACGTTGGTAGTTTTTCATTTTGTTTACTTTTCGATTTCTCCGAATGTTTGGAAATGCTACCACGAAATTCTTCGATGTGTGTATTACTGATAGTTTGGCTTACTAAGTATTTTCCTTTAAATGCATAATCCTCACATACGTATACTTATATGTATACGTAATCGAAAAAAAAATTCATCTTATTTTGAAAATAGTTTTACCTTTTGTTTAGTATTTTTCAAAACATTCGGCTGCATTATCAAATTATCTTAATTTTCAACACTTGAGTGAAACCGAATAACTGAAATATGAATTGTGAACCTTGACACACAAGCGTTTGTAATCATATACAAATACATCAAAGGCAGAATGAATGTAAAATGGTATAAAAAAAAAATTTCAGTTCTTTATTTTCTAAAGTATGCGTAAAATTCGACATTTTTTTACATTGTCAATTATCGTAGAATTGAGTAGTTTATAAAATTCAGTAAAAATTTCTTTTTAATAAAAATTAACGATTTATATTTGTTCTAAGAAATTGCACATTAAACTGCGTTGATTCCTCTTCTTTCTGATTTCGAATTATACTATTATATCAACTTAACGCTTACAGGGCTTCATCAAAAGTAATGAAATAAAGTGTTGGTTCAATGCGCTCTTTAGCGTCAGGTGTACTGAATAGTTAGCGAAAAATATTTTTCCTCCTTCCCTCCCTAAGTTTCAAAATAATTTAGCCCTTTTTATAAATAAACACCATTTAAAATGATAAAAAGATTTAAGTAAATGGATATAAAACTTACTCACATATCCAAGGTAGTTTTAAGTAGGAATTATAGAGAGAGTATTCAAATCTCTGTAGGGAGTAAAATTAACTATTAAAGGGCAGTTTTTCATAAACATTTTTTAATTCTTGTGACTACATACAGTGGAGAGTATAAATTCAATGCCATGCTCGAGATTATCTCGGGCACAACAATAATACTTCTTAATGTCACCCGAGTATTACACGGGGTAATTTTTTTCTGCAATTTACTATGTGTGATGTAGACCACTGAGGTCAGGAAATATCCTTTCATCCAACGATCCGAAAACGCCAGAAAAAATATTTTTACATTTACTAAATAAGGTGCTCTGGAACTCATTTTCGCTCTATACAAATGCAGTTGGGAATCGTATTACATTCCAAGAATTTCGAATCCAAGTTGTAGAAGAGCTTTTACATAAATAAGGGGATACAGAGCTTCTGGACAAAAGAATCCTGGAAAACCACTTATAATAGATAACCCTGTCCGTATTACTGAATGACATTTTATATCCATTATTCTACTCCTACTGCTGCAAAACGTCAGCCCACAAAACACTGCAAAATTTGTTGTTGAGAAAAGGATGTTAATGGAAAAAGGTAAGGAAGGAAACACGATTGTGAGAGATGTAATACTTGCGGAGTTGGTCAATGCTTGGAAAAGTGTTTTCAGTTATACCACACAAAACTTAATTATTAAACTACTAATAGGTATTCAGTTTTATTTATTTTTATTTTATTTTTCAAAAAATAATGCTCTACTAGAAGCGAACTTTACCACTGCCACGTTGTGATGCATGAAGCCTAAAAAATTTTATACAAGTAATTCAAAATATTAATTTTAAACTACTAAATGCATTTTATTTTACACTAAAAATGTGATTCTAGCAATAAAAAAATATGTCAATTTATGTACCCAAATCATCAAAATAGTGTGACAGTTAAAGGGTTGATAAGTTGAAGCAATGCTTGCGAAATTTAATGCAATTTTTGTTGCAGATTTCCAAAGTCAAATTTCATTCAAAATCAAGATGAGCCAGATAAATGGATTATTAACCGAAACAAAATTTACAATTTTTTGATACCGGCAAAAAAAGTCGATTGAATATCTGTTAAAATACTTTTGGTTTCAATGTATGAGAATATTTATCTCGCTCACCCTGTTGATACATTGCTGCTATGTGCTTGCCTGTGTGTGTATGTGCCTTTAAGTTTTTCATTTTTCTTTACTCTTAAGTGCAACCTTTTTACACAATTACTTTCATTTGTAAATATTAAACATTTCTTTTGAAAAATGATTTTTTCCTTCGGTAATTTTTTTGCCAAGCAACTTTTTAAATTTTTTTGAACTAAGCTATAATTATCAGTTTCCAAAAATATTATCACAAATTATAAATCGTTGAGTAGCAAATCAGTTGAGCTGAGTAAATATTCGAAATGGTATACTTTTTTCCTTTTTCGATAAACATATATATCTAGAAATTAAAAATAAAAAACCTACAGTATAAAATGTAGGTGGTATACACATTCAACAAAATTTTCTATGCGTTTTCACTATTTTATTACTACTATTATTTATTTATTTCTTAAGTCTCGCATGTAAACTTATTGAGCGATTTTTTTTATAGTTGTGCATTAATATATAGTTGTGCATGAATATGTTAAACAAATTGATATTGCATAATTTTGTGTTATATTTAAAATTTATCCCCTTTCTTATAACTGTGAGTGCTATTAGTATAGTAGAGACTTGTGCGATTATAGAAATAGAAAACCTTCACATGTTATTTCGCAATAAATGTAACGCCTGTCTGCATTAATTTTTTCTGTAGTCAGATTATCAGAGTTGAAAAATGCTCTCTCTGCAGATGTCTCGGCTCTTTTATTCACCTTTTAAAATAGGGAATGATAAGCTTAAATATGAACGGAAATATTTTAACATTCTGAACCAATAACTCGTAAGGGATAAGCTTAGCTTATGGGAAGATCCTTAGAGTGGGGGAAGAGAAATAGCTGTCTACTCTATTCAGACTCCATAGTCGAAAACCCGATACTTAGGTAGTGTGGGGGCAGTTTCCCCTCTTACAAACACTCTGACAGCTAACCCCCTTTAGTCATTCCTAGAATTCCTCAGTGACAAGGAGTTATAAAATAAACATATCTCCTTCGCCGTTTACTCGGAATCTTATCCGTTAGAAAACAAGATAGCATAAAGCGAAGAACGAGAGGGGAAATTTTTCTTCTTTTTCTGAATTCTAAGAATAACTTAGCAGCTGTAAGTAAACTGGAGGAATTGTTGTGAGATTCTCTTCTGCTTATCTCTCTCTCTCTTTTTTTTTTTTTTTTTTTGCTTAGTTTAAATCACTAGCTTTGGGACTAAAGAGATAAAGTAGAGGTTGGAGACCAAAAACAAAAAAAGAGGTGAGTTTTCTGCTGTAAAAGAAAAATAGTAACCACGACTATATATACGGTGGTTTCAATCTTCGCATGATGTTGAACAGGAAATAGAAACTCACAGAAAACTTTTTCAAAAACAAAAATCCCCTCAAAATAACAAAAATTTTATTTAGCTACAGGGGTGGCTAACCTTTTGGGTAAAAATGCCCCTATTTAATAAAAAATAGTGAAACGTGCCACTGTTTTACAAAAAATTATTAAACGTGCCACTATTTTGCAAAAAATAATTAAAAGTGCCACTTCCAACTTTTCCAACACAGATGTAGAAAAGCGAAAAAATGTTACTTATAAGCTTATTATGGGGTTTTTAGGCAAATAGCACATTTCTAATGCAAGTCTATGTAGTGTAGAAATTTAAAAATAATATAATAAATAAGTCGAAAGTGTTCGAAAACTTAGGTTTTTATTTTAATAAACTTTTTACAATTTCAATCAATTAGGTTGAGTATAAAATAAAAATAAGTAACTTGAATCATTTAATTCAAAATAATTACTAAATGCTCAATATGTACTTAATGAGGCTTTTGAATAATTACTTTTTTACTAAATCATCTATATTAGGATTAGCTCTTACAGATGCCTACAAAGTTAAGCTATTGTAGGTGCAAATCAGCTAGTTTTGAGAGATATTTATTTTATGTATGTTTATAGCAGCAACATTGTTTCACAAACATGTTTTGATCCAAATTTTAAGGGTTTTTTGTCTGAGACTACCCCACTTCAATAAAACTGTAAAAAAATGATTATTTATTATCTTTTCAAAAACTTTAAAAATTTTCAGAATTTCCGTGCCACACTGTGGCAAGGAGTTATAAAATATTTAACAATCTCCTTCTTTAAAATTTGCAAACATTAAATATATACTCAGATTTTCGCTATCCGTTAGAAAAAATTAAATAGCATAAATTTCATATATATATAAAGAACGAACAAGGGGAAATTTTCTCTTTCTTATGGTTTGAACATCTAAGAATAATTAAAAGCTTTTTAACAGATAAGTTTGACGATGATATGCAGAATTAACGCCTGCTCGCGCACCTCTTCTCTTTTCTCTAATGTCAAGAGTTTTTGTTTCTCTTCCACTAATTCTCAGTTCGTGTTTTTAGCTGCGCCTTTTTGCTTAGTTTAAATCACCGTAGCTGTTGGGTACTTCCAAAGAGAATCTGAAACATAGGAACAGACAAGGACTATGGAGACAAATAATAGAGATTAAACAAAAAAGTTGAACTAGACAGTTTCTCCATCATGTGAAGGCACCTCTTCGACATAAACAGGAAAACATTGTGTTTCAGGCATAAGAACGTCTTTTTTAACAAGTTGATCTTTGGTTGAACGCATATATTTTCCGTAGTTCTGGTTTCAATTTCTCTTTTTCCTTCGCTTCCACTGATGCTCAAAAATTTTCCGAACACTCTTCATAGGTAAATTAGAGATAAATTCCACGGAACTCGTTTCCGTGGCACCATTGGCTTTCTTACACAATACTATATCAGAACATTTTTCTCTTAAATACTCAATTTTAACTTAGTACTCTTAATTTTATTACATTTATAATCAAAAACTCGAATCATTTCTATTTAAAGTTTTTAACATATGGCAAATCATAACTAGGTGGCACATTTGAAACAGAAACATTTGAATTAAAATGAACACAAGCATGAGCACCTAAAGAGGATTCAATTCAATAAAACATGCTCTTTGCGTGGCTATTTATTTCAGATAAAAATAATAAATTCTTCGGTCAAATATCGCCGTTCGCACACTATTAGAGTGTTGATTAAAAAATATTTATGGGTTTAACTTCTACCATTCGCTTTTCGCCAAAACATGAGCTTAATGTTATGATTTCTTCGGAAGGTGTTTGCACTCTTTAGTGAGGAATTTAAAACTGGGATCTGGCAACCTGAATCGATCAAGGCTGTTACGGGCTGATTTTCCACAAAAATGTTTACATATTGAAGATTTGTGCATTCATCGCTATTTTGTTTTTCGCTCTCGATTTTCAAAGTATTCACGTTTATTTTATTATGGATGTGGTCGTTAGATTCTTTAAGTTTAAAACGCACATTTTTAGATGAATCACCGCATATAAAGTTTTTATTTGCTCTTTCAAGATATTAGAAATCTTTGGTTTAAAGTTTTGTGATCTATTTTTAAATCCATAAGTAATTTCTTTATGTGAAGATGAAATATAAATATCGCACTCTTTAGCTAAATCAATAGGCCTAAACCAATCTTCTGCTTCTCGAATGCCAATATGAGTTGCGGTTTCCTTATTTAAAGTTTCAAATAATTTATCAGAAATTATAAGATCACATAGATTCAAAATTAACTTTTCTTAACGAACAATAATATTGGAAGTTTGCCGTCAATCTTGCAGCAATTGGATGTATGTCTTCGCCTGATGATTTTACATTTTTAAATGAGTTTAAACACTCGCGATAAGTTCTCTGAGTACTATAGATTTTATCATTTAATTCCTCTTCTTTAAATACAGTAAGACGTTATGAGCTCTTTCGCCCAAAGATTTATTAAAATTTCAGATTTATATTCGTCATTTATTTTCTTGGTTAAAAATGCGCGTTCTAATGATTGAAGAACAGATTAAAATTTTCAAATCTGGTTAAAGTTTTAATACTGTTTATCATCTATGTTATTTCGAACTGTTTTTCTTCGACTTTAGCTGCAGGATTTAAACTTAATGATTTTTAGCCGTTTGAAGTTCGAAATTTTTTAACTGAAGTTTCGCGAGCTCAATTTTCTGTTTTTCTAAAGTTACCTCTCTTTCGTTTCAAATCATCTATACAGTTTTGAATTAAAGTTTTAACGAAATCTTATTTCAAATGTACTACTGTTCTCAATTTTAGTCTTTAGTTTAATATAGTGTCAGTACTCTCCATTAGATTCACAAAACATGAGATTTTTAAGAGCGTTTTTATACATTTTAGAAAAATATGGGAAGGTTTTTTTTTTTTTTTTTTTTTTTTTTTTAGCTCCCTTGTTGCTCGCAGACGATGTACCAATAAAAACGTTGATTCCACTGATTTCAATAATATCTTGAAATTGTAGTTCCGTCTAAAATTATTCACACTGATTATTTAACCTTACACAGGCGGGATTTTGAGGGTTCGTTGAAAAATACAACACAGGTTATTTTTTGTTATTTGTTCCGACCTCTACACAGGCGGAATGAAGTTGAAAAATTCAACCTCTACACAGGTTGAACGAAGTTTCCGAAAAATGGCGGCGCGTCTCCCACGGACGGCTTTTGTTCACGTTCAAACTTTGATCAAAATCGAAATCTTTTTCAATCCCGGCCTCTACACAGGCGGAATTTTCATGGGTTCAAACCTCTAACAGGTTGAACGTTTATATTTCAACGCTTTTGTTCAATGTCCAGCCTTTGGTTCAAAATCGAAATTTTATCGATCCCGGCCGAGCCCCCATAATTTGTGGGAGACAACAAGGGGTCCAATACGTTTCTCTGGTTTATTTAACATTAAACAAAAATTAATAAAATTAAAAAAAGTTTGACGATGATATGCAGAAGTCCACTTCGCGTTCTCTTTCTCTAATATCTTCCAAATTCACAAGTTTCAGTTCGTGTTTTATGCGCCTGCGCGCGAAGACTGCCTTGCTTTTGGCTGCATGCCATATATATATGAGAGAGAATTTAAAATATATATTATATACAAGAAAAAATTAAAAGATTAAAATTGGAATGAGCAATGAATTAAATTATTCTGTTCTCTGTGAAAGTAAAGTAAGAATAATTATATCAATACTGGGCAGTGGCACACACAAGGGGGATGTCCTGGGGGTCCCCCCCCAAAGGCCTTGATTTTTTTTCCGATTGATTATAATTCTAAGTATATAATACGTAAAATTTAATTAAGTATTTGTTATTAATGATTAATTTTATTAATTAATGCTAATTATTTATTCAATAATTAGTTTTTTACTGTGTTTTGTTCCCCAAAATCGACAAAATCAAAAGGAGCATGATGCAAGAATGGTGAACTTTCAACCCCGGACCCCCCTGAAAAATTCCTGTGTGCGCTACTGATACTGGGGTATTTTCCCACCCGAAAATACTATCCGAGTTTCTAAGGTTATATATTTTAACAATGGAGTGGACTTCTTAATCTTAAAGCTGATCCGAACATCTAATAGTTTAATAGTTTTGAAAAAAAAACACATAACAGTAAGAATTGCTTAAGTCATAAAATTAATAATGTTCATTATGTTAAATAATATCACGTAATGCTTTTAAGGTATTTTGACATGAAAACTTTATGTCTAAATCTATACTTTTAAAATTAATAATTATGATTAAAGAATATAGTCCCGATGTATAAGTAATACAACAATATAAACAGAACTTCACAAATTCAGATTTCGAAGTTGTCATGTCCAACATTTAATAACATTTCACTAATAAACTGATACTGAATTATTTCAGAATAGTGACGATTTAAAGCTCAAAATCATTAAAAAATTTTAAATGTTAAAAAGTAGTTTTATTTGGCGTTCCAACTAAACATAAAAGTAGTACATAAATGTTTCCAAATGTTCTCCTTTTGTGAAGAATGCTTCTATTATAATAATATTTTGCCTGTATGTAGCTCAGGCTCGACTAGAATTTTTGAAATATATAACTTAGAAGTGGGTTTATTCATATTTTACGACAACAGAGGGGAGCAATTTTAAGAAAAAAACGCGAATAATTATTTCAATTGGAGGGAACTCTGAAAATAATGTGAATTTTTCAAAAATTCTAGTTGAGCCTCTGTAGGGAGGTCTGAGCTATATGCAGGTAAAATATTATTATTATAGAACCATTTTTCACAAAAGGAGAACATTTGGATAAAAGATAATTCTAAGTTAGTTTTTTGCCAAAATATTATATTTAAATAATTTTTTTTTTGTCAAAATGTCCTTAAAACAATTTTATGCGATTCTAATCTGAGTGACACTAAATATCATGAAAATTATACATTTATGCGCTTTTTAAAATCATGGTTCCGAACGTAATCGGATACCTTAATTATAAAAGCGTGTTTTTTATTGTTTTTTTTTTAAGATTTGCATTAATTTTTAAAGTTCAAAAATTATCAAACTAAACGTAAATTGCCTTTAATGAAAAAAAAAAATCTTACATTATTTTTATTCTTATTTTTTTTAAAAAAAATGTTATATTGAAGCATTTTGAAGAAGTTACTTTTGTATTATCTAAAATTAATTTTTTACGAAGGGGGATTGATTTGTCAATTTGATTTAAACAGAAACTATTACATAAAAGTTCTCATCAGACATACTTTTTTTAGCCCTGAAAGAGGACCGTAACCGTTCAATTTGTTAAGCTTTTAAATGTACCCATTTAGCTTGTTACCGCAACCATGACAAACCGATTCCTTTGAAGCAAAAATACTGATTACTATTTTGAATGTCTGGGGTTAAGGATAATTTTCTGACTAATAACGTAATTTATAATTGACCATAGTTGGTAGCCGAAGTATCAGAATTTGTTTCTTGTTTGCTAATTGTTGTGTTATGTTGTAACGTTAACTTTTAATGGAAACATCACGCTCTACCGTTAATATTTTAAGACAATGTATTGCTTTAATCATTAGCTCAGCTTACTGTTTAATAAATCATACATTTTTGTAATAGTATAAAGAAAGCATTAGCTATAACTTCAAGTCCAACTTCAAGCGCATAATTGACTTAATTAAACTATTAAAATGTAATTTGGAAAAGTATCTGGCCTTTTAAGAGAAAATACTCCGAAAAAAAATTATGCTTTTACCCTCTTGCATTGAAAACAATAGAAGAGTATTTCATAAAATAAATAAATAAATAAAATAAATTATATAATTTTTTTTATTTTTAGTAACATTTATTTGAAGTTGATATATCTTGACAAGTTTTAGAATTTTAAGTAAGACCTAAGACTTTTTTATGCAAATTGCATTTAATTCCGTAATAGTGCAAACTTTTAAAATAGAAAAATATATTATTAAATTCATCGTAATTTTTTCATTAAGTTTATACAATTTATACTCATTTTACATTTTTTTTTCAGACTGAGAAGCAGATTTTACCGTTTCAAATGTAAACTTTGATATTCTAGGTTAATTTTCTTAAAAAATTCTTGATTGTGAAGTCGTACAATAAGAAACTCCATTAGTTTCACATATCATATTGGATTTAAATATATATATAAATGGTATAATATATATATATATACATATATATATGCATATATATATATATATATATACATATATATATGCATATATATACATATATATATATATATATATACATATATATATATACATATATACATATATATATATATATATATATATATATATATATGTAGTAATTATAAAATTTAAATAAATAAAAATATAATCTTGTCTTAGGTCTATATGATCATCAATAAATCCCTGAGGCATTTAGTAATTTATAAATAACCTTTTTAAAATAATTTATTCTTTGAAAAAATAGTCATTATACCATATATTAAATTTTCTGTTTACTCTTTCTGTCTGTGATATATTATACAACATTCTTCACCTTCAAACTGGTTGTTTATTGATGCAATAATAGACCTGGGTTACATTTAGGATATAATTTATTTTCCTGGAGAAGAAACAAACTGTTTCTGTATAATTTTTTAAAAAATGTATTCAGATTTCCAAAACAAAATAATGTTCAAAAAGAATAACTTCTTACTCAGCATCTATTCAAACTTTAGCTTACGAAAATTAAACTGAAAATCCCTAAGCCAATACTATTATTATTTCGTAGACTTTGTAAACAATATAGAAATTATTATTTTTATATCTGCGCTTTAGAACAGGATACACATATTTATATGCATCACTGCGGAATACATAAATTTTCTCCAACATGTCATTTATTATGTTTTCTTTATATGTTTGTGTTTTAGATAGGATTTTTTATTTTAATTTATTTTCTCTTGGCCAGTTTTGCTGATTTCCATTAAATATAAATAAAAGACTGTTTTTTGCTAATTTCAAATTCTGTTATTCTCTACCTACCTTTTTTCTAAAATAATATTTATTTAATCCCTTATGCTTCACACATTCTTAATAAGTTTCCACTTCCTAAAGAGATTATTAGCTTCACAAAAATGATTCATCTTCGTATCCATTGCATTAAGAAAAGGAATCGGATATTTATAATTGCATATTTATGATGAGTTAAAAAAAAACATCAGTTCATATATCTTGAAGATATTATTAATGACGCTTTAAAATTCTAGAATGAATAAACTCTTTAAAAAAATATTCTTTTCTATCATAACTAGAACAGCAAGTAAAAAATGTCTTAAGACTTTTGAAAAGAAATGTATGTGGGAGACAACAAGGGGTCCAAGACATTTGCCTTTCTTTACATTTATTTTAAACTTAAACAAAAATTAATTAAAAAGGTAGCTATTCTAACAGATAAGTTTCGATGATGTTTGCATGGTAACGCCTGCTCGCGCACCTCCGTCGTTCCTTCTTTCCGCTTTCTCTCTTTCTCTCAAGTCTTAAAGTTTTGGTTCTACTTTCACTAGTTCAAAAGTTTCTGATACTGTTTTGATTTGCTGCGCCTGCGCGCGAAGACTGCGTGGCTAGATGATGAGAACGACTGGATTTCTTGGATGCCACATGTATAATTGCTTTTGATTTATTAGTGATTGTTGAAAATTGTGTAAATTGCCACTAAACTTTTCGTCGCACGTTTTCATGAGCAAATTTACAAAAAAGCATTGGATATGACGACGAAGGACCCTTGACAAGTAAAGTAAGATGCGGCAGTTTAAGTAAGTTTTTAATAATCATGTTGTTTCAGGCACAGAAAACGCTACTAACTCGCATCCTCTAGTCCAAGGGTCGGCAGACTTTCGGAAAGAAGAGCCAAGTTGTAATTGAAACAAGATAACTAAGGTGTGAAAGAGCCCTTTACACGAAGAACCATTATTACAAAGAGACACATACACGTGAGCAGGAGGGGAAGGAAAGCCCCTGGTGGTATTCATGATCAAAACTCTTGTGCTCCAATTAATATATTTTAAAATAAATAAAACTTTACATAAAGTAACATTTTCCATTCCTTCCCAAACTAAGAACTACTGAAGATATTTTTATTTCTGTGGCTCAATGTAAGAACAACTATTGTCAAGATAACGTTATGTTGAAAATTAAATTTCCAAGCGTCGTGAAAAAATGTTTCTACCAATAATATCTAAGAACTTCATTCTGAAACTTAATGATTACACTAATAATTAAAAAATGGTTTTGATTGTTCCTACAAATAAAAGTCATTTCAACTCTTTTAATTGGCCCTAAAGCATGTCACAAAATACGGAATGTGTTTTTGTCATTTTTGTTGGCAGTTTCTGTGTATCTTTTGTTCACGATCACGAATGATCCTTAACTCATCTATAAAAATAAGCAAACGTGGCTGAAATCCCTTAGAGCAGCAATACTTAACCTGCGGCCCACCAAGCCTTTTTAAGTGGCCCGGTCATGGCCCATCTCGCTCTGAGAAATTCTCTTATTTAAGAACATTGTATAAAAAATTTGGTGGGAAATTCTTTGTTAAGAAATCAAATGTATCAATTTTGCTTTTTGCTGTCGGTATCGTACGGGTACGAATCGATATTATTTTTCTATTTGTAACAGTTAAGGTTAGTGATAACAGACAACAGTGGAATTAATTTTTAACTATCCTTCATATCTTTCAAGCGAAAAATATTCGAAGAAAATATATGGTTTCAGGACGATTGGGAATTTGACCATTTTTTGTAATGAAAAACAAACATGGATTAGTAATTGTTATATTTGTCACGAAAGTGCTGTATTTAAAAAATATCAACAAAGAGGAATCATTCAATGACACTTTTCCTCGAGGATCTCTTTCAAGAGGTGATAAATAGGCTTTTTCTTGAGCATTCCTTGTGATAGCAACAAAGTGTTTTGTCAGTGGTAATATCACAACGGAAACAAAGACATCCCATGAAGCTTGTTGTATTATTGGTAATCATATGAAACCGTTTACTGATGCATAAATTGTGAAGGAGTGTTTCTTAAATGCTTCTAATTTAGTGTTAGTAACAAAAATAGAAAATATAAAAAATAATAATTAAATAAATCAAAACTAGAGTTATATAATATTATGATCAATTTTCTACTTTTTAAATTTCCAATGTTATCTTGATCTTAAAGCATTTCTCCCCTTCCCCTCCCCCATTTATCCTCCTGTTGCGGCCCGCGTGAAATGGCTGACATATGCATGCTCCCCAGAAGAAAAAAAGGTTGAGTACCCCTGACTTAGAGGATTGTCTTAACATGGTGGCATTTTTACCAATAAATTAGATTTACTCTTTAGGGCTAATTTTAATACATTCATATTGATTCTCAATAATCTTTGTCAATGGAAAACAATTTAATACAGAAAAGTTAGCCAAATTAAATGTTTAATTGTAGACGCAAATAAGGTAAATTTTTTCAATAGGGAATTATAAAATAAAAAGAGATAGGAAAACAATAATTTTAGTAGACATAATTAATTTTTAATAATTCACATAGCTAGAAGTCCGAAGAGCCATGTTTTGTTGACCCATGCTCTAAATCTAACCATGTATATTCAACTCAATTAAAAGTGATCTATGACTAGTGGCGCACACAAGGGGGATCCTGGGGGTCCGGACCCCCAAAACCCTTGATTTTTCCGATTGATTATAATTCTAAGTATATAGTACGTAAAATTTAATTAAGTATTTGTTATTAATGATTAGTTTTATTAATTAATACTAATTATTTATTCAATAATGAGTTTTTTACTGTGTTTTGTTCCCGAAAATTGACAAAATTAAAAGGAGTATGATGCAAGAATGGAGAACTTCCGACCCCGGAACCCCCTTGAAAAATTCCTGTATGCACCATTGTCTATGACCAAAGTACTTTTTAACAAATTAATTCTCTTTCTTATGATTACAGAGTTGGAGTTATATTCGGTTGAATTTTCTCATTTTTGGATTTAAAAAAAACTCGTATATATTTCCAGGCTAAACGTCTTTTAAATAACGTTGGTTAGCTTTGAGGAGGAAAAGAAATTCCTACAATCAACATTTTACTATGCCTGAATAGTAATTCTATTTTTTCACTGTTTACGAATGTCGTATTAATTATTTTAAGCAATTAGTTTACATTTTACATTCAATTTTTTTTTTCAAATCGTGTTACTGGATTGTAGAACTGCTTACTGCCAGAAACGAATAGTACCAAGGAAAATATAATGTCAAATTTTTCAGTAACAAGTATATCGCATTTTAATTTAGTCTGGAATGCTTCATATTTGCATAGACACACTATTATTAGACACTTATTATTTGCTTAGACCTACTTAGACAGAATCTATTATTTTCTTGCTCGTCTTTAACTTATCATTGTATTTATTACTTCTCAATGCTTGATAAAATAAAATGTAATATTTGTATGAAATATATCCCCACATATAATTTTATCACAAAAATATCTTTCCCTTTCATTTTACTTATTAGAATTATTCTAGCTATTTATTAATTGAATAATGCTCTATATTTTGATTTAGTTATTTAATTATTTGAGTCAATATTGATGTAAAAAACATTATTTTAATGAACATGTATCTAATAACTCTCTACATTATTTTCACAACTATAATTATAATATAGAATTCTTTTATTAATATTTTTCTCATACATTATGCATTTTTAATGCTTTCATTTCAAACAAAGAAACAGTAAAAGTGTGATATTTCCCTTTTTGGAAAGAAGGAAAAGGGAGAATTTAGAGCTATTTTTCCTAGTAGTAGTTGAATGGCCGATAAAAAATAAGATATTTAAATTATAAATCTCACGGCTATCTAAATTATTTACTATAGCTCTAGGTAACATGACACTTCTTAGTTCTAGCTTCCCCCTCTCTTCCTGTGTATACTCATTAGATACATATTTTGAGAAATGACGCTGTCCAAATGCGGGATTAATGATTAATCTTAACCTCTTCTCATTTAGCTATACCTGTCAATATAAAGTGACATATTACGACAATTAGTGGCAGAAACGGATGACAATTCTCTAATGAGTCGCTGCAATGACTAGCGCACCTGTTTTGCACTATGTGTCTAGGTTCACAGAGTCAGGCTAGCTAGTCAGCTAGCAGCAATTAAACATCTTCAGTAGAATGACAGCGGTCGTACCGTATAAGCAATGAAGCGACGGAATATTTGGGAAATCATTATGCGCCAAAAAATAAAAATAAAAGTAAGCATTTCTTTGCAGCTGATTTTATTTGTTTGATTCTTATATATTTCGAACTATCGAATTTCATGGTTGTTCTTTTTTTCCCCTACTATTCTATCTCGAAAAGAAGAATTGCTGGAAATGCACGGAATAAAAAAAAATTATAAAAATGCTATGCATGATAAGGGCCGTGGGCCAAAGAATGAGCTAAGCATATGCGAGTCACATATTTATGCGCATTCGATATAGAGATATTGATTTCGATTGCTTTTTGAAACTGAATATTCAGGAATTCTGAAAATTTTAATTAAAAATAGACATCACCGAAAAACAAATTTTGACAAGAAACTGAATGTTCTAAAATAAATCATGAAGGACAGTGTGTTTCCGTTCTCATTCTATAAAGTTTTTTTTTTTAACTAAGTTGTGATTTCTTCTGCACATTAACACCACTTTTATATATGTTACACTTCAACTTTTATATAACAATTTCAGAAAACAGGGGGGGAAGACGAAAAGAGGTACTTTTGTTTTTAAAAACATAACTAAGCATCTTATAACAATAAAATCAAGACTTAATTTTCAATTTATTATTGCGTGTTAAGAGGGTGGAAGAAAAGAACAATAGGTGTATCTCTGTAAGCCTTTCAAACTGACAAGACTCTTGTTATTTATTGAGAACATGTCGTTTGGTCAGGGTCAACCATTTTTCTCACGATTTCACCAAGTAAATATATACTTAAATGAATACTAAGGACTTTAATTAAGATGAATTGACCTTGATGAAAAGCACATAAGAAATTAGAGAAGTATGTAATACATTTTTTTCTCCAATTTGCAGAAAAACATGAAAATACAGTCGGACCTCTATATAACGAATTAGCTAAATCCCGGGAAAAAGTTCGTTAAATAGAGGTTCATCTTTTAATATACTTTATAAACCACATAAAACAAATATTTTAAATTCAAAAACACTATATATTAAAAAACTAATTATTCACACCTCTTTTTAAATTAATATATATGTTTATTTTATATATCTTACTCATCAAAAAACAAACAAAGAAAGAAAAACTGAAAGGAAAACAAGAAAAAGGAATGTCGAAGAATTCTCTGTATTATCAATATTAAGGAAATAATTTTATTCTAAAATTAATGAATTTTAAGGACATTTTCTAATTTAAAACATACAAGTAATATTAAACATACATTATTTTATAATTAGAACACGGGGACACGGGACAACTCCACTGAGGGTGAAAGAAGATATCGAAGATGTTTCTAGTGAACTGGTCAGTGGGGATTAAAGGTTGCACTTCTTGGATGAAACGTCCAGAACTTCATTGCTCTCGACGAGTTAGGATCTAATTCGCCGAGAATGGATTCTTGATCCAGTTCAAGATTTATGATCCCCATAAAATGTGTTAAAGAGAGAATAACTTGAAATTTTTTCAGAAATACTTTTAAAAAAGGGAGAACAGAAATTGAACCACAAAAGAAAAAGTTCCTCATATAGAAAATTCACTTCTCTATAGAGAGGTTATTTTGCGAAGAAAATCGTGAAATGTCCAAGGTTCTGGGAAAAAGTTCGCTATATAGAAAAACTCGCAATATAGTGGCTCGCTATATAAAGACTCGACTGTAATTTGAAATAGTAGAGAAATTAATATCCATGAATATTTGACATGACTGGAGATTTCAATCAAAACCAAATTCTATTAAAAAGTACTAGTCTGTTCTATCTTTTATGTATCGTATATGTCCAATTTTATTATATCCCAAATCTTTTTATATATGATATATCTTTCAAATAATAAACAAGGGAAAGAAACATAAAATAACTAATTTTACTCTTAGTTTGTTCCGAAAATGTATCTATTTAACCAGTTTTTAAGGAACTTTTGAATACACAAGTTATCCTTCAATTTGCGTCTGGTTTCTGGATAAGTTTTTCGGTGATTTAAAGAAAATTGTAGGATTATTTGAAAAAAAAAAACTTCAAACTAGAGCTTAAAAACAATATAAACTCAATAGACATAAATAATATAGCCTACATACAAATATAGGGATTATAATCTGTAGGGCTAAGAGATGTATAATATTTCATACATGTATAAGCATAATGTATACATGTAACTTTTTAGTGAAACTTTTAGGTAATACACTTTGAGGATCATCATAACATTGCACTATTTTATAAAAATGTGTTAGAAATTTTTTTATATAATATAATTTATTTTATCTGAAAATTAGAAAGAAAATTTTAAGTAGAGTAAAACCCCTGTTTTTGTGCGGTAGATAGAGACCGCATAAAAATAAACCGCACATAAAAAAAAATTCAAAAATATTTCATAAATTCTTACATATAATAAACAACTTTGTCGGCATACCACAGAATTTTTTTTTAATGGGAGAGAGACCGCATAAAAAAAGGTCGCACTTAAGAAATATGTCAATTATTTAAAAATTTATGAGAAAGTACTTCCATCACGAAATAAATAATTAAATTACACATGGAAACAATTTAAAAACATTTGGTTTCTTATTGTACGCATGGGGAAGTTTTCACACAAAATGCACATTCATAATTCACTGCTACTCATCGTAATCCAAAGCGCTCTTCTTCCTGAGATGAATAAGTTCAAAATCGCTTTCGTCATTTGAAGATACAATTTCAATTGATTTATTTTTTGGCACCATTAAGTAAGAGATAAGTTTTTTTGAAACGAGGATAGGTTACTTTTTTAAATGTCACGATAACCAGATATGCATGACCGTAGCTCTTTTTGAAATTCCATACTCTTTTCGGAATTGATATATATTTTATGAAAATGCTTTCCCAATTTGTTGAAAAGCTGTATCCCTGTATGTATTTGATCCGCTCTCAAAGAATCCTGTTCTTCTTGTCCGTCTTCATAATCTATCAAATTATTGATAATGTCACTGTCATTGAAAGTTTCGTCTTCAACCAAGCGCGGGCTGCTGGCGTGATGAGCAACTGAACGTGCATTGCCTGGAGACTGTTTATAACCATTGAACAGAGCATCTTAAAGTTATATATGTACATTGCAGAGGCGTAACGTACATTCCCACCTCGCGGGGGAAGCAGGATTCTAGAGGGCCCAAGGCCTGACTAAGTAAGTCCAAGTACGTATTTACCCAATTTATAAAATATTAAAGGCAAAGCCAGATTTTTAAGGGGGGGGCTAATACTCTCCGTTCACCACTGATACACTGATACAAAATATTACAGTGACACCAAAGCCGTTGAAATTCATATACCGCATAGTAAAAGATCGCACAGAAAAAATCACACAAAATTAAAATTGCACAAAACAAATCACACAAAAATAAAATCGCATAAAAAAGGACCACGCAAAAATATGTTCTACTGTATTCTTAAAAAGGAATTTTAATATTTCTCTGCTTATCAACAAAAAATACTTAAAAAATATTCAGTTTAAGATGTTAATCTGAGAAAAGTCATTCAAAAATGGGCATTCCTTTACAATTGAAATTTTATCGCTGAATCTCAACCTCAAGCCTAAAAATCCTTAACATAATTGTTTTATTAATAATTTGCTTATTCTTTTAACAAAATCATAATCACACATGACACACGGTGATTAGTATTTTTAAAATAATTTTTATGAATCCTATGAAAGGGATAGTTAAATTATAACCTCGTTAATTACTGAAATATTATTTCTATGCTTCTTTCTTCTTTGTGTTAAGTGCACTTTCATTGATCTGTCAATTAAAAAATTCAAGCAACTTTGTAATGTAAAAGAAAAGGTTAAAATTTTTGATTGAAAAAAACAATGCAAAAATAAACATAATAAAACAAAGATTTTGGTTGATACTATTACTAAAAAGATGAAATTTAAAAAAATTCAAATGTTATTTAAAATAAAAATATAGCTTTAACCCGATGAATTACATAATAAATAGAAATAACTTATATCGACTCATAAAAGAAGTTATCTTAATTCCTTTATTGAGTTAATCAGTTTTTATTATTCTTTCTAATATTTACTGTAAGCTCTTAAATTGTGATTTTTGATTAATTTATATTGATTGGTATTTATTTTAATTTTTATTAAAGTTGAGCATCAAAAAAGTATTTCACCTGCAGAAAAACAAAACAAAATACATATAAACTGTATTTATAAGTATTTTATTTATTCGTGATTCATACATAAATCATTATATGATATATATTTAAATTGATACTATATTTAATAGAAAAAATGATAGTTAAAAGAAAGGAAAATTATTTTCTATTTGTACTACATTATCAAAATACTATGCTATTTCTCAAAATTTTATTGAAGTTATTTAACGAGTTTTAACAAATTATACCCTTTTAATATTTCATAATGTAAAAAAAATTAAAGTTATTTATTATATCACCACATATTTTATTAAAAATGTTAAATAATATAAAAAGTTAACAATAAATTATAAATTATAATTACTATCACTTTAAGAAAACAATTCAGTATAGACTAAAATCCTTTATTTTAAGTAGATTTTTTATTAAATAGTTCTCCCCCCTCCCTCATTTTTTCTATCATTTTATACTGTACTTTACCAAGTAATTTAATTTCAGTATTTTTATTTCTAATTATTCTTCCTGAAAGTACTTGGTTTGTATACACACGTGCAGGTAATCACACACGCACATATATTTGTAAACTTAAGCCCTAAAAAAAATCTAATTTATTATATCCCCACATATTTTATTAAAAATGTTAAGTAATATAAAAAGTTAATAAATTACAAATTATAATTACTATCACTTTAAGAAAACAATTCAGTAGACTAAAATCCTTTATTTTAAATAAATTTTTTAAAATAGTTCTCCCCACCCTCCACCCCTCCCCATTTTTTTCATCACTTTCTTCTTTACTTTACCAAGTAATTTAATTTAAGTATTCTTATTTCTAATTATTCTTTCTGAAAGTATTTGGTTTATATACAAGTGCAGACAATCACACACGCACACACACATATATTTGCATATATAAACTTAACCCCTAAAAAAACGTAACCTAATGGATTAAACTTTTAAAATTAAATTATGAAGAAGTAAAAAGAAATATTACACATCTCTCTTTCTCTGATAGTTAGGAGAAAAGTTTTAAAATACAGTAAAGCATAATTCCATGCATATTTTCGAAATAGATCTGTTAGGAATTAGTACATAAGACTGGAATAAAATCTTTGCTCTTAAATATATTCTAATGATTTCAAACTTAGTACGTCTTGCGTAACAAAAATTTCTTTACGATCGCAAAGTTACTAATACAATAAAGCATGATTCCATACATAATTTTCAAAACAGATAACTTAAGAATTAATGCATGAAACTGGAACACAAAATCTTTTCTTAAATATATTCCAACAATTTCAAACTTTATACTTTATCTGTAAGAAAAATTTGTTTATGAATGTATAGTTACTCCAAAGAAAAAAGTAAAGTTTAATGTTTCATTCTTAATAGCTTTGTAACTGCGTTGAATTATTGACATACTAGTAACGAAAATTATGGTTAAGAAAATCCAAGATCATAATAACATATAATATTCATAGTTGGACATTAATATCTCCAGTTTGAAATCTAAGTTTTCTGTACTCCATAATCAGATATCACTTGGCTGCCTCACCGAAGTCGAGTCTTTATAGCTTTATAAAGAAAGTACAAGGTGAGGTGGAAACGTAATTACAGATGAAGATATATCTTGGCATGATACAGGAATAAATTCTTGTTTGACATACCCAACAGGAAAATTTCCTCAGTTTAGAGGGCCACCTTTAAACATGATGAAACTGAATATCAGACGGATCGGTCAATGGCCCTCAGATGAAATGAGTTACTTGATTTCTTCAGAAGACAACAAATAACCCACCTCTGGCATGGATGGAATTCACCAGACATTGGACATGGTCCGCTCTCTACCGTTCTGAAAGGTCATAGGAGAGCAGTTGGCGTGGGGGTGGGTAATGAAAAAGAAAAAAGAAGATAACAAGGTGCGCGATGATCTTTAGAGCGTACCCGTTGGCTATGACGACGGTATTCCTTTTGGTCGACGCAATCTCTCTTACTTCCCTAATAGCTAATTTAGACTCTAAAGGGACAATCGTTCATCGTCAGAGCCTAAATTACAGCTATTATTGCGAGCTTTGTGTTTTAGAGATGAGGGTCTGAAGATGAGGCAGGGATCGGTCGAGTCTGGGAACGGATCCAAATTCCAAATTCACATGCCTCGAAGCTGATGGATTGCAGCACTCGAGCAAGGTCAATCAAATTTCGGACTCTTTTCTCATTCGTTTATTTATTTGCTTCCATCAACTGAAAGAATAAAAAAAAGGCAATTGAAGCAAGTAGTAGATATCCTTTCAATACAATTTTGCCAAAAGCTTGATGTTTGAAGTATTTGCAAAGACTAAGAAAATACACCTGGTGTTCTTCGAAATTGATTTCTTATTCAAATCACAGATAAAACGAAGCTGTGTAATTTCCATCATACCATACATTAGGGGGTTTTGAATTTATTTGATGGATAGCTGCATTAAGATTCTGCTGTTAATTCCTAACATTTTCTTAAGTTCTGGAGATTTACGGGTATTATATAAAACTTCTTTGATATAAATTGTAAGTTAATATATTATAAGTGAATTTTATTTCCTGTTAAGGCGTTAAATTTTTAAAAAATTTATTTAGGAAATAAGTTGGGAAATAATAATATATAAAGTATATAACAATAAATTTTTTGTAAGAAACTTATTTTTGCTGGAAGGTTTGGTATTTAAAATTTACTATCAAATAAAGATTTATCACAAATTTGGGGAAATCTTTCTAAAATCCATAAAATGAACTTTACAATATGATGTGAATTGCAATTCTTAATTTTCATAAATTTTTAAATACATTTTCAATACATGTAGTTGTTGAAACGTTTCGCATGATTTATTAAATATTTATAATTCTTTCTTAATTCTTTTTTTAAAAATTCATTTATAAGTAACGGAAAAATCTTTGGGATTTTTCCCAAGGTAAAAATAAATATTTAACCACTTCCCTGTTTTTTTTTTACTTTAGCTTTAATTTCATGTTTGCTCTGAGAAAAAAATTTTGGAACTACGACTTTCATACTACAATCTATCAAACTATTTTCTTTCGTTATAGATTCACACATTTTTACCATGTGTTTCATCTTAAGTAACTTTTAACCAAAATTTCAGATATTTTGTCCAGAATTTACAGAGAAACCCCTTACAGTCACAAATTCCATTATTTTTTAGTAAATATTCTTATACTCAAAAAATTCTGTAATAGACTAGCTCAAATCAAGTTACTGTTACTGCAACTATTTCTGAATCACTATATAAATTTAACAGTATATACTTGATTTCACGCAAGTTTTATAAATATACTACTTAAAGCAAATAATCTTATTTAATGAATGCTGATATATCAAATTCAAAGAGTTGTGAGAGTGCGTTGTTGCCACTGATTATAAGATTTTAAAAATACCTGTCGTGTTAATGTTTAAAATTCTGAAATATACTGAAATAATTTCCAAGGAACACAGAAATATATTTTTGCATTAGTTTTTATATTTCTCCTGAAAATATTTCTTTCTTCAATGTAGTTAGGAAAATGGTATCAGGAAACGTGACAACACTAAAATCCCCTTTCAAAAGTATGAAGAAAAGTATTACAATTTCTGTGCATATTTGAAAGTTAATATAATTTTTAAAACATTTCTAGAAAGGGCAAATATAATAGTTATATTCAAGAGAATATCCCCAGAATCAAAAATATAATTTTTATGGAAGAAATTTGATCTGTATTCTCTATCTTTAGAAAACACTTTCAATTAGAACGCTAAAACATGTAAATACATTGTATAGGGATTTTGAAATAATACACAAAGCATTTAATTGAAATTTTACGCAAGTTTTCAGTTCATAACAATTGTTATCGGATAAGAGTAGTACATTGCGATGTTATCACACATTAAATTAGTGAACCATTAGATATAAGCTTCAATTTTTTGAAAGTGCATTATGCAATGGGTTTAAACTTAATATTTTTTAATATGTATTGATTAAAATGTCGAAAATGCATGAAACTGACTTAATAACATGTTGTTTAAAAGTAGTAATCTTATCCACTGTATTATAGTAATTTTATCTACAATGTGAATATAGTAATAAAATGTTTGCTTTTTAGGTTAAATATGAAAAAACAATGTTCATAACAACTATTTTATTACGTTTGTATTGTATCAATTATAAAGGGTGTTTTTTCAGAGGTATAGGACTTTAAATTGCAATAAAACAACGATGTATTATTCGATTGACATGAATTTTTTTTTATTCCAAAGATAATCTTGGGGCATTACATTTTAAATATGATCAAGCAAGGCGCAGATTCGTCGAATGGGCCCAAAACGAGATTGCCGTTGTTCCCGATTTTCATAAGCGAATTTTGTTTAGCGATGAAGCGCACTTCTGGTTGAATGGCTACGTCAACAAACAAAACTGCCGCATTTGCAGTGAAGCTAATCCACAAGTGTATGTCGAAACACCGTTACATCCAGGAAAGCTGACTGTTTGGTGCGCTTTATGGGCTGGTGGAATCCTTCTTCAAAAACGATGAAGGCCACAACGTTACAGTCAATGGTGATTGGTATAGAGCCATGATTACTAACTTTTTCATTCCTGAATTGAACAATCATGATGTCCAGGAGCTGTGGTTCCAACAAGACGGCGCAACATGTCACACAGCTCGTGCCACAATCGATTTATTGAAAGACACGTTTGGTGACCGCCTAATTTCACGTTTTGGACCTGTGAATTGGCCTCCAAGATCTTGTGATTTAACACCGCTAGACTATTTTCTGTGGGGTTATTTTAAGTCATTGGTCTATGCGGATAAGCCACAAACGCTTGACCATTTGGAAGGCAACATTCGCCGTGTTATTGCCGATATACGGCCACAAATGTTGGAAAAAGTCCTCGAAAATTGGACGTCCAGAATGGACTACATCCGAGCCAGCCGTGGCAGTCATATGCCAGAAATCGTATTTAAAATGTAATGCCACAAGATTATCTTTCGAATAAAAAAAAATTCATGTCAATCGAATAATACATCGTTGTTTTATTGCAATTTAAAGTTCTATACCTCTAAAAAAACACCCTTTATTAAAAAATCATTTCTTGAAGCACTCCTTATTTTTGGATTTCAGTTTGAACTTATTGATATCCACTTATAGTGTCGAAACTAATGAAAAAATTTTGAAAATTCCAATTGCAAAATAAATGCCTTTTATCAAACAATAATTATATTAAAAATACTATAGAGAAGTCAATGCAAAATGTAACGCATACTGAGAAATACTTAACAGTGTTAAAAAAAATGGGAAACTGCTCAGCAAAAAATTTTTTTTATTATACTTTTTTTAAAAAAATGCAACTTTAAGTCACTGAATAGCAACAGATTATAAATAATTTGAAGTTTATAAAAAATTAATAAGTTATTATTTTACTCAGAAGCTTAACAAATGTAAATTCGCAATTTCATCCAGCGAAAAATCAATATACCAAGTAGTTTAAATGGCTCTTTTTTTTGTTGAAAAGTAAAGAAGAGTTAAAATCTGTATTTCCACCACAAATGTATAACAATTATACTTGCCCTCTTTAAAGGAATACTAATGAAATCTTGTGAAACTCCAAATGAGAAAACTCATTTTTTTTATTCTCCAAAGAAAACTCCCATTAAGAACTAATATAATAGCAGTGAAATTACTTTTTAAAGTTTCATTCAGCTCAGACGTCAACTCTTCTTTAAAAAAAGAAGACAGTTGACTCAAATGATTCATCTTTTGACCCATTCATTTAGCTTTATAATTCACTTTAACCACACGAAGATCGTGACCTAAACAAGGAGTAAAATGCTATTCGCTGTTTAACTTCACGGATAGTTTTGCTCAATTACTAGAAGAATAGATCACAAATATATAGAAAGGTTTTAAGCACTTATTACGTTTACAGACGTGAAACATTTTTTTCTTCATTAACTATCATGACAACATTCATTAGGTATATTTTGTAGCGATTTAAGTAGATTCGTTTCCTCTCGTTCGAGTGGTTTTCTGAACCGTCACAAATGAAACTCTAGCAGTCTCATTTGGTAGGTAAATATGCAGAGGAATATATATATATATACAGTTAGGAAAACCGAAATAAAATATCAAATGAAAAAAACAGATTAAGGATTAAATGGTTAATTGTTTTTTAGATTTTTAATGTCCGAAAAAATTTAAATATTCAAACGTCACTGTCTTGGCTGGTATTTCTAGTCTGTACCTAAAAAGGTAGGATTGAAAATGGCAGAGAAAGAAGTTCACTGTTCCATATAAGCAGGTGTATACATATATATGAATACAAATAGAAATGAACATACATATAGAAATGAATATGAAGTAATTTCTATAAAATATTTTGAGAAAAACTAATGATTTTTATAGCTTAAGCTCATTAAAATATTTTAACTTTGCTCCTCTTCTGTTTTCATGTCTCCTTTTTTTATAATATTTAAAATTCTTTTTTTAAATATTGAAAATAAAAGTTGTGAATTAAAAAAGGGTGCATATGTAAACAGTTAATATTTTTAATTTTTCTGAATAAAAATTTAGTTTATCACCACTGTACTGTAGGGAAATGAAAATTTTATATTATGAGAAATGAATGGAAAGGGTACTATGGATGGATAGATGAAATACCAGAGGTAAAACTAACATTCACTCATAAATGGAAATGTACATCTCGCAGTTTTTATTCACTGAAAAATTTCATAAATTTTCTTAAAAAATGCATTAAAAAAATTATCTTCTAAAACTTCTGAGAAACATCCAAATTTTAAATATTAACATTTTTTTTAATTTTTTAAAAATGTTTAATGTTGTTTATGATTATTTCCATTCCAGTTTGTGCATTGTAAAATGCATTACCTAGGAACAAAAGTGTTACAGAAGATATATTAGTGGGATTCTACATTACACTAATAACTTAATTAGAATATTCTATGTATAAATGTTAATATCGTTCGGTCACTTAACACAATTAAAGTATTACGTTACGCTTCAAAAAGTAACCACAGATCAAGATTACTTTTTAAATTATTACCATCAGTTTCTGCATTTGTGAATCAATTTTAACATTATGGCATTTATACTTCCAGTTTTGATTTGACTGTTATGGACATTGCACCACAAATAATGTACAGTAATAATGTACAGTAATAAAATACTATAATCCCAATGTGAAGTGGTGAAGTGTGGCGAAGTAACCCACATAAATGGAAAAAGATATGCAAAGAATTTCATGGCACGCTAATTCTAATCTAATAATATTTTTTTTTGTTTTGTTATGTACTTATATTTTATTTATCTTATTCTATTTGCATTACTTACTTCTGTAAGCCCCGTGCGATACTCGTAGTACACGGGTATTATTTTATATGTCTTCAATAAAAAAAATAATAATAAAAAAAATTTTAAATTGCATGTGATTCTTTCTGTAAATAAGTTGTTATAATTGTATTATCGGTTAACTTGATTTTTACATTCATCATGTAAAAGTTACTATCTTTAACTCGATAATTTCGTTTCAACTTAGAAGGAAACTCAGTCACTCATGTCATAAGCCTAAAACAATGAATCCTATACAACATAGACATTTTGTTCCTTTATTTCAATGTATCTTCATTGCAGTACATTTAACAGAAAATGTAATGTCAATAGTTTTAATAATCAATTAATATTTATTAAGTACCGAAATTGCATGATCTATTCAATACGTAGGGAAAAATATATGTATACATAGGAGAGAAGTGACTCACTCACTCATTACGAGATCTCCGGAAATATTTGGCCGACGGACTTGAAATTTGGCAAGCAGTTTCCTTTGATTGAGTAAAGATTCGCTATGAACGGGTTTGGGGGAAATAGATTCCCCAAGAAGGTTATGGGAGTGTTACAGATAAAAAAATTGCTAGTTTTGAACAATTTGACTTACAGACTTGAAATTTGGCAAGAAAATTTCTTTCGTTGAGAACAACTCTGTTAAAAATAAGTTTTCAGAAAGTGACTCAGAGTGGGTAATGGGCATGAAAAGCACAAATGTATTAAAGTTTTATAAATTCAAGTTCTCTCTTTTGTGAATTTGTAAGTACTTTATATGTAAACAATAGTTCAAGTAATTGCATCATATAAAGCGCAGCTAGATTAACTGATATTTCCATCTTACTTTTCATCAATATTTGAAATAGTTAATTTTTCCTCCTATATTTTTCTTCTCTATGAAACCATTAATTTCATCACAAAATTATTTTTCAGACTTAATGCGATTGTGAGATTATAAAGAAATTTATTGACTTCTATCATCAAACCTTATCATTAGACTTTTAATGCACATTAAAATAAGGAAATATTTTATGAAAGTATTTATTAAAACTCTCTCTCTCTCCCTCTCTCACTTTAATTGTCACTATTAAGAAATTTTGGTTGATAAAAATTTTATCTAGGGTAATAAAATTGTTTGAGTATTAAAATAGAATTTGTTAATTTGCTATCCCTTCTTATCTTTTGTGGCTTTTGAAATAAAGAGCATTAGTTTCTTAAAGAAATAAAAAATATGTATATATAAAAGATAAAAAACTGATTAATTAAGGCAATTGCAGGCAAGTTAATTGGCCTAACCCAATATCGTTTAAATATGGAGCATATCCTGAAGAAGATAGAAGTATTTGAAAAAAGGAACACATTTCGAAATAAAACGTGTTATTACGGTAGAGAGGAACGACACTTACAACCGCAAAATAGAATAAAACTCCACATCTTATAGCTTGATATAAAATCTTATATGAATAGTAAAAGTTATTTTTACAGAGTGTGAAATGGACCAGGTTCAATAATATTTAATTAAGAAAGTTTTACAAAAGGGGTGAACATAATTTATGAGAAAACTTGTATGGATAGATAATTTTGGAAAAAAATTTTAACTAAGCAAAATGCATCATTCGTAAAAGCTCTTTATTAAATTTTTAATTGTCATCTGTCATGCCCGAGATTGTCTCAGGCACGGCAAGTACAAAATGTCCTGCCCGAGATTATCTCGGGTAAGGCACTAGTGCTCCAAAATTCCATGTCCGAGATTATCTTGGGTAAGACAATAGTGCTCCAAAATGTCATGCCCGAATATTGTATGGGGTAATTTTTTTTGTAATTTACTATGTGTGATGTAGATTGCTCTGATATGGAAATATCCTTTCATCCAACAATCCGAAAATGCCAGAAAAAATATTATAAAAGGACATATTTAAATTTACAAGACAAGGTACTCTGGAACTCATTTTCGCTCTATAAATATACAGATGAAAATCGCATTACATTTCTATAATTTCGAATCCAAGTTGTAAAAGAGCTTTGCATAAGTATGATGATATAGTTTCTGGACAAAAGAATCCTGGCAGACCACCTATAGTAGATAACCCTACCTGTCTTACCAAATGGCATTTTATATGACATATTCCTCCTATTCCTGTGAAATGTCAAACTACAAGACACTGCAAAGTTTGCTGTTCAAAAAAAGGATTCCAATGGGAAAAAGATAAGGAAGGAAACGCGATTCTGGTGTAGTAACTGTGGAGCTGGTCTGTATTTGGAGAAATGTTTCTAGTTATATCACACAAAACAAAATTATTGAACTACTAACTGGTAACAGGTAACTTTTTTTTAATTTATTTTTTTAGAAAATAAGGCCCCACTACAAGCGAACGTTACCACTGTCACACTGTTTGGCAGCCACCTCAAGCTAATATGTTGTTTCTACAAAACTTAAAATTTTTAAGCATTTGACTCAAAATATCAATTTTTAACACACTTCTCCGTATTAACTTCTCAGTTATTTTGTACCAAACATTTTATTTTTGCTATAAAAAAATTGTCAATTTATGTTCCCAAATCATCAAAATAAATTTGTGTTAAGGTATCCGACTACGTTCGGAACCGTGATTTTCAAAAGCGCATAAATGGATAATTTTCAGGATATTTAGTGTCACTTAGATTAGAATATATGCATAACATTGTTTTAAGGACATTTTGACAAAAAAAAGTTATTTAACTACAATATTTTGGCAAAAAATTTACTTAGAATAATCTTTTTTCCAAATGTTCTCCTTTTGTGAAAAATGCTTCTATAAGAATAATATTTTGCCTGTGTGTGTGTGTATATCGCTCAGACCTCTGTTCAGAGTCTTAACTAGAATTTTTAAAATATATAACTTAGGAGTGGGTTTATTCAAATGTTACGACAACAGAGGGGAGCAATTTTAAGAAAAAAAAACGCGAATAATTATTTCAATTGGTGGTAACTCTGAAAATAATGTGAATTTTTCAAAACTTCTAGTTGAGCCTCTGTAGAGAGGTCTGAGCTATATACAGGCAAAATATTATTATAATAGAACCATTTTTCACAAAAGGAGAACATTTGGGAAAAAGATTATTCTAAGTTAATTTTTTGCCAAAATATATTTAAATAAACTTTTTTTTGTCATAATGCCCTTAAAACAATTTTATGCATGTATTCTAATCTGAGTGACACTACATATCATGAAAATTACCCATTTATGCGCTTTTTTAAAATCACGGTTCCGAACGTAGTCGGATACCTTAAAGGGTTAACAACTAATATTGTATGATTATATCCTAATCCATATTTTTATGAGAATTTATGTTTTAAAAGGGAGTCTTATTACACCTTATTTTATTGATGTTGCTCAACAGGTTGAAATGAACATGTTAAAAACTTTGAACACTTTATCTTCTTCCAAAATATTTCATGTCTAAAAATGACACGAAATTACTTTAAAATGTGACAGTTAAACTAATTATATAGAAATTTATTTATCTGAATTGGTTTAATTTTTCATTTCTACAAATATATGACTTGAAGGTTAACTGAAAATTCGTTTTGAAATATTTAAAGCGGAAGATCATTAATAACAGCAAATAAACATTTAAACTGGAGAAAGCTGAAAAACTAGGACTCGTCACTAAACCTGATTAATTAAAATTAGTACTGGTAACCTGAAAGCGCTACATCTTGGTTTTCTGATTATTCAAATTTTCTTTTAAATGTCATGCAACTTTTTACGTGGACGGTTTTTCAATAAGGAAGAACTTTTATTTATTTTGTTATAGGAAATTCAAGAATAGCAGTGATAAAACATTTTTAATTAGTAAATACTATGAGACAGAAGTCATTCATTACTTTCAAATTTGAATAACTTTATACCTAAGGGTATTAAGTTCCAAGAAAGATGAGATTAATTTCTAGCAATTTCTTGCTTTTCTTTTTAATCTTTTTTTAAAATTCTTTTGTTTAGAGTTATTTATTTTTTCACTGTTTTCCTTTATATTTTATTTACTATAAGTCCGTTCTTTAATTTTTAAACTTCTCTTCATTCTACTATTTTAAGTGTTATTGAGATATTTCGGATAGACTCTATATTTGCTTATAAATATTCCAGAGTTTTTTCAAATATACTTTGTGTTTGTCTTTATGAAAATACAGTCCATGCGAAAAAGTGTGTAAATTAGCGTTTTAAATCCTAATTTATGAAAATGAGAAAAAAATGTATTTGTTTGTGCCGTTAAACCATTGAATAAATTTCCAAATAAAACAAAATCGTTTCAGATTCATAAATGTCATTTACGAGAACCTTCTTTTATAAAACTCTTATGTTAAAATGTTTTTAATAAGTCTATATACCGTAAAATCCAGTGTATCCGAGAAACGAGCACCTGTGCTTTCAAGCTTCATTTTTTAATTTTTAAATATATTTGCCGTACAACGCGAACCCCCTTTTTTTACAAAGAAACCTGAAATGTATGTGCGCAATGCTCTTATTTTTTAAAGTTATTTATACGAAGTATTATTGCAAGCTTAAGAAAAAAAATATACTTTTATAAGTACAACCCTTTAGGATCATAAGTAACGTCTTTCTCATTTCTTTTAAACATACAGAATTTGGATATAACCTAGAAGTCTAATTTTTTTCTATGTCCTTTTCCTTTTTATTTTTAAAGTTCTCATAACTATATTCTGCGTATAACGTGAACACCGTAATTTCGATGTTATTTTTTGTATGAAAAGTGCGCATAAAATGCCGGATTTTATGGTATATAGGCGAAAAGCGACTCACACACTCATCACGAGGTTTCCGGAACAATTAGACCTTTTGACTTGAAATTTGGCAAACATGTTTCTTTTGTTGAGTAGAGATCCCCTTACGAGAGTCAACTCCCAAGAAATGCGGGAGTGTTTTGAGGGTTTTATAGATTTCACAAAATTTCCGTTTTTGCACTATTAGACCTACAGGCGAAATTTGATAAGCTTGTTTCTTTTTTGCTCAGCAGAGATCCGCTAAGAACATGTTTTGCGGAAATCGATTCCCAAGTGGAGCTATGGGGGAATTTTTTTGTCAGACTGCCCATCAGACCGGAACATCTGCTCATGAACCTCAGCACTCACGGTGTCACGAAAACTGAGTTGGGCACAAAAGGCCTCGACCCTCATTTGCTGTTGCGCCACTGAATTTAGTTTGTTTACGAAGACAATTCAGATGGAAAAAAATCCCGTTTCTCAATTATTAGATCTAATTTGAAATTTGGTAAACATGTTTTTTTCGTTGAAAAGAGATCCGCTAGAAAGGATTTTGCGAAGATCAACTCAGAGGAAGATGGAGGAGTAAAAAAAACATACTTCCGTTTTAGAAGTTAAACTCATGTCCTTTTTAAATCAACTGGTGAGGGCTGTAAATATGGTCTTCAATACAATCAAAAGTTTATTGCTGAGACTTAGATATCGATAACTTAAAAGCAAGACATAGCCTTTCATCATGAAATTCCCAAGGAAGTGGGCTTTGGTAACAGTTAGTATATATATTTCAGAAAAACTATCGATATAAGGCTGCATGCACACACACATGTATATAATCTCTATTAAACGAGTCATATTCTCGTCAAACTTGCAATGCTTTATTTATTATTTATTCGCCATCTTCTATTGAATACTCGCATCATTGCTTTTTGAAATCGGTATTGTTATCAAAAGTTTGCTATATGATTTAGTTATGAATTTTAATAAAAAAATTAACCTTTGTACATATAAATTAGATTTTTTTATTAATAAATCTGTAAGTTTTCTTGTATTCTGATGGTGAAAAAATTGAATCTATAAATTTAAAAAGTTCTAAAATACAAAAAACTTTCAAAAATTGAAGTATAACTTATTTTATTTGAAGTTTTATTTTTATATAAGCATTTCCTACCATTATTTAAATAGTAACAGAAAGGACAATTCAAAATAATTTATCTGTATATATATATATATATATATATATAGAGAGAGAGAGAGAGAGAGAGAGAGATAGATAGATAGATAGATAGATAGATTTGATTGATTGATTGATAAATAGATAGATAGATAGATATTTATATCTTCCTAAAATACTGTTTTATTATTTTTAATCACATTTTTTATCACATTTAAAAAGAAAAAAGTTTCCATACGCATTCTATAACTATTATATGATGTATCGGTGTTAGTTTTAATTTTATTGCTTTTTTTAAAAACTAAAGTACAACAATTTGACTAAACAAAAATACATAAACAGATCGAATACTTTTTACCATAATTTTGGAAGTTTTTCCAGCAATTTTGCTGTTACGAAAATAATTGGAGGTAAAATTTTATGTACGCGTGTATGTATAAATATAACATTTGCCTGTAAAAACAACTTTTCTTTCAGTTTGTTTCGAGTACATGTATACTTGTGACAACAAACACATAAAGGCTTTAAAAATGCTCCGTTAAGAAAAAAAACGTCTTACTAAAAATGTTTTAGGTATAAAAGATTTGTGTGGTGTACTTGCAAATAAGAGGGAAGAGGAGGGAATGTAACCATGTGTGCAAGTTTACATGCATACTTTTCTCTTACGATTTTTTTTTATCAATTATGTTCTAAATTTTGTAAATAAATGTTCTTACAAACATTGTTCTACAAAATATTCACAAAAATTTGAAAGTATTTTTAAGAGTTTTACGATGTAGCTTATATTAATATTGAAAGATTATTATTTTTTGTTATTTTTTATTATTTATTATTTTTTTGAGTAAATTATGAAAGTATTCAAAGAAGAATAACATTATAACATTTTTTTTTTACTAAAAGAGTACACTAATTTTACTCGTCTCCTTAAAATATTTCCTGGAATGTATTCTACCATTTGATTTAATTTATCCGTATTTCTCAATCACTTACCAAGTTACAGAAAATATAAAGTCTATTATTGAGTTAATCTCTTTAAGTCAATACATTTGTTGTTTAAAAGACATATTTCTAATAATATATTCCTCTTATTATTCTAAATCATTTTTATTTTATTATAACTATTCTTTTACAATGCTGCTATTTACTTTATTACTGTTATTAACTGGATAATTTTATTTGCTTTCATATTTTTATGACGTCAAAAGAACTAAATATAAATCCTTAAACATCCTTCAAATATTGCTTTAATGATAGTTATTTTTCTTTTTCGTGTAAAAGGGAAAAAGAAATACTATTTGGTCACTGATAAACAAAAGGTTAAAGAATTTTGTAGCTTTATTCCTACAAAGCCAATGACATGAAGAAATAATTTTGTGAACTTAATATTATTTTTAAGCCTTTATTCTGTACCTCGTAAACTATTTAATACGTTATGGAATTGTATTATATTATTTCTTGGTAACCATATTCTAGCATTTGATTTAGTTTGGGTAATCAACCTCTAAGATGCAAGAAAAATTATTTTTCCTAACTTTTTAATGTACTGTTCAGTATTAAAAGTATACATCATTTTTCTGACAGCCGGACTCCGATTCACTGAACTCCTACTTTTTCTTTTTCCCTGATAAAAAGGAATGTAAAAATCATCTATTTAATGAATAGTATACTACGAATTAACGAATGATTTCAACAGCCGAATTTTTTTTTACTAGTTTAGATTAGGAACTAATGTAATTCTTTTCAAATGACATCCTTTCTGTCCGGAACAGAAAAAGACTTTTCTCATAATCAGAGAATTTTTATGGGAAAGGGGGCAGCGCATTATTAGACTTTATAGGTGCAGATGAGTCCTCAGTGTAACCTATCACGGGAACTTTGAATAGGATAGAAAATTCCTATGAAAACTGTTACATTTTCTAATGCTTTAAAGTGTTTGAAAACTGTGAAAACTTATTCCAAGTAGCAGGATGTAAATGACGCAATATTTTCTCCTCTGCATAAAATCGAAAAGGACCTATTTTGAGAAAGGAATCAAAAAGATTGTCAAATATCTAACAGTCAGTATTTTGAAATTTTCAATTTTAACTGGTGCGTAATACTTCGCTAATAATATTTTTAGCTGCTAAATAAAAAGGGTGTAAGTTCGGATATTTTTTGTGTAGTTGCTTATTACAGAATTTCCAAAAGGAATAATATTTTTAACTGCTGAATAAAAAGGATGTAAGTTCTAATTGCGGATATTTTTTGTGTAGTTGCTTATTGCAGAATTTCCAAAAGGAAGCTCCAAAAAATTAGTATATTGTTTAGACCACGATATAACAAATAATCCCGAATTAACGAAAATCGTTCGGTCCCGGTGAATTCGTTAAATCGAGTTTGAATGTATGTATATATATATATATATATGTATGTATGTATATGTATGTATACATAGAAGAAAACAGAAACAAACTTTCTAACGATCACAAGAACAACAAACATATCTAGTCAGCCACATAATGACAGGAATCAAACCTTCGTCCAGTCAGAATTTGTTTCTCTACAACAAAAAGATTCAACAGAAAACCTCAACACCCCAACTAGTCAGCGAACATTAACATTTAGTAATGGTCTTGTAGAAGAGAGTTTATCTGTCTTTTTGAATACAAATTAATTATTTTACGATTTATTACAAATCATGTTTAAAGTTATATTTCTTAGTATTGTGAAACAGATTAATTAATTAGTTAAATATTACATTTTGATTAGCAAAGTTGTAAACATTATGCTCAATGCATTTTAAGAGAATATCATTTAACGAAAGAGTTTTAGATTTCAAAACATTTGTTGCCATTTTCTTCATTATTAAAAATTTTAAGATGTCTGGTTATCTTTAACTTTTCTGTTCCGAGTGTTTATATTCAGATTTATTGTCTATTCACAGTAAAATTTATAGCAAAAGAAAAGAGTCTAGAGAATTTCTAATGATATCTTTGTTGATGAATCCTGAAAATGTTGACGATATTTAAATTATTTACTTGAGGTTTTTTTTTTTTTTTTTTTTTTCAAAACGCATGGTCTTTATATTGTACATTCTCTCCTCAAAATACTCTTAAATAAAGAAACGACTTTTTTCTTTTAAGAAATGAAAATGCTTGCAACATACTTTTTACTTCTAAAACATTTCAAACTACAATTTATCGAACAAGACTACACAGATATTTTCGAAGATCAATTTTTAAAACAAAATCTCTCTCTCTTAATATTACTAAATAATCGAAATATTTGAAGAAAAATAGTGTCGATTACACAATTTAAGAATATATATATAGAGAGAGAGAGGGTGAGTGCGTGTTTTTTTATTAAAGCTACACTTAAAAGCAACACGAGGGTTATTGGCAACGGACCTCTTAATTTTGAACCCTGGTCAAGTGAAAAGGATGACACCTGAGCTTGCAACCCTCTCCAATACTTCCACACCATGCCAATGGGAAGACTTTGCGCCTCGACAGATCAGTCTCCTCTACATGGGGTGGGGGGTCTTCAGTGGCACTCGGCTCGAACTCATGACACTCCGGCCTCGAGACCATGACTTTGACGACTAGGCTACTCCGACCACATATGCGTGTATATAGATAGATAGATCAGCCTCCTCTACATGGGGGTCTTCAGTGGCACTCGGCTCGAACTCATGACACGTCGGCCTCGAGTCCATGACTTTGACCAATAGGCTACTCCGACCACATATGTGTGTATATAGATAGATAGATATATTAGCCTCCTATACATGGGGGGTCTTTAATGGCACTTGGCTCGAACTCATGACACGGCGGCCTCGAGTCCATGACTTTAACCAATAGGCTACTCCGACCACATATGTGTGTATATAGATAGATAGATATATTAGCCTCCTATACATGGGGGGTCTTCAGTGGCACTTGGCTCGAACTCATGACACGTCGGCCTCGAGTCCATGACTTTGACCAATAGGCTACTCCGACCACATATGCGTGTATATAGATAGATAGATCAGCCTCCTCCACATGGGGGTCTTCAGTGGCACTCGGCTCGAACTCATGACACGGCGGCCTCGAGTCCATGACTTTAACCAATAGGCTACTTCGACCACATATGTGTGTATATAGATAGATAGATATATTAGCCTCCTATACATGGGGGGTCTTTAGTGGCACTTGGCTCGAACTCATGACACGGCGGCCTCGAGTCCATGACTTTAACCAATAGGCTACTCCGACCACATATGTGTGTATATAGATAGATAGATATATTAGCCTCCTATACATGGGGGGTCTTCAGTGGCACTTGGCTCGAACTCATGACACGGCGGCCTCGAGTCCATGACTTTAACCAATAGGCTACTCCGACCACATATGTGTGTATATAGATAGATAGATATATTAGCCTCCTATACATGGGTGGTCTTCAGTGGCACTTGGCTCGAACTCATGACACGCCGGCCTCGAGTCCATGACTTCGACCAATAGGCTACTCCGACCACATATGTGTGTATATAGATAGATAGATCAGCCTCCTCTACATGGGGGGGGGGTCTTCAGTGACACTCGGCTCGAACTCATGACACGTCGGCCTCGAGTCCATGACTTTGACCAATAGGCTACTCCGACCACATATGCGTGTATATAGATAGATAGATCAGCCTCCTCCACATGGGGGTCTTCAGTGGCACTCGGCTCGAACTCATGACACGGCGGCCTCGAGTCCATGACTTTAACCAATAGGCTACTCCGACCACATATGTGTGTATATAGATAGATAGATATATTAGCCTCCTATACATGGGGGTCTTCAGTGGCACTTGGCTCGAACTCATGACACGTCGGCCTCGAGTCCATGACTTTGACCAATAGGCTACTCCGACCATATATGTGTGTATACAGATAGATAGACCAGCCTCCTATACATGGGGGGTCTTCAGTGACACTCGGCTCGAACTCATGACACGTCGGCCTCGAGTGAATGACTGACCAATATGGTACTCCGACCACATATGCGTATATATATGTATATAGATAGATAGATATATGTATATATATCTATATCTTTGTATATATATCTGTATCTATCTATCTCTCTATATATATAGAAAAAGAAAGGGAGAGACAAAAAAAATAAATTTCGTTTTGGTGTTATATTATTAGATTGATGGCGGAAGAAATTAAGAATACCATAGTAATCGCTTTTCGAATAATTTAGACTTTGTAGTCCCTTACTGTGAGTGTAATAAAAACTTCGTATTTACAGCCTTTCTTTGAAAGTTTCAAAATCTCCAGTCAAAAAATAATTGAAAAGAAAATTACTACTCAACGAGCCAAGTAAGAATAGAAAACGTTTTCAACTTTCTCTCTCTGCACGACTTACGTTTTTCTACGTAATTCTGTTTTAATGCATGGAATCAGGAGCACTTAGGCACGAGACGTATCGCCTGGTTGATTGTACATAGTAGTGTAGCAAGTCATGTGTATAAAATTACTCACAGACAAAACGGCGCTCCATGCAGCACACACGAATTAGAAAGATATCTGGGTTTTAAATTTGATGTACAAAACGTTGTTGAACTCACTGAAGTATGCAAGTGTATCAAGGTACTATGAAGATAAATAAAAAAGAAGAAAGATTTATCTTATATATAAAATTAAAAATTTTGAATCTAGAAATATATGATTTTTATTTCGATAATACTATGTTTCATTTATAGGTTTATGTAATTAAATCATATGTTCCTCCTATACTTCTGACCTATTTATCTCACTGAATGTTATCTCAATATGTTATTTAGAAAAATACTTTATAACTACAGATGTATAAAGGGAGTGAGAGTTATATTAACGTCGCGCTCTAAGGCAACACTAGGGCCATTGACCTATCGTAATTTTGAGCCTCTTTCAAGTGATGAGGACGACACCTGAGCTGGCACTTCCTCTTCGATACTTCCGCACCACACCAACGGGAAGACTTTGAATCTCGATAGTTTTAACATAAATCGTCTCCTCTACACATCGTATCTTCAGTGGCACCAGGACTCGAACCCGTGATTGGCCACAAGTTTGTGACCATAGCCATTAGGCCACCACTATAAAATGGAATGTCTAAACATATTATAAAAATATATTCACTAAGTTAAAATTACAGTATGTTACTGAATAGTGTTATTCAAGTTATGTCGGTAAATGTTATTTCAAATTAGAAATTCTCGGCTTCCCATATAGAATAATAAAAGTGGCCACGCAAGATGTTAGTTGTAAAACTCTGAAAGTCTGACCACTTGAACAAATTGATCAAATTATTCTCATAAGTGATTATTGCTTTGTATTTGATTATAATTTCAAATGTTTTGCGTAAGTGTGCTTTACTTCATTTTTTTAACTATGCCCTTAATTATTTGCACGTATATATTCCCATAAGTTATGTAAAATCTGACCAATCAATATTACCTGATATTGATTTTCATCACTTTTTCGACTTGTGCCCATTTTTCTATCTCTTAATATGTAGCAATCAGTTTTTTGTATCGTGTAGATTCATTATGACTGTATAATAAGATATGTAATATATTGTATTTTCCCGAATCTATACAAACCGCCATTGATTCTAGAGCGCACCCCGAATTCTCAAAATGTTTATGTGAAAAAATGTTGTCATCAAGTCTAAGCTCGTTTTTGAGGGGGAAAGTAAAAAAATGTGTAAAAGGTTCATCAATATCCGATATTTAAGAAATTTTAAAATTTTAAATGAGAAAAAATTAGAAGTTAATAATTAATTTATTTGATCAGTATTAAAAACTTCCAAATACATACATGATCTTATAATTAATATAACCTTCAGTATCACGTTTCGAAAATGATTCGTCACTCCCATTGTCACAGCTGACTTCGGTATTGGTGAAGGTTTCACCATTTTCTCCACATGGTGTCGTCTTCCATGTCATTCAATGCATTTTTGGTGCAACATTTTACTAAAAGAATGTATTGTAGAAGAATGGAAAAGAATCATTTAATACTGTTGAATATTTACAACCAAAAATTATAGCATTTTGCTTACGCCATCGACATATATTTGTTTCATCCATGTCAGATTTTCAGTGGCCGCTGCTCTGTTTCCGTTTTTTTTTCTGCATATAAAATTGCCTCTCTTTTCATACTTGCGACTTGCGTCATAGTTAACTCGTTGTGATGCTATTGCTGATATCTTTGATGCTTAGGTGAACAAAGAAAGAGCATACAAAAAAAATTCTTAAATACAAGCAGACAACGATGTTTAGGATACACTAAATACTGGAGATAAACTGCGCAATGGGATAAGTCATCCATGCAAGTGGGCAGAATGGATGGTTGTATTTTATTTATTTATTTTTTGAAAGAGGCTGAAACTCAATTTTCCCCATCCAACAAATGTTTTGAATTCGATTCTAAGCCGCATCCGATTTTCAGTAGCATTAACACGGGAAAAATGGTGTGGCTTAGATTCGAGTAAATACGGTATTTTTGTTTTATAACAGACTCTGGTTTTTAACTCAGCTGAATCAACAATCACACATGTATCTTATGGATGCTAGGATTCTTCAGCCTTATTTACCATATCGCCTAATTAAGCTTCTAATCATTCAAAAGATAATCGTTATTATAGCTAAACTATTGTCTTCAGCTCAAAATGAACAACGGCAAGCATCTTATTTTGGGATTTATCGCTCTGTAGAGATCAATTAGAGCTTAATGGTCACGCGTGCATATAATATTAATAGCTTGTACTAAACGGGATAGTAGATTGGTAAATTATTTTTCCCTTCAATCTAAGTATAAAATCAACATCTATTGAACAGTTTAATGTAGTAATTATAGCAATTTTTCGTCTTATATATTATAACTGTTGTTATCTTAAGCTAAAAACCTATTTAATTTTTGCATGTTTTCATAATTTGACATGTATAAATATATATAAATATAATTTGCAGAATATTTCGTTTCTTTCATTCTTCAAATATTTTATCTGTTTGTACATATTATGTTTATATACATAATATACTCAATTATTTCCCATCTTTTTATTATTATTTTAAAAGTTTATGGAATGTTTTACGCGAAAAAAATTTACTAAGCATTCTTTATAAATTTAAAAACCTACAAATGCATAAAATAATATGATGATATAAAAAACTGTAATAGTTGAAGAAGGTACGGTTTTTTTTTTAAATACTATTGAAAAAAATTAGCTTAACGACTTTTTTAAAATTTCTGGTTTATTGTATATCTGATAACTATTTGGTTTCAAAGAATCACAAGAATTTCTCAAAATGTAACGATACAAATTTCCATTCGTGCTTTTCTATAGCAGTTTGAATCATATGTTTTTTAAAGAATCTTCCCAAACTAAGATGGAAAATATGTCGATTTTCCGATATCGAAACAAATTATAGGAAATTTGTTAGCCCTCGTTTGGATTTAATGCAGCATATTTAATGCTTGTACTACACTCCTATTTCTAATTTTCATCTAAGATATTATGAGTTGAAAGAAATTTGAAAATTTATTTGCTATATAATTTAAGATATTATGTTCCTTTTATAAAGGAATGAATACAAAAATTTGGTTTTAATTATTTTCAAAATGTGTATGCATTCAAAAAGTTTATCCACAATATCTATTATCAACCATCTATATTATCAAAGACAACACAAAAAGTAAAGAATACCTTTGTTCTTTTAATTGTTTTGAAAAGAAAATAAAACTATTCTTCATTTCATTGTTAACAAGTCACACTTCCAAATATTCCTATTGCAAAAATTACTGTATGTTAAAATCTTGCAGCACAAATAAGTTTTATTTCCACTTTTTGAATGAGATGAAAAAAAAATCATTAAGTAAAAATGTTTATATACGCAAAAATTTACTCTGAATTGTTGTCAATGTTGTAATATTGTCATACTACACATTAAGATTTGAGTTTTTTCGTTGCGTGTTTGAAAGATCTTGCATCAACATCAAATTTTATTAATTGTGTGGTTCTATTCATCAAGAAGTTATATAAATCTCTAAGTAATATTAAAAAAATAGTTAAACCATTCAGAGAATTGCTTTCTTTACGTGAATATGACATTTACAAAGTTCCAATGGGATTCTTTGGTGATCCTCCTTCATCCCCCCTCCCAAAAAGCCAATACTTACTTATCTTCCTTCCATCACTTCACCAATATATGTGGCTTAAGATCCTATAAACAAGCTTAACCCTACTTCGCAGCCCTTAGTCAGTGCCAGCTTTAGAAAACGCATTAGTTTTTCATTTTGGTCAAGTTACTTTTCTTCTTATATCGGCGTTTTGTTGTTCATTCTTGGTTTATATATATGTGTGCGTGCGTGCATGTGCGGCGTACCCCCTATATACAGTTCTAACAATTGTTTACACTTGGTCAAGTGTAATATAACGAGTGCTTACGCAGCTTAATTAATGACCTTGTACTAATAAAACCAACAAAGGAAAAGGACAATAAATAAAAATATTATGTTGATAATCATAGCACTTAAAACTAAGTTAATAATAAACAAAGTTCAAAAATAATTTAACAATGAATGGTACCTAGAAATAATTTTATAATATATAAAATATAAAAATAATTTGATCCCTTGGGAAAAAAACATTAAGTTATACATAATGGTCCTAAAGAGTTTTCCAAGTTCAAATTTTGAACAAATGAAAATAAAACGTTTCAGTTTTTCAATAGAAATCTGACTTTGTACATTATAATTTTTTTAAACAGAAAATGACTTTCTAAATATATTTAGCCCTTACAAATTCTGATGCTATGCACATACAGATTTATGTTTGATTTGAAAAACTTGCCCATTTCCTAAATGCTCCCTCCTGCTCAATCAAAATCCTGCTCATTAAAAAAATGGCGATCTCGAAAGCCAAAACAAACAAAAAAATCTTAAATAAAATGTAATAGGGGGCCTTGCATTAGTGCACGTTTTGCATCGAGCACTAATTGCACCCTCACCTTAATTCCAACAATCACCGAAGTACCAAGTGTGAATCCATGCAGTGTCCACTTTTGTATAATTAGACCAATCATATACTTTTCTTCTTACGTATTAATCATTTATAGTTATATAATTGAGTCCGGCAGACGTTTGGGAGAGTTAATATCATCCTATTCTTCTAGTAATGGGCTCGCCTCTACGTATTTATATCTGATCCATTGCTAAATACGAAAGTCAAATGAAGGAACGTTTAGAGTTCTAACGATGCGTGACCTTTACATGCTACAATAGGGAGGGTACTGAAGCTCACAGACCGGAACCGCTCCGAAAAATTCTTCGTACCGCGCCTTAAAATATGTGTTTTTCTTCGGGGAGGATTGTATTCCTACACTTAAGTTATTCAGCCAAAATGACTTCAATTCAATTCAATTTCCATTTGATATCTTCACGCGAGTAAAAATCCATTGTAACTCTAACCTCCAAATTCAAGAAATTGTGTGATGGATAAGGGAGATTTAAACAATAATAGTGTACACTTTTCCAAAATCAGAACCTGATTAAACCTGGCGAAAGAACTTGTTCGATTAGTTGGTCGGGTAAAATTGCACATGTGGAGTTCCTTTTCTGTAATTTAGCATATCCTTGACCTCAAATTATAGAAATAGAAGGAACTGAAAGTAGCTTCATTTCCATTGTATATTTTCCCAAGAAAAGAATGCATCTGTAATGGTTTCTATTATATTCAAGAGAATAAATTGGGACAAATGAGAGTTAACGTAATAAAAAAAATTCTTTATATTAAAATTACTGTTGAGGTTACCTAATTTTTTTTATAGTATAGCTCAAATGAAGCAAATAATTTTAAGTTTAAAATAACTTTTGATAAAATATACGCATTTTTTCTCATTAACATTTGTTGTAACATTCGCACACATTTGTGGCAAATATAAAAAGATTTCATAATTATCATGCATTCAAGAGTTATTGCTTATGGTCACTGATGACTAATTTTCAGTTCAAGTATAAGTTAGCCAAAATTTAAATCCATAAGTACTGTATAGAAATTACTACGAATTGATAAAATATCTTTAAATTCATTACAACGTTAAAAAGAAATAAAGATAGATGATGCAAAAGGAAAAAAAAAATCAGAACTTCTCTCTGGAGAGTTGAAACTTAACGGTAGTTAAATAGAACATAGGAAAATGCACACTACAAAAGTAAATTTTTAAGGAAGGTATAACAAACTAGAGGGGATTGAGTTCAGTGCATTTGATCAACTTAGGGGAGAGGGGTGCAATTTACGAAAGAAATATCGAAATAAAAGAAAATATCGTACAGTTGCATTCGAACGTTTGTTCTTTGTGAGGAAGTCTTGTCATGTAAAAAAGGAAGAGCTCTCACCAGCAAGTGTCAGAAATTAGTAACACCAGGATCTTGACCTACTAAAACTGCAGGCTTATCCTTCCATGATATTGCTACTAGTGCTGGTCGTGAGTTACAAGCTGTCCTACAGATAAGGAATCTATGGATCCAGGAGGCCATACAGAACATCATGCAAGATCTTATTGACCTCCGGTCACTAATGCCCTTGTGGATAAGCATGCTGACCTTTTGACCTTACGGAATTGAACAGTCACGTTATGTAACTCAAATCAGAAATCTCGTTCGTTTGTAGAACAAGTATCCACACGAAAACTGCTCATACATCCTCGGACTGTCAAAGTGAAAACAATTGCAGTGGCTTCCTTTGATATTGCAACAGTAACAGTAGAGCGTTTGAATAATATTGAAACGTAGAGCGTTGAACGACGATTGTGGATACAAGAGTGGCTTCATCGTATTTTGGTATGAATCCCGGCTATGCATACAGCATTATGATGGACACCACGTACGAGAACCACTTTAATGCTACTTTTCAATAGGACAACGTACGTCTGTATGTTGCCTGCTTTGTTCTGATTTCCCTCATGCAGAGAATGGGTTACTATATAATTCTGGATAAATCTGCCGTCCAACCAGAATATTTGATTATATGTTGTTACCTCACCAATCAACAGCTGTTAGGATTCATAAATTCTGGGATATAGTTGAAATCGCATGGAATGATATACCCATGTTTAACATTCAAGCTCAGTTCGGCTTGATACCCAACTGTCTTATGACCAGAGACGACAGCTCTGGATTCTAAATTCTGCACACGATATATTCACAATCATACCTTCCACACGTGTATTATATATATATATTGAAATAAGGTAACAATTTTTAACCAAATAAAGTAGGTACAGATTTTGATGTAATACAAGAAAACCATACAACAAGGTATGGTGCACTTGCATGATCATGTGTAGGGCTACTTAATACATAAAAATCTGACGTTACAAGATGTAATAAAAAATGGATTACTGGGAAGTATAATCTCTCTAAAGTTAAGCAGTTATTACAACTTAAATTCATGCTGTAAAAGAAACAGTTTAAGAGATTCTATGACTGTCAATCCCATTCTTTTAAAACGCTGTTTTTTAGATGTTTAATGGTTCTTTGGAAGGAGACAGGTGAACTACAATTGTCTGCCAAGATCATTCCAAATGTACCTCACAGTGTCAAGGTTTGGAAAAAGGATTAACCAAATCACCCAACAAATATCCTCAATTCTACTGATTGCTTGTATAATTACTAATTAGTCATACACGTACTTCAAGAAGTAAACTTAGCTCAGTTTAAAATAACTTTACCAGGAAGATTGTTTTCCATACTAATTGTAAGATTAATTTTTATGAAAAAAATTTTCATAAAAAACAGCCTTTGTTGGTAATGTAATAATTTTAATATTGATAATTAAATATAAATAAAATTTAATGGCTTTTAGTGTAAAAATACTATCATTAAAGTACTATTTGGTTTTCATTTATTGGAATTTGCTAACAAATTCTATTGCGATTTTAATTTATTATTAAAAAGACTATTACTATTTGTAGAACTATGCGCTGACTCTCTGGGACACATATTTATTCTTATTTCATTATTGTATGCAAAAATGGTGTCCTATTTTTAAATAACAAATTATCACAATAATGAAACTCCCCTAAAATAATTGCTATATAAGATGGTGATTTTATAGTTCCAGGATGTTTAAGATTACTAAAATCATAACCCAGAAAAATAAATTAGTTCTCTACCTTGAAAAGTGCAATTACTTTAGCGTCGGCCATACTGGGGAAAAAATTTAATTGATAGTATGATATAAAAAATATGCACTTTCTCTCAGTCAATTTGTATTAAATTCAGCTGATTATTTATTTCCTTTATAGATAAATAGTTTATTTTTAGAGATAATAAACAGGAAAAGAAAATACAATCATATTCAAGACCTCTTTGCAAATTTTTCATTGTAGACCATTTTAATTTAGTAGGCAAGGAAGGACGAATTAAATAGAATGTATGTTTTTAATTAAAAGGGGGGGGGAAGCAAACTTTGTTCTTTTCGAAATTGTTTTCATCTGTTCATATTTTTTTTTATTACTTAGGCAACTTCGCATTAAACAAGTTCAATGTTTATCAAATATATTTGTTGAATCGCAAGAAAATCCATTCAAAAAAAGACAAATAAGGAAAAAATATGTATTAAAAATTTCAACTTTTACCAGGCATGTTAAACTACTGCTCAACGTTCAAAGTTCTGATGCAACTGTTAAGAAAAAGTTTCTAAGCCCTAAAACTTTCCCAGTTATGCGAGTACATTACTCTGTTTCACAATCAAGAGGTCTTTTAATCCTATAATCATTATTTTTTTTTACATAAATTGGCATAAACCCCTTTCATCAATACATTTACAGGTAAGATACTACAAAATCTACAAAATCGATTTTATTTAAAGTATTTGAAGTATTTTAACTTTTCCAGTCAGATCAACAATTTATTATTGCTTAATCAGCATATTTACAGGTTCCTGTTAAATTTTGCTCTTAAAAAAATATTGTAATTAATATCCAAAAATGAATTAGCTCATGCCGTAATATAATTTTCAAAATATTTCAAACTGCCATTTAAAATTTTAATTATTAATTACGTTACTAAAATAGTAGAAATATGTATTTAACTAAGAAATACATAAAAATGAATATATTTAGAGCGTTACAGGAGAATGTTCTTAGAATGTTTCATATTTGAACCAATCAGCTCATGATTGCCATGTAAACAAAATAAAACATTCACATTTTGTCACTAAATAATTATTTTCTCAATGAAATATAAATTCAACTTTCATAAAAAAAAAGTCGATAATAAAGATGAGTAAAACAATGAGCTATCTTAAATATATTAACTTATCTAAGTAAATGGAAGTTTTATCTAAATCCTAATAAGCACATACATTTTACATTTAACGAAAATTTTCTTGGAAAAATTCTTTCCTCAGGTTATGTCTTTTAAAAAAGACGTAATATACATTGTTCAAGTTATTTTCTTTTTTTGATAAAAAAAAATTACTTAAATAATAAAACACTGACAAATTATAGAAATATTCCAATGATGTATCAAAATGATGCCTATTTAAAATGATTTTTCAAATCTGATCATTATTTTTCTCCAAATGAATTCTTTTACTGCTGTATACCTACAAATGAGGTCCTTTACTTTGTATGCCATCGATAACATTTTTGAAGTTAGTGCATTTCCTATTTAGTTTTGAGATATGAAGTTAGTTTTTTTTATCCTACAATATGATATGCTCATGGAAAGAACTCATCACTGAGAATGAGAAGGGCCAATTGATGGACCATTTTGCTTTAGAAACCAGTTTCTAGCTTCAAGCACTAAGTCAGAAAAAAAGGGGGAATGCCTTAGTTCATTGGTTGGTAGTTATAAATCTGAATTAGAAAATAGCATGCAAATAGGATTTAAAAAGTACTCATCTTCTTAGTTATTAATATGTGCTTACGACTTGTGGTAAAGCCTGTTTTAGAATTGGTGGTATGAAGAAAAAAAATGTGGTATATACTTATAAAAAAATTAAATCTTAAATGAAAACTAGAAGTGTTAACAACTTCTTTCCCTTTTTAGTTTTTCTGAGTCAGAAAAATATGTTGTACTTGGATGACTAATGTAAAAAAAAAGTTTTTAAACTTTGGGATAAAAAGCCATGCAAATGTTTAGATTTCAAGTCAAATCAAACAGCCTATCTATTTCTTTAAATTAAATAAAAGTATATATTAAAGGTATTCTGAAAAATCTAGTATGTCAGAAAAAATATGATTGGCGAACTTAAAAATTGATATTCAGACCTAAATTATATATTCGGGATTAGGAAGAAAAAACGCGTGAATGCTTTAACCCTTTATCTACCGCATTATGATTTACAGAAATTTTTTTCGTACAATATTTTTTTATCATTACATTGTAAATTAAGCGATATACATAAATAAAATACTCAACTATGGGAAATTTAATCCGTTAGAGCTAATTAATTAAATTGCTGCTATGAAATGCCGTCAGTACACGGAAGTTTAAAATATTCTCATAATGCAAAATGATGTACATTTATTTACTTTTTTTACACATTAGCTTAATTTGTTAATATTCAAAGAAACAGTTTTTCTTTTCATTAATACACAAAAATACATAACACGTTGTGTATTTTGTGTGAGGTTTCGATTGAAGGTTTTTAAAACACTACATCCTGGGGTAGGAAATACTGTATTTTCTGAACTTGAACTACCTGAGTCTTGTTCAGTCTCTTGATCATCTTCTTCAAAAACTGACGAAAATTCCAGCAGATTATTTGCTGGGACTTCTTCATCTGAAGAATCATATGTTAATGCATCACTGCTTTCAGATGGTAGGTTCTGAAATAAATCCAAAGCCTCTTAAAGACTGGGCTTCTTTTTTCCAAACACTGTAAGAAAAGGGAGAAAAAATATAAATAATAATTGCTCTTTGGAAACCTATATATTATTGTTAAATCTCAGTTACAAAGAAATTAAAACGTTGCTGATTTTTGAATAAAAATAAATATTTCATTTTTAATTGCGTGGGGAAAAAACTCAGATTCTCAAAGCTCAAAATTTTTCAAAAACGTTAAAATAAAAAAAAATGAAAAAGCAAAATAAATAAGTTAAGCTAAAAAGAAATGCCCAAAAAAGCATAGCTCTGTTACACTATAGTAATGACGCTATAGCCCAACAACAAAAAAATAAGCTATAAGGACGGGGGGGAAAACTAAGTTCCTGCTCTAAAATCCAGTGTACTATGTCGGCACTTAGAAATACCACAAAGTTATTCAACTGCAAAATTAATTATATACACAGTTCACTTAAAATAAATAGTCAAATTGTTTTCTAGTCTTAAATAACGTACAAAAAAAATAAGACACTTACCTTTTTACTTTAACTAATTTTTAGGAACTAAAGTGACAATCTTCGCAATCCGATCAAAATGTCAGATGAAAACGCAACTTCTGTTTTTAAACTATTCGCCTTCCCCGCCAAAATTCTCATCATAGAGTCTGTCCTGCCGTGGAAGAGTGGAATTAAAAGAGTTTTCCTGCTAAATATCATCAGAATATTCGCAAAAATGGTTATTCTGTGTAATTTTAAAGTGAGTGGTACTTATAAGTACCGTCACTAGATAAGGGGTTAATAGGTATTACTTTCAGGACAGGTTGAAAAGTTAAAATTAAACTCACCTAGGAGAATTGGCTACAGAATATTTTAGTTATTTAACAAAAAAGACTCCATTTCCATTTGAGATATTTGAGATAAAGCATTTTCTTTTAAAAAATCGAACAGGCTTTTTTTTTTTGGATTTGATTTCAGGGAACGTATTTCCCCATATTAGATTTTTAAATTCAGGGAACGAAAAAAAATCTTGAAATTATTTAAGAGACAGGTTGTAATTTTTAGCTCGTAACCATTATTCAAGTAAAAGTCTGTGGAAATTATTTTAACAATATCTGATATACTTGTATGCTACTTAACAACTCCTGGATGAAGCATTCTCACACCATTTTGACTAAAAATTGATTCTTGTTATTCTTTTTAGAACTTTTAAATTATTTTTCAATGGCACATTTTTACGAGTATTTGGTCCTTTTATATTTTTGTTTTGCTTATTCAGAGTAAATTGAGCAAACTACTTTAATAATTTGAATCTGGTTTTCTTCTGAAACTTATTTAACATCGTTAAATTAATGAAGCTAGCGCTGAACTATATATTGTGTTTAAAAAAAAAGGGCAAATATTTGAATTTTCTGAAAAACAAATAATTATTTTCAAATCATTTTGTTTACTGCACTAATGTTTTTATTAATTTGGTAATTTTAGTTGCTATCATGATAAACTATAAAATGTCATTATACTTTAAAAAATTGTTACAAAAATTATTAAAAGTATTACCTGAATGCAGAAATAAGCTAAATTTTACAACATTTAATTTTTATTCAAACAGCATGAAATTGAGAAATTCCTTATAAGAATTATAGAATGTCTGAGTCATGTAATTTATTGTACAGGAAAAAAATTATTAACTATTAGGCTTCCGGATATGCCACAGACATAAAAGAAATTTGAGTCTGGTCGAAAATTCAATAAGAAGCATATCCATATTCGCGAATAAAGGTTAAATATTCATAAATGTAATAATGCGTGCTGAAAAAATATTTTTCGTAAAAATAATTAACCCCTTAATTGTCAAGTTATTTTGATGATTTGGTTACATAAATTGTCATTTTGCTAAAATTAAATGTTTAATACAAAAATAAAATATACTTAGTAGTTAAAAATTGGTATTATCAATTACTTGTATAAATATTTTCAGGTTTTACAGCAACTGCATATTCGCTTGAAGTAAAGTTCACTTCTAGTGAAGCCTTATTTTTAAAAAGTAAAATAAAAACGAGTACCTATTAGCTGTTCAGTAATTCAGTTTTGTGTGATATAACTGGAAACACTTTTCCAAGCACAGACCAGATCCGCAATTATCACACCAGAATTTGTTTTCTTTTTTATCTCTTTTCCATTTGAAACCTTTTTTGGATCAACAAACTTTACAGTGTCTTGTAGGCTGAAGTTTCTCAGGAGTAAGAGGAATTTGCGATATAAAATGTCGTTCAGTAAGGCTGGCAGGGTTATCTACTGTAAGTGGGTGCTAGGATTCTTTTGTCCAGAACTATATCATCAAATTTATGTAAAAGCTCTTCTACAACTTGGGTTCCAAATTCTAAAATTGTTATACGTTTCCCAACTACATTTCTATAGAGAAAAATGAGTTCAGAGTGCCTTGTTTAGTATATAAATGTAAAATATCTTTTTATTATATTTTTTCTGGCGTTTTCGGATTTTTGGATGAAAGTGCACTTCCTGATCATACCTACACCACCTATAGTAAATTACCCAAAAAATATAGTACTCGGTCCTGACATTTTAAACCACTAGAGTGCCATTCCCGAGATTATCTCGGGCATGATAGTTGAAAGACTAATTCAATTGTATCTAAAAAGTACGACTTACTATTGTATTTATGTTATGTCACTATTAGTCAGTTGAGTAAAATTATGATAAGATTTCAGCTGATGGTATAACGTAATTTCAAAGCCTTAAGGTCGAATAAAAAAAAGTTATTTATTCAAAGTTCTAACCTTACCTGGGGAATTTCCGTCATGAGAATTTTACAGTTACTATAAAAAAATAATAAAAAATAAAAATAAATAAAAAAATAAATAAAATGAAAACCAGTTTTGATATCCGATCGGCAAGTACAAAAACATCATCAATGCGTACTGCAATGGGAATGTTAATACATGGATTCGGCTCCTATGGTATATTATCATTACTTTTTAAATTATATAGTATGATAAAAATTAATTACCTAGCTATAAGGTTTCTTTGGCGCACGAAGAATTTTATGTGGATCCAGAACATTTCACTTTTTTCTTTCCGCTTGAACTTATAATTTTTTTTCTTTTGAAAATTTACTTAAATTAAAAGGTAAATCATTTTATAAAATACAACACAAAAGGAAGCGCGTATATCATTAGCATTCGAATTCTCATGAATTCCTTCCTTTACACTTTTCAATCTAAACATTTTGAAATTGATCGAAATGAGTTTGAGCATGAAAATCTATCTTTTATGGGAAATTTTCCCACGAAATTTCTTGAAGTTTATAAAATAATGATGATTATCCTCTTTGAACTTACAGAAAATTGATTTTTATTAAAATAAACCTAATTCACGGGTGTGTGACATAATTTACTTCGGAAGAGCGAATTATTAATAACATTTTATCGAGGGGAAATTTAAGCTATGGTTAGCTTTAACCGTAATTTTTTTCTTTTTATTCTATCAAAATTTTTAATTAAAAATGTCTTTTTATGCATTTCGAAAAATTATTTAACTTTGTTTTTGAATTAGCCTTTTATTAAAATCATGCGGGTCATTAAAGAAAAACCTAGGATGAGAACTTAACGTATTGGAATATCGGCTTAACTGTATATCATTCCCGCTTTTTCCGATAGAACACATATTGCATGCGGCCTGTTCTTTGTCAAATCTTTTTTATAATTAAAAATACGCTTTGTAATAAAGAAAAAGCAGCTTCATTAAAATTCAATTTGAAATAAAAATCAAGAATAGAATAATATAGCAAACGAAAGAATAAATAGTAACTTAAAATGATTCTATTAAAATAAAATAAGAGACCAGAAGATATATAAAATTAGATATGTTAGAAACTATATACCTCTCTCTCTCCCCAACAAAAAAGTTATCCCAAACACACACAAAAAAATAAATTCTTTCTCCCTTCATTTCAAAGCCTGAGTATTAAAATTTTGAAAGTTATTCACAAGTAAATGAATTTAGTAATTTAAGAATATTTTAACGATCATATACGCATTGTAAGATTCTTGACTAAAAACTATGTAAAATGTTATTCTTTACCTATTCTTAAAATGTAATCTTTAGGAATAATTTAAGAAAGCATCTAAACAACACACTTCTCACATAGCATAAATAATGCTAAAAATAAAAATTCAGTATATTTTTTTCTTATTTATCTCATGCAAAATAATCTCCAAATTGTATAAAAAAAGCATATTATCAAGGATATAATACTTCATTTACATTTAGTACGAGATTCAATATTGATTTCAGTGTAATCCAACAAACTCTTCAATTAATTATTGATCATCTGTTTCTTTAAATAAAATAATATTTCGTTCGTTTATTTTCATTTTAATTTCATATGCATGAAATATTAAAAAAAAATTTAATTGGTTTATTTAAAAACTTAAATTGCAAAACAATCAAAAATTTGAAGTATAAATTTTGATTATTCCTTTATTGATGAAAAAAATTTCACCAATGAAACAGAAGTTGTTTGAAAAAAGCTGTACATCAATTCAAATTTATTATGTTTTAACTAACTCTTAGAAATATGATGAATATTGTAACAATATTTCTTACGTAAAGGAAATTGAAATATGAAGTTAAATATATTTCAGAAATGTGTATAACAATATAAATATATAATAAACCACCATCTTTATAAATTAATACTTAATTTTAAATTTTAAAATTCCTCACCCACATGTTTTAATTGAAAGTTTCGTCTTTATTACAAAAATATATGTTATTAAGAATCAATATTTTTAAAAATATATATTGCATACTCTTTTTTATTTTTTAAATCTTTCATGCATCGCTTTGATTGCAATTTTACTGCGTCATACAAAAATAACATTCATCTAATGATTATCACATTTCCATAAAATAATTTACTCCGCAATTTTAATATTTACTATACATCTCTTTTATTAATATTTTCATGTTTCGTTAACCAAAATAACGTTTTATTGACTAAAATACTGGAATTTCATTAATGCTAAAAATTTTTGCATGAAAAAATATTATAATTTTTACATTAATGACAAACAAAAATTTTTCTTTCATTTCATTCTTCTAAAAGTTATCTCAACACATTCTTATCTTTAAATTACCGTTCAAATATTTTACATCATAAAATTTTAAAACATTTTTACTCAATCCCAAAATATCGCTAAAAATATGTCAAAATGAAAGCTTCATAGATATAATTTTTATTTAAATATTACAAGGTTTTGTTTTTGAATTTTTGAATTTGGGATTTAAAAACGTGATAAGTTAGTTCTTATTTGTTTTTACTTCAACGAATCTATATGTGAACTCAATTAAAACGTACTAAAATATGCATACCATAACACTATGAAGCAAATTAACACGTAGCTTTAAAAATAAGTTTCTTAAAATTTGAAAAGTGTACTTCGATAAAGAATTTTACTTGTAAAAATTATTTAAAAATTCTGGATTTGGAGATTAGTTTTAAAAAACAGTATATTCCATCAAGACATAAATTCGGACAAAATCATTTTATTATATTATAGACAGTTGTGGTTTTTTTTTTCTGCAGTTAAAATTTTTTAGAAGTGAAAGGTATGGTGTCATATTTACGAAGAATTTGAAACATTTCTACTTTTTTGTAGAAATTTTAACGATATCTCATTGGTATTCCAACTCCAGTTGGCCATTTTTATTAATAAAAATTATAATTACTTGTCTCAGTTTAGCTAATTCTTAAATTTCAAGTCTCAATTTTTGGATGAGAGAGATAACCTAGTCTTCCAAAAAAATTTTTAATATTTCGATGATTCAAAAACGGAGAAAGAATTCGTCTACCTTTATCACTTAAAAGGAAGCCATTTATGAAATAATCTATCTTGGAGAAACCTAGAATGCGACACATCTGCGTATTGGAAAGTGTCAAAAAGATGCCTTTCTTGTACTTCAGATTATGTATATAAATGTATATATATATATATATATATATATATATATATATATATATATATATATATATATGCTGTGCCTTTAGTGACTGTTTTTATCGCTCTGCATTGTATTGGGCTGCTCGTCGATTTATAACCAAAAGGTCAAAGAAGGGCATAGGATAAAAATATTTATACATTGCTGAGATTGAAAATATCATTAAAATTATTATAATAAATAGAAAAAGCATAACTCTCAATACAGATTTTATTTTCATTTGTGGTTTGTGGTTTTAATAACGTAGAGCAGCAGACTATATATAGATATGATTATATGGTATCAATCTCTTAGGGGGTACCCGAGGATATACCAGTCCTTTTTTATTGCATTTTCTTCAAGAAGAATTATTAGCATCTATTTACAAATTAATAATAATTCCGTAATAAAGCAAAACATATTTGTTATTATGATCGAATTATTACAGAGCATGGATGCAACACTTCCTAGTTAATGATGTAATGATGGTAATGATTTAATTCTCGATTGCCTCCTTTTAAAAATGCAACTTGGCATAGCAGTTATATTAGTGAGGTTTGTTAGGAAAATGTTTATACATTACAAGTAAGTTTAATATTTCAACTGAAGAAAAAGAATTCAATAAACATTTTCATGATTAATTTATAATTATATCTTTACACCCATATCTATGTAATAATTACTCAACTAGAATGAAATATGATGCTGTAAAAATATCGCAAAGTTCTTGAAGCCATTTGCAAATAGTAAGAACTTCATAAGATGAAACACTGTCAAATACAAAGTATCCATTTATAGAGAGATATAAGTTCTTGATTACTAGCAAATTTTAAGCGCATTAAATGATTCATGTTCTCAATATGAATTATTTAAATATTTACGTATTTTAAAAATTTTAACTGTCAGGCAAATATTTGCTAAATGATAATATAGCCCCAACAACTAAATTGTTAAGAAGTGCTTCGAGCAGAGAGAGTAATTTTACTTACTGTCTTCTTCAAATTCACACATCTCATATTGTTCCCTCTCATATGGTTTTCACTAAGTATTGTATTCTTGATGTGTGAAAGAAGATTTGATAAACGTGTTCAAACCAACTAAAATGACCCAAAGCGTCAGATAGCAGCTTTTTTTTTAAATAGGGAATCTGACAGCGATGGTTTCCCAACTTACTTTTTCCACAGCATTCATTCATATCGGCTGTGGAATTCAGTAACCTGGCATTCCCTAATCGGATTCCGATTATGTTGGGAAAAAATACTTTGAAAAACTTTACAACTGGTTCCTGAATTGGAAAATGCTATCTGAAGAGGTTTTTGTTTTTCTGCTGAATTTCATATCTTGATCGACTTTTCTGATGTCTAAAATACATAGCATCATGGTAACTATGCATATTATATTGATATTTGCATTTCCTTTTCAAAAATATGTATATTTCTGAATAATTTCTAATTTCTTTAAACTTGAACAAGAGCTAACCTTTGGCATTTCACAAGAACAATCTCATTGGGACCACGTTAATTCCGATATTTTAATCCTTGTAATTTATCTGCAGTAATACATTCAAGTATGATTTTTCATAATAATCCTTCACTCAAATGGCAAAAATGTTCGTCACAATTGACTTCCTTAAGAAAAATTTCAGATGAATATAATTAATTGACTAGTCATTGTGTAAATATATAATCTAGAAAAACATAGTTTTTCTATTTCTTTTATATTGCTTTTCTATCTCCATCAATTAAAACGTATGAACTCCATTAGGTGATTTGATCTGACGTACAAACCTCATAATTTTGAGCTAACTGCAGTCAATTGAAAAGGACAACGCCTTAGCTGTATTAGGTGACTCGCTATGCAAATACATCTTATCTTTATTATGTTATTTTTAGTAGTTTATTATTATAACGAAAAATTACTGAAAGAATAAGAAAATCTGAAAAATCCCAATGTGCGATTGTTCTTCGAAACTATGTTTAGTTTTTTATTCACAGAAACAATAAAATGAGTCAAGCATCATACGTTGTTAAGGGCTTTGTGCCTCATTCTATTCGGTGTTTTTAAATATGATATAAAACGGACTAGACTCTAAAATATTTTCACTACTTTTTCTTTCAACGTAAATTTTTAGTAGTTTTACATGCTTTAAGGTATCCGACTACTTGCGACAACTTTTTTTTGAAAAAATGGAGGTATGGGGACTTTTTTGTGATTTTTAGATTTATTTAGTATATTTTAAGGTAAAAATTCTAAAATTGAAAACAGAAAAAAATGTATTATTATTAAAATAGGAAGAAACTAGTGAAAATGTACAGAAATTACATAAACGGGTCTGCTCTGTACAAAAATTTTATGAACAAATTCTCAAATTTTCAATTTTGATGTGTTACTTTGTTATTCATGTTTGAAATGACCTTCAGGATAAGAGATATTTTAATTTTTACCAAAACTAGAGTATTTTATCTTAGTGATTATATAAAATTGCTTAAAAAACAGTGATTATATTCACATAAAGGACTGTAAATTTTGAAATAAAACAGTGATTGATAAATCTGAAGGTCAAAACACTTCTACTGTTATACAAAATATACACAAAAAATTTCAGCAAAATATTTTCAAAATTTTTTGAGTAATCGCTGTCTCCGTTTAAACTTTTCGATAAAAACACATTTCGAGTAAAACGCATTTTAAAGTTTGACATGTTGTGTAAAGTTACGGCATCTGCTTTTACTAAAACACTTGCAGTTTTTGTTCTAGTGAATGGAAAATAAAAAACTTGATATTTTTATTAGGTTAGTAAGACGGCAAATAAAACAAAATTATATAAAAAAAATTGTCCATTTTTGAAAAAAATCATGGTTTTAGGGTAGTCAAATACCTTAATAATTAATTTTATCATAACAAATTCTAAAAATTTAACATTGAATAGAATTTGAATAGAAAAAAACGTGCAACATTTAAATATAAAATAAAAATTTATATTTATGTTTTTTATGTTGTGTGTGAAGAGAATCATAAAGTTTTAATACTTACTAAAAAATAATAGAAATAGAACCTCAGTTTTTGCTTGTCATATTTAAAACTTATCTACATATTCACCATCCAGAGTTATACATTTCTACCATTATTGAAGAACTCAGTCGATATCGTCAAAAACCATTTTCTATCTATTGAATGATGACATTTATGTAGTCAAATTACCGATCCGCAATGGTTTTCTGAGTTCTGGAAATAAGAAAAAGTCGCTTGAGTTGGTTAACGAAGCAAAGCTACATCGCTTTGACTTTTCAATTGCAACTCAGGATGAGTGAAAGAAAACAAACTTCGGCAAGAAGACAAACTCCTCTTGTTGATCCTACCGCCCTATTTCTTAATCAGAGTATCACGAAATTTATGAGGCACTAATAGACATTAATGATAGTCCGATCCTTCTCTAGGTAGCCAGTTAAGATAACTTCACGCAAATCCCGATATACAGACAGCATGACCTTCCCTGCAGACTTCTGCACCTAAGCCTTCTTGAAGGGAGGTGTGAGTCTCTGTGTTTCTACTCTTGTGTGAATCTCTTTGGTCTCTGAACCATACTAATAGATCTAAGATTCATCCATAGTTACCAGACGACAAAAAAAAAAACATCTTCATCTTGTCCAGGAGATTCAATACCTCCCTTGACAGATCGCTCCGTGTTTGTTTCTGAAAAGGGTTCGGTAACAGTTGTTAAAAGTCCAAACGTACTAAAACCTTTAACACGTGCAGTTCTTCGTGAATAATATTCCTCACATTACCATAGCTAAGATCCATTCATTTCATTTGGCTTTTCGGTCAAACAGGAAGAAGTTCTCCATTTCTCTGTTACAACATCATCCGTAAGTGATGGTCTTCCACTGTTTGAATCGTCTATGAGGACACGGGCTAGTCAGAAAAATCTTTTTCCACCTGACAACAAAGTCAAATGACGAGCTATCGTTTCCACGAACAACCATCATTTCTTTGAACATTTATCATCGTAACCTTTCAAATGAAGGAACATATCACACTTTGAGCCTTTATTTTTTTTTCTTAGTGTGGGATATTCTGTCCACAGTTTCCTGAAACTAATCAAATCAACATTAATAGTTATATTTTACAATAATGTTTAATACACTTTTTCAAGGTATCTCAATTATTTCATAATAATAATTAAAACTTTGCGACCCCCCTAGGTATGTATTATCCTTTCATGTTCCATAATAATTCATTTGAGTAGCATCTAGCTGATTCATAATTTTAAGAGCTCATAAAAATTTCAATTATCTCCTCTCCAAACAAAATATATATTAAAATGAAATTGCACAACTAAGTAAGAAAATTCACCATTTCCCAAAATTCAGAAGTGGAGATTGGATAGATGGTGGATTGGAGACTCAACACAAAGGACTGTGTTTCTTCTCCGGTATCATTACTATAATTATATGAACATCTATACTCTTTGTCAAGAATAAATCTTACAAATACAACTTCGATGTTTCCCATGACCATAAAAGATTTTGTGGTGAAATTTATATATATTTATCAGTTTCAAAACTCCTATGTTCATCTGATAAAAGAATGATTGAATATTCTTGGCTTTAAAGAGCTCGTTATGCAAGAGAAAAGGTCACATTTTTCCTATCAGAAAATAACTGAAGGAAACTAAAATATTTGTATTGTGACCGTGCAATACTCCCTCAAGTGTCCTTCTCGTTATAATTTCACAAATTATTTGCAAATAATTTATCTTTTATTTTGAAAATTAAAGAATAAAACTTATTTTTAATTTTTAAATGAATTAAATGTTGCAAAAGGCATACATTTAATACGTAGAATCAGTGGCGCAGACAGGAATTTTTAAGGCGGGGAGGGGGGTCAGTATCGAAAGTCAACCATTCTCGTATCATGCTCCAATACGTCATCTAATGTATTCTTTTGATTTTGTCGATTTTCGGGAATAAAAAACAGTAAAAAATTAATTATTGTATCAATAATTAGCATTAATTACTATTATTATTAATAACAAACACTTAGTTACATTTTACGTACTATATACATAGGTTTATAATCAATCCGAAAAAAAAATCAATAGCTCTGGGGAGAGTCGGACCCGGGACCCCCTCTTGTGTGTGCCACTGCGTAGGATACTTGTATATGCTGTAAGATACATGCATATACTGTGTACATGCGTTTGATATGTATTTTTAATAAAAACATTTTATTTGTCGTTTGTTTTCTCTGAAACCAAAGCAACCCTAAAAAATGCAAATAAAGCTGAAAATTAAACACTAATATTCTAACAATAATCTTGGAACAACATCGTGGAACTTTTTTTCAGGCTTCTGATATTAGACACCCAATTCATTGGAAAAGTCATAAAATTAATTCTATGGTAAAATTTGAATATCACTGCGAATTTGCCAATGGAATTCATTCTGAATATATTACGATTTTTATTATTATTATTTTTATAGCGTGAAGTGAATCGCAAAGATAGTATTTAAAATTCTCAGTAAATATTTCTCTTATAACTTGACTCACCTCACGATATTTTATATGTGCATCTTATTTTCAAACTAATTCCAAATTCATTTTAAAATTGTTTGAAAATTTTCAAGCTTAAATATAAATTGAATAAAATGAAACTCTACTTAATTTAATTTTTTACCTTTAAAATAATATTCCCATGAATGACCCATATCTTGATATTTTCATGATATAGAAGGTCACCATAATGCATGTTTATATTATCATACATAGGATGCAGCTCTCGATAAAGCAAATATGATAACGCCCTTCCCCTAAATATGTCACTACAAGCTCAGGGAAGAGATTTATTTACCTCTTACACACACACACACACACACACACACACAACCCACGTCCTCAAATTATATAAAAATTCAAAATTTCCTTTTAAGAAAATTAAGGATATAAGTTCATGTATTAATGATAACTGTCCATCTAAGGAAAATTTTATATAAATAAGATAGTTATAGTTTATTTTAAAATTATTTGAGTGCATGAGTACTTACTGTTGTAATAGTATCATAAAGTATACATTTATCTTTTCTCAGTCTTCCCAATAATTTCCAACTTTAAAAAATTCGAATCTTTTCCTTGTGTAACATAATAATTATTATTTCGCTTCTTTAAAATTTTCATAAACTCACAAGTTATCAGTTAATTTTACACACACACAAGCCTACATAATACTTCTAAACCAGGGGTGGCCAACCTTTTTGGGAAGAGTGCCACTATTCGATAAAACAAATATGCGTGCCACTATTTGATAAAACAAATATATACGTGTCACTTCCAACAAACACAATATGAAAAGTAAAAAAATGCTAGTTATTGGCTATTATGACATTTTTACGCAAATAGCCCAGTCTTTTATGCAAGTCTATATAGTCGAAATTTAAAAATAATATAAAAGTACAAACTTTGGTTGATATTGATAACAAAGTTTTTACATGTTCAGTTGGTTAGGGTAACAATAAAGGAAAAATTATGTATTGTAAATTAAATAATTTAATTCTAAATAATAAATAAATACTCAGTACTTAATGTATCTTTTGAATCCACTTTTTTTTTTTTTTTTACCAAGTCATCAATATTTGGATTACCTCTTGAAGACACTTAAAAATTAATGTTAAAAATTAAACTTTTAGGTGCATATCAGCTAGAAATTGATTTTATTATGTTCACACTGAAAACATTTATTCACAAGCATATTTGGTCCCAAATTTCGAAGTTTTTGTTTGAGACAACCCTATTTCAATAAAATTGTAAGAAAATGATTATTTATTATAATCTTCTCAAAATTTTTAATTTTTCAGTAAGTCTTCGTGTGCCACTGTCACAACTCCCCCGTGCCACACTGTGGCACGTGTTCCACGGGTTGGTCACCCCTGTTCTAAATTTTTAATTCCTTCTTGTTTAAATTTCATATCCCCTCAAGTTTTAGTAACTAGATATTTTATATCTCTTATGTGTAAGACAGTGCTTCTCAAACTTTCAATACTTGCGACCCAATATTCAACCATAATTTTCATCGCGCCCCCCTTCCGCACAATAACAATGTATTAAATTCAATAATACTATACTCTGACGCTAAAACTACAATAAGACTTTCACTTCTTAAGTGCCACGGGTGTATATAAATGCCTCGCTCAGCTATTGCGTAAATTGCCCAGGACGTATATATACGTCTTTCCGAAATACGATCTTTTAGGTTCACTGCTATCCATAAAGTTATTCCGAAGGCTTTAGAAAGCAATAAAATGACATTGACAGTGTGTGTGAAGGATTTACTTATTTCAGAGGATTTGCTTATTTATCCCCCCCCAATACACCACATACGTTTGCATACGTGCAAAACGGTGACATTAGGGAGTGAATCGTATAACAATCGGCAGTTAAGTGTTTAATTATAAACCGTACAAATTATCTAGATAAGTGTTACTTTTTGAATATAATTTTACGTATATGTATGACAAGCCCATGGAGTCACTAGCAATTATTAAACTTGTTTTTAACTTAGTATTGTTAAATTAATTATAAAATACATTGTGTAGTACTGATACATTTAGAAGTGCATTTTATCAGTGTAAATGTTGTTGTTTTTTTGTTGTGGTTTTTTATTACGTCAGAATGTATATTTTGTCTAATTTCAATAATAATTTGTTAAACTAATCTTTTGTTTTCGACTTTTCAATATGCTCGCTCCCTCCTCCTAGGGTTATCACGGTCCTTTAGGAGGGCGCGCCCCACAGTTTGAGAAGCACTGGTGTAAGCGATATATATAGAAATATTGCACCCCAAATTTCGATGTCAGATGACTGGTTTCATGTAAAATAAGGTGGGTGTGTGTATTAATAATGTGTTAAGAAGTCTATACATTTTCATAGAAATCTCTCTCCCTCTCTGCTGGAATTCAATCCAACCTTAACTATCAAAGGTTGCTTTTAGGCTCATTTTACGTTTTTAATGCGTATGTTTCCAAAAGCCAACTTTATTATCTTGTATAATATAATAAAAGGTTAAAAGTTCATTCTTAGATTTTCCTTTGAAATTTGCTCTTCAAGTCAGTCTAGTCTTGCAAATATGCATAACAACTAAGGCGTAGTAAGTAATGAAATGTTTCCAAACATAAGAGGATTCATTTTTGGTTTATTCCACAATCACTTACTTCAAAACCAGAGATAATTAAATTTAAATGACTCTATTTAATCTATTTGTCCTCCTTTTCTTCCCAAACGTTCCTATTTTGCACACTCATTTACATATATTTAACTTGCATAATTTACATATTTATATTCTTTAATGTCAAAAGCTTTACTTCAGAGAATTAAATTTGCATTATAATGATTCTTGAAAAGCTTTGATTATTTACGGTGATATTTGGTTAGACTTCTCTTAAACGTGATTCTTTATAAAGGATTATTTAATACTGTAATTTTTTGCTTTAATAATACCGTTTAACACGGTTTTAAATTATCAAAACATTAAATACATCTTTAGTATTAATAAAAAACATATGGATGGTAAAAAATCTACTGATTAAATTTACTTAAGGTATCTGACTAAGTTCGGAATCGTGATTTTGCAAAAGTGTATAAATGGATAATATTTATGATAATTAGTGTCACTTAGATTAGTAAATGTATATAAAATTGTTTTAAGAATAGTATTAAAATAAAAAAATATTTAAGTACAATATTTTGACAAAAAATTAACATAGAATGATCCATTTCTAAAATATTCTCCTTTTGTGAAAAATGCTTCTAATATAATAATATTTTCCCTGTATATAGCTCAAACCTCTGTATAGAGGCTCAACTAGAATTTTTGAAATATATAACTTAGAAGTGGGTTTATCCATGTTTTACGACAACAGAGGGGAGAAATTTTAAGAAAAAAACGCCGATAATTATTTCAATTGGTTGTAACTCTGCAAATAATGTGAACTTTTCAAAAATCATAATTGACGTCTGTACAAAGGTCTGAGCTATATACAGGCAAAATATTATTATAATAGAAGCATTTTTCACAAAAGGGGAACATTTTGAATAAAGGTTATTCTAAGTAAATTTTTTGCCGAAATATTGTATTTAAATAATTTTCTTTTGTCAAAATGTCCTTAAAACAATTTTATGCATGTATTCTAATCTAAGTGACACTAAATATCATGAAAATTATCCATTTATGCGCTTTTTTAAAATCACGGTTGCGAACGTAGTCGGATACCTTTAGATATCCGACTACGTTCGGAATTGTGATTTTTCAAAATCATAAAAGCGAATAACTTTTTAATATTTAGTGTCATTTAGATTAGAATACACGTATAGAATTGTTTTAAGAATATTATAACAATCAAAGATTATTTAATTGCAATATTATGACAAAAATATACTTAGAATTATCTATTTTCAAAACCTTTTTCTTTTGTGAAAAATGCTTCTGTGATAATAATATTTTGCTTATATATCGCTTAGACTTCTCCAGAGAGCTTGAACCGGGACTTTTGAAAATTTCACATTATTTTTGGAGTTACTACCAATTGAAAGAATTATCGGTGTATTTTTTGTTAAAATTTCTCTACTCTGATGTATTAAAATATGGATAAATCTCCTCTACTAAGTTATGTAATTAAAAAATCCTAGTTCAGGCTCTGTACAGAGATGTGAGCAACATATAGGTAAAATATTATTATAGAAGCATTTTCCATAAAAGAAGAATGTTTAGAAAATAGGTAATTCAACATATAGAATTATCTATGCAATATTTTTGTCAAAATATTGCATTTAATTATTTTCTATTGTAATAATATTCTTAAAACAGCTTTATGCGTGTTTTCTGGTATAAGTGACACTAAATATTAAAAAAAAATATTCGTTTGTACACTTTCGCAAAATTACGGTTCCGAACGTAGTCGGATACCTTAATATATATATAGAGAGAGAGAAAGATTAGATAAAAATAAATAAATATAAACATGCTGCTTCGTTAAAAAATGAAAAACTAAAATGTCACGTTAGCAAAAATAAAAGCAAAAATGTTCATCTAAAAGACAAAACATAAACTTATTATGAAGAAAGAATTTATTAACTCTCCCCAAACAGATCAATTCTTGCCTTATAGAAGTCAGAAATAAACATTTCACTCAACTTATTTTGTATACTTCTTGACTGGAAATAAACTTTCTAAAAATAATAAATATACTTTTCAGAAAGTCATTTAATGCTGTATTTAGCAAACTGCATAATTTGAAGAAATTACCACTGTTATTGTTCATGTAAACGTTTCTCAGACTGCGTGACTTCACCATCTTTTCCGGTTTGCATAATATTTAAATTAGTGATAGTGAAGTTTGCGGTGTTCGCACATTTAGTATTCTCTAAGGTTGCGTGAGGCTCTTGCATATTGATGAGACTCAAACCGTTCTTTATTCTAAGCTAAGTCAAGAAGTCAGATTACTATTAAACATTCTGCTCCCAATTTTAACATGCTATGTAACTGTCCGTCAGTTACCTCTTTCTATTTGGTAAAGTTTCCTGCCTCTGAGTGTAATTTATGCATTCGAGTTTATTGAAAATAAGGTTCTGAGGCATTAGATTCTTCAAATCTCACTTTATATCAAAGTATTTTAAAAATAAAAGGACATCCCCAACGTTTAATTCAATTAATCATGTCAAAGTTAGAACATGTGCTTTTTCTTTTTTCGATAAAGTGAGATGTTTCAGATAATTTATCTGTTTCTTAATCTAAAACTTTGTATAAATTTAAAATAAAATTTATAATAGCAAATTGTGTTTTTTGAATAATGTTAATAAATATCAAAAATATACAAATATTATTGAGTATCCTGGAAAAAAAGAAACATAGTTAAAAATGTGGCGTACGTAACTTAACAATATTTTGCAAAAATATAATAGCCTATAATCTCGTTCACAAAATTATGAATATTGGTATTTTTCCTAAATGAGGCTTTTAATATTTACAATTTTTTGTGATAGATTACGTTTGATTAACTTTTAGAGGACGTTTAGAAACCTGAAAATGTATAGTATGAAACATAGACAAAAAATAAATGACTTTTCTCCTTCTAGGAAGTTTGGATAAAAATTATATAAAAAATAGCAGTAAAATTTTTGGGGGACCCTTTTTTTACTGATTACCCATTTTCATACAAATTAAATATAATACATTCAATAATAATTATCTATAATTATGAAATAATGTAATATATTCAATATTGTGTAATATATTCAATAAGAATTTATTCCATTTTTATAAACTTCAACTTGTTTGAATTTCAATGGAATATATGCTCAAAAAACAAAGTTTAATAGCCGAGTGATCATGGTAGCGAACTTGTTGACTCTGTCGTGTCACAGATTTGAGTCACTGAAGACTCGACATGTGAAGAAATTTGTCGAGGTTTAAAGTCCACGCGTAGGTGTTGTGTGAAAGTTTAGAATCTAGGTGCTTGCTCAGGCGTAGTCCTCGTACTTGATCTTGGCTAAAAATTACGAGGGCCATCTCCAACGGTCCTTGTTTTGCCTAAAAGTATAACGTTAATAAATAATCAATCAGAAAAAAGGGCATTCAGTTGTGGATTTTTTCCCCTTTCCAATAGCAGTATTTTTATTTTTATCCTTAATTTTAAAGAATAGTTTATTCAGAAAAGATCATTCTAATTACTCCATAAAATCTGTCTCCACCAGTGAATATTATTATAAAATTTGTTACAAATATGCTTAAAATGTTCATAGTATAGAAAGAATTGTAACGACACTGAAATAATTTTTCTTACTGGAACTAAACACAATATCATTTCTATGACATACAAATATAAAAATATGCTGTCACAAGATGTGTGCACTATGACCAAAGATTTTGAAACAACTAGAAATTTTATTACAAGAATTTATTAACGGTGTTTATCAAAAACTTAAAGATCGAACATGAAAAAGGAAAAAAAAAATTGAATATATGTTACAATAATTTGGCGGCTGGTAATCCAAGTTCTTGGAGTGTTCTTACTGAGAAGTGGGATACACACAGACATTTTTTTAAAAGGGAGGGGTCATACTTTAAAAAAGACGTAGACATAAACCCCGATGCGTAGTCCTTATGCTAAAAATTGAAAATCTGTAGTCTATGAGGTAAGGGGGGTCTATGAGGTTGAATTCTTTGAGTCTAAGTCCCCAATTAAGAGGCCCGAAGATTAGGATAATATAATATAGGCTCTATTTTCATATTTTTGTAATATTTCTTAATAGTCAGTAAATTATGTTTTTTGGTACTATTTAAAACACATATCATTTAATTCATATTGTTAAAGTTATAGATGGTGCTGTTTCAACAGCAACATTGTGTAAGTGTGTCTCCAGGAATGCGGGGAGTTGTGTGTATGACATGAGAGAGAGAGGAGCCTTAAAGAGAGAGTTTAAGTAGAGTATTTCTGAGATGTGTTATGAGATGTGAGATTTATAGTTAGTAATGAATAAGGCGTGAATCGTTAGAAGTTGTAAATAAAGTTGTTATTTGTTATTAGAGAGTGGTAGAGTTAATTGCAGTTATATATAGTGTAATCCGTACACATATAACTTAAAGCAACTTGTGAGATACTCATAAAAGATGTAATGCGCAGAGGGACGTCTTAAGATTTTTTGAGGCCCTGGGCTCCTATACAAAAGTAGACTTAGCCTGTATACCTTAAAAGAATACATTATATAGCATACGTTGTCAAATACTTGTACAAACGGCAATCCGAAGTAAATAAATGTTCATGACTTACAATCTCGTACACCTAATCACAAGCTGGTTCGACTGACTGTTCCGTCTTTAGACTAGATAAGTATTGATGGTGTATGGTGGTAAGCCTAGGTCTGGACATGGACGGTGGTCATCACATATTAATGCAGTTCTGCCACTGATGTCAGTTGGCATATAAAGAGTGTTTTTTTCCAGGTATAGAAGTTTAAGTTGGCATTACTTTCCAAGATGGCGACCGATTTAACAGCTGTCAAGTGATTTATTCTCAGTTTGGTTCGGAAATTCATCAAAACGATCATCAAGCAAGGTGTAGATTCGTCGAATGGGCCCAAAACGAGATTGTTCCCGATTTTCATAAGCGAATTTTGTTTAGCGATGAAGCGCACTTCTGGTTGAATGGCTACGTCAACAAACAAAACTGCCGCATTTGGAGTGAAGATAATCCACAAGTGTATGTCGAAACACCGTTACATCCAGAAAAACTGACTGTTTGGTGCGCTTTATGGGCTGGTGGAATCATTGATCCGTACTTCTTCAAAAACGATGAAGGCCACAACGTTACAGTCAATGGTGATCGGTATAGAGCCATGATTACTAACTTTTTCATTCCTGAATTGAACAATCATGATGTCCAGGAGCTGTGGTTCCAACAAGACGGCGCAACATGTCACACAGCTCGTGCCACAATCGATTTATTGAAAGACACGTTTGGTGACCGCCTAATTTCACGTTTTGGACCTGTGAATTGGCCTCTAAGATCTTGTGATTTAACACCGCTAGACTATTTTCTGTGGGGCTATGTAAAGTCATTGGTCTATGCGGATAAGCCACAAACGCTTGACCATTTGGAAGACAACATTCACCGTGTTATTGCCGATATACGGCCACAAATGTTGGAAAAAGTCATCGAAAATTGGACGTCCAGATTGGACTACATCCGAGCCAGCCGTGGCAGTCCTATGTCAGAAATCATATTTAAAATGTAATGCCACAAGATTATCTTTCGAATAAAAAAATTCATGTCAATCGAATAATACATCGTTGTTTTATTGCAATTTAAAGTTCTATACCTCTAAAAAAACACCCTTTACTTAGAAGTTAAACAATGGATATTTTCGTGAGATCTCATAATTTTGAAAAATGGTTACACGACGAGGACACTTGAATTGACATCCTACTCTCCAGACTTCCACACCATGCCAATGAGGACAATTTTTTTAATGAAACCATTGCATACATCTTTTCCATTTGATTGGGCTTAATATATCTACTCTGACATTCAGTTTGCCAGATTTTGAAATATTTTCTGCATAAACGAAGCGATAGGGAAAACTTTAAAATAGAAAGAATTTAAACATCTTTGGATTCAGAATACGCAATTGCAATACAAATTTAAGTTTCAAATTATATAAATGAAGTTTCTGCATAAATCAGAATATTGTTTACTTAAAAGAAGTCGTATTCCCAACGAACTTAAAAGGTTGTATAGCTTAAGAAGTATACTATTTTTCCAAGATTCTGAAAAAATACCTCAAATAAATGACTTCAAGACATGATAATATTGAGAACATACTTTTCAGTTTCCTTCATAAAAGGAGTATTTGCATTATACGGCAAACATACCTAAAAAAATTTAAAAAATTTAGCTTGAAAGTGTAGATGCGTTTTATACACTGGTGCACATTATATTATGGAATTTTTACGATACATAGAATTCCAAAGATATAAATTGTGTTTCGAATCAAGAATTTTTGGTCACTCCTAATTTATGGTCTATGATTTTAAAACTCTGAATATGTTTCATCTTTGCATTAGGGTTCCGATTACAATATTATTACACTTTATACTACATATATTCATCTACATTATATTTATATTTATCAATTATATAATTGATTTTAAAAGATATTACGTCAACTGGTTATGGATATGAAAACTTTTAGTGCAATTCTTTTCCTTGTAGACTGCATACCTCAACTATAATTATGTTTTGAATTCTAACCGGTTATGCATTTTGCGTTTAAAATGGCTCATTATGATTACTAAATTTCTATTCAATAGCTGTTTAAATGAGAAAAATGCTTCCAAAACTTCTAGAAATAATGCATGGATAGATGCAATCAATATGGGGTCTAGGAGATTAATACAAGATTAATATATATCATGCGCATAACAAAAAATAATCAGATTAAAGAAGTATGTTCTCTGGTGTCGTTTTAATATCGTAAATGCACGTAAGAAAAGTGAAGCAACTTTAAGAATTAAAACCGTTACAAGATTAAGACATTTAATGATGAATATGGATTTCAAATCTCATTTAATTATTTAGATTTTTTTATTTCTAATACAAATTATGCTAAATTAAATGAATTTCATTTTGTATTTTTCAAAAGAATATAAGTAAAATATCGAAATAGAGTTGGAAAAATAAGAGCAATTGTCTTGAGGTAAACTACAACTTACTGTAGATACGGAAAAATATTTGTTCAAACTTATACTCCCTAAAATATCTTCAAATGCCTCTATACTACATAGAAGTTGTCTCTTCTGGTTAAATCCCCAAAACATTTCAGATTTCTGTGTTAGATGACCAATAATTTGATAAAAAGAATTATAACTTTACAAAAATAGACTAAAGCTGTTTATATCAAGGAAAATATATAAGAAAATGGTAAAGAATTTTTTTTTATACATCCACTTTACACCAGACGTATTTTGAATGAGGAAAACAAATTTTTGATGGTTTGATTTTTCTAATAGTATAGTCAGAAGTCTTAATGCTAGGAAAAAAATAAATTTTGTAAGTAGTTTTGTGTTACGCTGGGAGAAGTACATATGTGTTCACTCACACCTCAGGTCTTAACTGCAACAATGAAAACAATCCAATTTTGTTTCCAATTACATTTATTTTAATTAATGTTCTTTAAAAATAGAAAGAAATACATAATTTAATTTTCAAATGAAATTTTTTGATACAATTATTTTTTTTACAAAAGATACAAAAAATATTTGCATTTAGCACAAAAAAGATGACTTCTGGGTTTGTAACCTTCATATCTACATTTTGATGCAAATTGGCCTATCATAAATAAAGGGAAATGTCCGATTCTAACATTTTGAATATTGGGGAAAATTGTAGTCCAGCTTTTACTTCATAAGTATTCATTACAATATCTAATGTTATACGTCAGTAGTAACATTGATACTCTACATCTTCCTTCTCGACAAATGCATCAACCTCATCAGGCAAATATACATCTTCAGAATTCCCTTCATTTGTATCATCAGAAATGCAATCACTTGATTCCTAATTTCCCTATATGTCTTTCTACGTTCAATATTCTAAATCAAAATTTAACGTTAATTACAATCAGTTTCTAAAAATATATGTGTAGATTTTAAAACTTAGGTTAAAGGAAAATTTTTTCATTTATGGCCAGTTATAAATAAACCAAATCAATCTTGAATTAGCGAAAAATATGACGAGATAAAAGCAAATTAGAAAGTAAATTTTATGTATTTCCAAATTTTTCTTGAATTGTTGACTAAAATACAAACATCATGATGTATATATTCGTTCTTAAAGTTGTGAATAACTATAAATTTGCAGAATAAGCCCTAACTTCATAAAAAAAACAGCATTACACGCAAAATTTCACTTTTGTGTCATTTGCATTTGGAAATGAATAACCACCGGAGGTACACAATGTGCACCTCAAAAGTTACTTCTAATTAGAATATTGCAACTGTTAATTGTGTGTTTATCATATATTATATGTTAATCATATAAGTTTATCAACTCTTGGAAATCAACTGCATCAAATACAAAAATATATAAAGTTCAAAAGTTTTAATTATATATTAAAAAAAATAGCTTACTTTTTCGGCTTCTTGTAGAGTCAGTCATTGCTACTTTGTGCATTGAAAATCTCCAGGGGGGGGAGGGGATAAATATCCCCATCTAGTGGTAAAACTGAAAAGTATGAACGTGCACAAAGGATAACCTTCGATCACCAGGGACACCTTAATGCATGGTTCAACTGAGCCGGGGCCCAAGGCCTTACCCTCAGTGGGGGTCTCGCTTCATTTTCAACTCTGCCAGTAAGATCATGATCCAGATAATTTTAATGGTCAAATATTATTCCCCTACATATTCACAGAGAAACAGAGAATTTAAAACTGCATGCCAACAGACAAAAGTAGTAAAACAGCATTATTATATAATGACCATTGTCCATGTCTAGGCCTAGGCCTAATATCATAAACAATCATTCAACTCATTTAGCTGAAATGCGGCCATCGGTTGAGCCGGTTTGTACCTAGATTTTTGAGATTGTAAGTTTTGCACATTTATTTGTTGTTATAGTTTGAATGAGTATTTGACAATGCATATGTTATATACTGTCTTCTTCCAAAGATCTAAGGTAGGGCCTACTTTTATATGGAGCCCAGGGCCTCAAAAAATCTTAAGATTTCTCTGGTCCCAGGGTCTCAAAGAGTCTTAAGACTTCCTTGTCGATTACAATTTATTGTTTTCATCCGTTAATAAGATACGAAGTTATGAGCACAGGTACACATGTGTGTACCTTGGGTCTGAAGAGGAATGTGTTGATTGTGATTGCTTGAATGTGTGCTGTGCAGGATTTCTTAAGAATTGCGACCACTATTGCAAGGAATGATAACATATCTAATTCAGTAATTGAATTGTCACTCATTATTCCAGAAAATTTGAAGTTTATGTCTGTGTTGTGGGAATTGGGATTCTTCACCAGTTGAATGTAGTCTGAATAATAACAGTTAGACTAACAGATAACGTCATTTAGAATGCCCTAAATCACTTGCATATGTGTAAGGTTGAATACAATGCAAAAAAAAAGAAAAAGAGAAGCATACTTACCATTCTTAAAAATTTTGAAAATTATTAGTAACCAGAACTGAAGAAAATATCATTTTACTTTTTAAAAATTAATTGCCTTTTCATTTCAATATAAGAAGTTGCTTTTGTTAAATTAAAATGCGTAATATAAATGTTAATAATTTTTTTATAGTAAAAAAAATGTTCTTAAAAAATTGGCGTAGATGTCTGAGCTACCTCCTACATGAATAATTCTAAATAAAAATGTAATGCTCGCTATTGAAAACTCGATAATCTTGATGAAACTGGACACTTAAAATAGATGACGCGTTTTGTGTGGGTCATGATAAGTTAAATAGGCTTGTCATACATTTCTATAGAAATCTATCTGTAGCTTTTCTAACTTGCCTTTTCAGTCTGACCCTGTCTCTTTTCATTACTCGAAAATTGCAGTAAAAAATTTTAAGTCAGTTTTATTCTGACCTTCGTTGACTTATCCAGATGATATCACTCCAATACCCTTCTTTAAAACTAATATTAAATTACATCAGAGGATTTACTTAAGCTTTTTAATGTAATTTTCAGAATGTCTTTTCATGCAGTATATTCATGGAAGAAAAAAAAATAATGAACTGAAAGTAATAAAAAAGGTGGTTAGTTTGTTTCCCATTGTTCTTATAAAATGGATGTACATTTTTCTGCTTTTCGCGAATTGAGCTAACACTGATCCCAGGAACGTTCGATCTTGGAAATTTAAGTGTGTGTGTGTCAGATTTATTTTGCTTAAACAAAAGAATGAGTAGTCTAATGTGTGGATGTGCTCAATTTGTAATATATGTTTTATTTTGCTTAATTCTTGTTTTCCACCTTATTAGAGTTTCAATTAAAATTGATAGACTTGAAATTAATTTTTTATTGACTGCTCATATATATATATATATATATATATATATATATATATATATATATATATATATATATATATATAGTCCCGATTCTCTAATAAACAAAAAATGCAATTTAATTTATGTTGTTATTTTTTCAGTGATCGTTTACCAAAGAAACTGTATTGGGAAAGATATGTACTTACCTACATATAGTTACAATAAAATAAAATTACACTTTTAAGTCCGCGTTTAAAGCAAAACGCAAGATACACACAAACATAATAATAAAAACCACAAATATAATATCAAAAGATGCATTTGTTACGAAATAATTCAAAATACATTAAAAAATAAAACAGTTTCATCCAAAGTTAGTGCTCATAGTTATTATCAGTAGAAGACTTTTGGTCTGCATCAATCTTGAATATTTCGGTATATAAACTCAAACTGCTAATCTTCAAGGGGGTCACCCCAAAATGTCTTGGCGGTCCACCAGTAGATCGTGATCGACATAATGTCCACCCCTGTTCTAAAGTATTCAATAAAGAAGTAAATAACACATCTCAATGATTCTGAAGTTAAGACGGATACATGAATATAAAAAACGATAGCGTAAAAAAGGGGAGAGAAGAAGAATTACTTCTAAAACCAAAATATGAAAAGCACTAGGACGAAACGAAAATAACACGAGGTCAACAGGAAATTTGACAATTGTTCCGATTTTGATAAATGAGTTAATTGATGCCTTTATACTGCTTGGAACTGACCGTTTTGAAGCCTTAATCGTCGGCGGTGAAAAAAAAAATGTTCCTGTAATTTATTTTATCAGATCTTTGACACTAAATGTGTAGAACTACTCTCGAAGAAAGATGACTTGATGCGTTAAAACTGTTTTTAATATCCTTTGAGATGAACAGAACGAAAGTTCAGTAACTTCAATGCTTTCCTTAGGAAACAATCAGAGCTCTGCTGATCCTGAAGTTTTAATGATGATGTACTTGCAAAAAAAGTAGATGAAAAGGGAATGAGGAAAAAAATTATTGCTATTATTGTTCATGACACAAACGCTTTTTTTAAAAAAATAATAATAAACCAGTTGATGTAATTTTCTCATTTAAAGCAACTTAAAAAATCTATTATTCATATTCAAGAAAAAATCTGAGACATTTTTTTAGTTTCAAATTTTTCGGTATTTTTCTAGAAAAATTTATTTTATGCAATTTTTCATTTATAATCCTTTTTTTCTGTTAATTTCTATTAATTTTAAAAACAACTAATATTATTTAGATAAAAAATGTAGAATTATTAAAAAGAATAATTGAAAAATATTTCATTCAGTCTTAAAAAATATATAATTTTAAAGGAATTAGAAACCAAACTGTTATGATTTTACGTCTTATGGTATATAACTAATCAATAAATTTTTAAGTATTTTTTTATACATTCATAGATGTGCCTACACACACAAATGCATTTAATTTAAACTATAAATTTCGATTGAAAATGCTACTCTGTCATTCTACTCATTAAACTTCTGATATAATTTTAAAGCATGATCGTAGAAGATTACAGTTATACTTTTTTGAAGTAAAAAGCGCTCGTGGAAATTCATTCGAAAACTAATAAAATTTACTTAAAAATTTCTCATCATTTCTATTCTTACACCGTTGTTGTTTTTACGTAGCTCTAGCATTACAAATATAGATTACTTTAAATATTCAATTTCTTCGGACTGATATTCTAACGTTTAGTTTTTTTTTTTATTTCCATATTATGTAGAGTTTAAAAAACAAGATCTTAAGCAAAACGCAAATATTTATTCAATTGAAACATTACATTCTTTATCAAAATAAAATGAATTATTTTATTCATCCGATTTCAAAACTTCCATATTGAAAGAAACTTGAGTAAGCAAACAGAAGAAAAAGATTTAACTAAGTCCAATCTAAAAGGAAAAAACAAAGTTTGAAATACTTTTTTAACTCTTGTCGATTTGATTAAATTTGCGACAAATATTTACATTAATTCAAACGAACATTCTTCCATCTCTCCCCTCTCTCTTCTCTTTCCGACGCTCATCACTCGAAAAGTAAAAATAAAATAATAATAATAACAATAACAATATTGATAATAATAATTTTACAGAAAAACGAACCGATTTCATTATACAACCTTGTCATTTCATACATTGTTTTTATTTTATTTTTTATGCCCTTATATTTACTTAAGAATTCAGCTCACACCACTGTCATTTCGTAGCACTGGGAAAGAAAACAAAAACATAAAATAATAATAATAAAGAAAGAAATAAGCAAAGGGAAAGAAGAGAAAAAAACCGCGCTTCTTTTCCAAAAGCCCTCTCCTTCCGAGTCCAACGTTGTTTGTGAACGCCCCCTGAAAAAAAAACACACTCGCCTAGAATAAGAAATGTGTGAGCGAATGAGAAAGGGAGGGTTGAAACTTAAGGGAGGGAAATGTGGAATTGCCGTAAAGGGGGAAAAAGATGGAATAAAGGGCCAAGTAAAAAGAGAGGCCCGCTGTCAGGGTTGAAGCAGTAGAAAAGAAGTCACTGCCTGAGACTTTTAGACTTGGTCGACGGCTGGCGAACAGCGTGGAAGGTAGTATATGGCGTTGGTTGGATCTTAGGTTCAGAGCTCAGTTGAAAGATGGGCATTCGTAGTGAAAACATGCTGGTAGAAAGCTGTTCTCGTATTGCGGCGCCGACCCGGCGAAAGGTATCAACATGTCTGCGGTAAAACTTTCTCCGAGTGGACTCAAATCGACATTAAATTCTTGATCAGAATTTATTCCGACTGGATATCTTGTGAAGGTAAGAAAATAATACTCTTTTATTTTTGTTCACTGCTGTTGAATAAACTATGGACTTAATGTATCTTAGAACAGTTGAGTGGTGTTTTGCTAAATTAATCGACTTATTGTTAAGTTATGAATAAAATCAGAACTTAGTCGTGTGGTTTTAAGTAAATAATAAACAATATCAAAGAAAAGTTGTTAAACGGTTATGATAATTGTCAAGCTTGGGCTTTTGAATAATAAACGATGTACGGATCCACTGTATCATTTTACTTTTGACTTGTTTAAAATGATATAAGAAAAAAAAGCGGGAAATGGTATAGTAAAATAGAGTTGTTTCAAATTTTATGAGTAAAGAATTCCCCTTAATTTCTGCTTTTTAGACTGTTTTTTAGACTACAAAATAATATTTCTACTCCGTAACTACTTGTTAAATAAATATTTTAGAATCAATATATCTTTTTTTGAAAATTGTTCAATGTGTGTGCAGATGTAACAATATATAAATAGCTCTAAATTGTGAATTTGTTTATTTTGCTTTTTCGTCTTATGATAGAAAAAAAGCAGTCATTTCAAAATTCTCTACTTTTTGAGTTTTAAAAGTGGCAGCACCATTTCCTTAACAAAAATACTTTTTATGTTAATGATTTAAAAAATCAATTGAATTTTAATGTTTATTATTTCTCAATTATTTTAAACCTGCACAATTTTTTTTGGTATTACTTTATTAGCTTAATTTTATATTACATAAAACGTACAGAATTATTTTAGCCATTCATATATTAAACGTGTGCTATTTCTTTCACTTTTTATTTATTGATTGATCCTAACGTTAAATATCTCCAGTTATGTTATGGAAATGGGTTTCTTTTTAAGTTCACAAATGCTTCCTTTTTATTTATTTATTTTTTTTAATACGGGAATATTAATTGTTTCAATCTAAAATTAGATACAAGATTTTTTTGCTGCAGTTTTGTATGTATATATTTATTTAATGGTTTCATTACATATCCATTAGCATTTCTTTCAATTATAACCTTGTTTCATTCCTACACGCATACCTAATAACTCAGCTAAGTCTTCTTTCATATGTTAATAGAGCATTCATTATACATTAGTTTACTTCAAGATAAGATGTTTAATTTAAAATATATGATAACTAAGGCCTTTGAAAGCAAACATACCCAAATGCTGATGATTTATTTACAATGTAAAGTGAAAACCAGTTTCTTATGTTGTAAACAATAAGAGTGATGAGTGTGTGTATAACAAAAATTATTATTACATATTATATTATTGCACGTATAAAACCATGTTACAGTAATTTTTACATGACTTTTATTTAATAATTATATCAATACAATCTGAAGTTTTGTTCGACGAAAAACACATTTTTAAATAAATGTCCTATCAAAATGAAAGAACCAAAATATTTTCAATTAAAACAGTAGTGTTTTGATTTATCCTCCATTAATCATTAATAACGATATTTAGAGCTCCTAAATATTCATTACATCTAATACCCTGAGATTTTAAATGTCTTTTTTATTTGATTACTTAGAAGTAACTCATTCGAGAATGGATATTGTTGAGCCTTTTTTTTTTATTCTATGCAATGAAATGAGAGTTGAAGGACTTATATAAATTTTTTGATTTATTTATCAGATAGAAATTAAGATAACTTTACTTAAACTTCACTTATTAAAGAAAAACTCTTTTCATTAAAAAGCTGAAAAACCCACAAATTTATTTCAATTTAATAGCATCCTCAATGCTATTTTCCTTGCATTTGTTTTCCCCCCTTTGTAAATCGCAAATCAAAGTATTTTTAAATATTCCTGTAATATCTATTTAGTTGGATAAAATGTAATAATAATATTATTACTATGATAGTAATATTTAAGTATTCTCAAAGATTTTTAAAACAAATTCATATAGATATCTGGTTTAAAATATTTCACTCTGGGAATTTGATCCATACAGTTATTTGTTTTGTGTTTGTACAAAATACTAAATTTAAAAGAATCTGATTTTTAAATGTACTATAAGGAAATTTGTTTTGATTCTACTAAAAAAGAACAAAATTAAAAATTATCATGCTAAATTTAATTCAAGTAAAAAATTTTCAAATATTTTTTTATCCCAATTTAATTTCCTATAGCTTCCTCCATTAGAGCTCGGCCGAATGATATATTCTGTTTTTTAAAAAATAATGATGGTTGAAGAAAGGATCGAAGGTTAATTACACGTTTTTGATCGTGATTGTGTAAGAGTTAGAGGGTTTTTGATTGTTCTATAAGAGTCCATTGTTAGTTCAAAACTTTTAAGTAACTCCATATATATATATAACTTTAATGGAATGTAATTTTTAAGTTGAAATAAAGAAATAAGAGCATTCTGGAGGAAGAGGAAATGGTCTTATTTCTATTAGGGGTGAAAACATTGACCTACAAGATTGAAGGGTTTAAAAAGAAAATTGAAAATTATATTGGCAAATTAAGCCCTTTTAGGAGATTATTTAATTTTTTAAAGAATTTAAGTATTTCGTATTTGACGAAAAGCTAAGTTTAACATTATGAAATATTAAGGGGTCAAGATACACTGATACCGCTTTGTAAAGTGATAAATTACCTTTATTGGGAGCATTTACATGAAATAGCAATGAATGTTATATTAATTTTAAGATCCATAGAACACATCAATAATAAATTAGAAACAAATGCAAAGACAGAATACTGGAATATTCAAAAAAGAGCGTTGTGCATATTACCATGCAATTTTTCACCGGATTAATATATGTACATACATATTTAAAGAGCCAATATTGAAAGGAAAATACATATTTCTAAAATAGAAATGTTCTTGTTATATGCATATTATTTCCCTTTTCATAAAAATTGTGCTCTAAGAATATTTGTGTATGCTCTTTCAAATGGCGTGTTAAAAAGGCCTTTCAACTTGTTTTTCGCCATACGTGGTTAACCGGTTTCGAGAATTTTATGACTATTCAAATAGGTAAGCTAATTCCGGTTAATATGAATGTCATACAATACATTATTTCAACAAGCATTTTGTAAAATTTCATACATAACAGATCGATGGTAAATTATTTATAACAATATTTATTTTGAAACACATAAGATAAATTTTTTTGTTACACATGGGGATTATATTACAAAGATATAAATGCTTATGAAAATTACAAGTTGATAATAATATGTTTAGTAATGTTTAGTTATAGAATTGAATTCTTGTACTGCGAGTGATGGAATTTAATACTTTATTGGTAAAACGAATAACAAAACTAAAATTTTTCGTTTAAGTATTTATATTTTTCAAAAACAAAGTTATCAGACACAATATTAACTAAACTCTTGAAATACTTCCTTGATATTTTGTTCACAAAGTTGTCATTCGTAGATTGTTGCTAAAATTATTCAGAAAAAAATTAAAATAATCAAAACTATATAGTTGTCAAGAAAGGAAAGAAAATGCAGATATATATTAGAAATATATATATTTGTTTGTATGCATGTATTTGTTTTGCGTATTTTAAAGTATCAAGTGTCTTAAAAGATGTTGTGTGTTTGTGACATTAAGAAAAAAAATTATCTGTATTTATATAAATTGTACTTATTTACAGTTGTTGTAAAATAAGTATCATTTTCTTTTTAATGCATAAGTAATTATTAAAAAGGAAAAAGAAGGAATTTTTCAACTGCAGAAAACACTTTTGTAGGGACAAAAAAGGCCTTTTTTTCTTTCAATTTTTTTTTTGACAGTATTTTAAAATGCTTTCTAGGTTTACTTATTGTTTCATGAAATAAACGTACCATTTAACTTAAGTGTCAATAATTGCTTTGTCACGAAATTCGAATCTATATTTTCAAATATGCAATTTATGTCATATTTAATATTGCTATAGTTTAGTATTGCATTCGAATGTTGTTTGTATTTGAATAATACTCTAGCTTTGCACCCAGATTTTTAAAAAATTATTTGATTACATTGTTTCACTTAGTAATGATACCTGTTTTTTCAATTCATTCTTATTCTTTTCACTCTTTCCTCTGATTTTTTATGCTTAAAATTAAAGTAAACTCCTTATACGCATGCTTTTTTTCATGAAATATATTCTACATTATGTATCCTAAAAATAATATGTGCTTAGTTTAAATTGTTTTATACGTTTGGCTGTGTTTAACCTAAAACATAATTTGTTCTCCATTTTATCACTCCATCATCAAAAACCACAAATCGCTTCGGATTTTTTAAAAAAACATTGGATGATTTTCTTAGAATTGCTTTCCTACAATATTGGCATAAACTTAATTGGTTAAAAAAACATCATATTCTACATATCTATAAAATTTTAGATATTTGTGCATTTAAATCCTTTAATTTTTTTATATCGTGTATAATTACAGAACTGTAAAGATATTAATTGTAAATACTTTTCTCATACAATTTCAGCCCTCCTTGAGTACTCATTTTTTCTAAATTCTTAAAGGTTATATAACATGTGAGAATTTTTTACTTGCCAATTTTAAAATAAAGTAAATTAATATTGTTTCTTTTTTAGATTTGACTGTGAAATTGACAAGTAGTGATTACTTTTTATGCTTAAGCTTTTGCTGAAACTTACACGACTTTTATGTTTCATTTCGTTTGAAATAATATCTTCATTTCGAATGGAAACACATAAATTATTTTTCTGATTCCCCTTCCAATCTATTACATGATGAAAGTTTGAGATTACTGGTTACACTCCCATTACACGTTTTTACCCTAATCGGGAACAGAATTTCATTAAAATAGACCGTTGAAACCTTTGTAAATATATAAATTAGAATGACTATTTCATAGGGAAATTAAAAAACGATTCACTTTTCTTCACACACACACACAAAACACATTACGAGGAAACTCTCTCTCTTTCCGATTACTTTTGAACTTGTTCAGTTATTTTGACAATTGCTCTAAATAATCCTTTTTTAAAAAAAATTCTAAAACAATTTTAATTTCACAACTATATGTTTACAGAAATATAAAATACACAGAAAAAATGTAAGCAGATTCACATCACCATATATCAATTTCATTGACTTTAACATATGCATATCATTTTTAAGATACTAATATGGAATTATAGGAAAACTTTTGAGAAGTAGAAGCTTGCATATAACAAGAGACAAAGATTAAAGATTACAAAATTTTAATAAGATTACTCTGAGATTGATTATATGTGATAAATGCATTAACTTCCTAGTTCAAAGATGACTGTGTATTTGAAGGGTTTTATCTCTTGTTATCTATTTTTATCATCAAATCAGCTTTATTTTTTACATATGGGAAAGGTTTTGCCTTTTTTATATATTCTTATTATAAAACTAATTTCCTTTCTTCTCTAGTATACCTTTAATGCTGAAAATGTGATATAGCATACTCACTCTGTACATTTATTCTTCAATCCTTTAATTAAAAACGATTGTTTACTTTATAAACTGATTTTCCCTACAATAAATATTTCTAAAGTTGCATGGATTCATACCTCAATGTCTTCAAATTTCAGAGACATAGTATTTAAAAACTAACCCAAGAAGAAAACTAAAACATAGTCGTATACAGAAATTTTATGGTTTTGTATAAAGCTCAAAATGTCCTAATTTGCATTTTAAAAAAACTGAAAACATGTGCCCTATTCCATGATCTCACTTCCTCTTGCTATTAAATATAAATCTTTTAACTGAATGATTTGTGTAAACTAGGATATGTACAGAAATTTCTATACAGGAAATTTACTAAAATGCATATATTTTTCTTTTCTCACCTCTCTAAATGTTATTGCATTTTCTGCGTTTAAAAAGTCTTGACAGTTACATTGGTGAATGACTTAAAAAGTATATTACCCTCATTTTTAAACTGAGAGTATTTTAAATTGAAAATTTATTTTAAATGTTCGTAAAAGACTGCAAGGGATATTCTATAAATGTTTTTTTTTAATTTTAATTTTGTAGAAACATTATATGTAATTCTGTAGTTTATAAATTTCTTCTTAATTCTAGCTCAATGACAAAAAAGTTAAAATTAAAAAAAACTTGCTTTATTTTTAATTTTTGTCAACAACTCTCATTGAGTATTGGTGCACGTATTAGGAATTAAGATACAAAAATATTACTTCATTAAAAGTTGAAAGAAGTTGAGCACTTTAGCAAATACCATCGATCGGAATATACCGTAATGAATTTTCTAATCTATGATAATGTGTTAATAATACAGCACTCTTCAATTTCTAAAACTAAAACTATTTTTATGTATTTTTTTCTGAACTATTTTTATGTAAAAAAAGTAAAGTAAGTTCTTTTATTAGTGTCAAAAAACACTATGTCCTCTTTCTTTCTCATGTTATAAATAATTTAAGTAACGTGTAAAATAACGTAAGATATGTATGTGTGCGCATATATATATATTTAGCAATTCTTTAAAAGTTACATTTCAATCTTAAGTGGCTGTTTCGAGAAACTCAAAAAGAGGGTAATTCTCTTTTTATGAGGAAATATCCTCTCAAATTACGGAAAATTTTCTAAGTTGATCAAGGTTGGGGAAAGTCTCAATTATGATAATTAAAATGAAGTAATGAAGCTAATTAATGGGTTGCTGTACTTTTGGTAGTGTTACATTTCATCGTGTGACGCATTTTGAAACTCTTAAATTACTATCACGTGAGTTAAGTTCAAAAAACCATTCTTAAACCGCACCTTAGGTGGCATTGCACGTAATTGGTGTTTGTAATTGAACGTGTGCTGCATTCCACTTTATGGCTTAAAAGTTACTAGTATTCATACTTCTACTACGAAAACATCTGTTGAATGAATTCTAACGCATAATGTTTTCAAAACAAAAGGAATCGTATGAGCATTTTCTTCTTGATGTTATTTTCTCTTCGAGTCATTAAGACGAAAGTGGGTTATTAATGTTAAGTTTATGTAGCGAAATTGCTTTTCTACTAACTGTAAAATCTTGCAAATGAGGAAAATTAACAGCTCTACATCCCTACCCTATAATTAAATAACGTTCATCTATATTTGGGTACATAGATCATTTTGATGTTGCATCATGGCAAATATGGGTCAAATTAGTTTACTTATTGGATTTATACAAAAGAAACATTTTGTGCATGAAATTAATTTCTAAATTTAAATGGAAATACTAAATGAGGTATTTTTTATGCTTAAAATATTTTTTTAACAGTTGACATGTTTTAAAATTTACTGTCTATGCTTTAAAGGCAGTGACTTAATTTTGTTTTTATTAATAAATTAGGCATTGAAATTGTATTTATTAAAATTTATTTTGGGATATTTGGCATTTTAAATTACTTCCAAACGCTTTTCTTGAGTTAATATTGAAAATATCAATAGAACTTTTTGATTTAAAAGGAAACATCTTGAGCTTTTTTGGAATTCTATCTTTTCCGATCACATGTCTCTATAAAAGTTGTATATAATCTTTTCTAAAAAGCCAAGACAAAGAATTAAAATCTTTTCATATAATATACTTAATTATAAGGAAAAATTCTGGAATTCTAACTTCCAGAAGGAAAAGAAATAAAACTAAAAATTAGTTTTAAGGCGCATTTGAATTCAAAACTATAATAAACCAATTTATACGAAATGCGCGTTGATTTTAATTTCGCAAATACTTGAATCCATTATTGGTCTTTTTCTCAAAGTAAACGTGGTTCATTAGATGGCCTTTACTAGGAATTAGCATTATAAAAAAACTGTTAAATAAGACAAAGAAAAAGTTATCTTTCAATAGCTCATGGCATGTTATAGCTAGCTAACGTCATGTTATAAACCTCAATTAAATAATTTATATGCAAAATTGCAAAACTTATTGATGTGTCATTCATTAATTTTCTAAGAAATTCTAAAAAAGTCGAAAAATAGAATGCACGTGTATATTCTATTTTTATATTTTTGAAATTCTGTATAGATTATTCAGTATGCGATATAGCAAATCTAAATTTTGTATTTAATATGCGGTAATAAATAGTTTAAAAAGTTATCCATATTCTCTAACATGATTGTGTAATAATTTCTAAATAATTATTTGAGCTTTTCAAAACTTGTAAACATTCAGTAAAATAAAATGATATCTTAACTATAATCCAAAAATAATAGTTTAATTATTATTGTTCTCCATGAATTCAGTTAGAAATATTTCTTCTACTTTAAAGGTTATTTATCCGGTAATATTTTCATTCATTCTTTAATTTTTTGTTTCATTTTTGAAAAATTACTGGCTGACTTAAGAGAATGATTTTAAAAGCGAATTCAATGTGGAATATTGGATAAATTACACTATTTTCCCCTAAATTATGAGTAATATTCCATTAATGATATATATTTCTGATAAACTCTTTAAAGGAAAACATGAATTATTTTACATTGGGCATTAAAAATTATCATATTTCAAAGTATAACTTAAAATTAACAAGGAATTTTAATGCATCAGTAAAATAGAATTTTATTTCTGATAAAACAAAAAGTCATTCACAAAAGGGTTCAACTAATTATTTGTACATGATAAATTGAAAAAAAATAGGATTTTAATTTCTTATGACATAAAATAGTTTTTTCTATATTTAAAACTTCTAATGGTTTTAAGTTGATTTTATATATACTAAGAAATATAAATATATATATATATATATATATATATATATATATATATATATATATATATATATATATATATATGATCCATAAAGCATTGCTAAACCTAATTCGCTGGCCTAATTCAGCGACAGATTTAGAAATCATAATAGGTCTCCAGTTTAGTCCTATGACTTTTTGTATCTACTTTTGTTGTGTTTGCTGAATTCCAATTTCTTACTTCTTTAGTACTGTGGGTTCTAGTTATTCTTCACTTTTATTTTATTATACTAAAGGGTGTTTTTTTAGAGGTATAGAACTTTAAATTGCAATAAAACAACGATGTATTATTCGATTGACATGAATTTTTTTTATTCGAAAGATAATCTTGTGGCATTACATTTTAAATATACTTTCTGGCATAGGACTGCCACGGCTGGCTCGGATGTAGTCCAATCTGGACGTCCAATTTTTGATGACTTTTTCCAACATTTGTGGCCGTATATCGGCAATAACACGGCGAATGTTGCCTTCCAAATGGTCAAGCGTTTGTGGCTTATCCGCATAGACCAATGACTTAAAATAACCCCACAGAAAATAGTCTAGTGGTGTTAAATCACAAGATCTTGGAGGCCAATTCACAGGTCCAAAACGTGAAATTAGGCGGTCACCAAACGTGTCTTTTAATAAATCGATTGTGGCACGAGCTGTGTGACATGTTGCGCCGTCTTGTTGGAACCACAGCTCCTGGACATCATGATTGTTCAATTCAGAAATGAAAAAGTTAGTAATCATGGCTCTATACCGATCACCATTGACTGTAACGTTGTGGCCTTCATCGTTTTTGAAGAAGGATTCCACCAGCCCATAAAGCGCACCAAACAGTTAGTTTTTCTGGATGTAACGGTGTTTCGACATACACTTGTGGATTAGATTCACTCCAAATGCGGCAGTTTTGTTTGTTGACGTAGCCATTCAACCAGAAGTGCGTTTCATCGCTAAACAAAATTCGCTTATGAAAATCGGGAACAACGGCAATCTCGTTTTGGGCCCATTCGATGAATCTACGCCTTGCTTGATGATCGTTTTGATGAATTGCCAAACCAAACTGAGAATAAATCACTTGACAGCTGTTAAATCGGTCGCCATATAGGAAAGTAATGCCAACTTAAACTTCTATACCTGGAAGAAAACACTCTTTATATATATATATATGTGTGTGTGTGTGTGTGTGTGTGTGTGTGTGCGCGCGTGTATTTAAAGATCTTCGTTTAATTTAATAGCTCATACATCAAAAGCATAATATGTAATTTTTGTACTAATGGCTTATTGTTTAGATTATATTTAAATTTTGTTTACTAGCTTCAATTTTTTAAAAAATGTTTTTCAACATGCACAAGACTATTTTTGTCCGATATCTTTATTATCTATTATTTTAATTAATAATATTCCAATGCTGTTAAATAATTGTATGTGTATCTATGTATGCATATACATAGATATCAGCATTTAAATCATTTCTGTCCTTCAAGTAGAGTCTATATAAAAACTATATTTATATATTTTTACTTGGTATTTGACCTTGGTAACTAAGCTACAGTGTTTTAAGTATTATTCTTCTAGTGTTATCTTTGCAACCTTTTAGTTTTCATAGAACCTTATTTTGACACTATTTTGTCTTCCTTGCAACCTTATAGGCAAAAATAGGGGAGAGTTGGCTGACCTTAAAACAATGTTTCACCTTACAATCTTAGTTCCTACGGCTAACAGTTTGCGATTATACTACTGCGGCTATTTTATTTGAGACCTGTACTGTATTGCTATATTTTTATTTATGCTTTGCCTTAGTGAGTATATATATGTAGTATAATGAAATAAAATAATAAAAGACAAATTGTAATTCCTACAAAGCTAAGAATGAATGCATTTTAAAATCTATAAAAACCCGCCTAATTATTAGTAGACATTTAAAAGGTAGACAGACCCAAATGGAAAACTATTATATTTTCTAGAGCTGTCTCTGCTTTAGGACAATGAAATAGGGTTAAGCTTGCCTTACAGGATCCAACCTTCCCCATCCAGCAGAAAGTTTCGACATAATATCGCAATATATATATATATATATATATATATATATATACATATATAACTTCTTAATTCTTAAGAGTCTACATAAGAAAGAAAGAAAATTAATATAATAATTAACATCTAAGCATTCTTTCTAATAACATTTCGAATTCATAATATCCGATAAAATTCAAGTATCACTTGGAAAGTTTCGCCTTTATATTGCATGGGTTTATATTAGATATTCAAGTCAACAATGAGCATGAAAGCAATCGCACTTTTAAGGAAGGAAACGGTCATAACTCTTAACAAATTTTAATCGAAGACACTCCTTTCAATTTGTTCTGAAAGGAATTAAATGGAGAAAAAAAAGTGTGGTCTTTTTTTTTCCTTAAAAAAAAATCTAGTTATTAAACCTTTGCATTCATCTTGTGTATTTTATATATCAAAAGAACAATCAGCATGAGTATTAATGTATTATAAGAAAAGAATAAAATAGACAAAACTTTAAACACATCTTCTCGATTCTTAATCAACTACGGTTTATACTTCCAATTTCTTCTGAACGGATTTAAATGAAAATTGAGGGCAGCCACACACTCCCTTAGAGTCGTATTCTTTCTCCTATTTTTAGGGTTCATGACCGATTTTTCTCCCTGGGTCCGTCAACTGTTGGTCGCTAATTGAAACTTGTTTTCCTCATCAGACACTGATTGAACGAAAGGCAGGGAGAAAAAAATGTGTTTTAGAGAGAGTGGCAAGTTCCCCTGTCTATTTTTATAATCAGAAATAGCCTGAAACAAATGCATTTAAGTAGACAACACGCCCCTCAAACAAATTTCGTAGAAACATTAACTTGAAAGTCTGAGTTTCATCATTTAATTAGATTCGAAGAATATATCAGAAACTTTTTCGAATATTGTTAAAAAGGAAAAATTCTTGTATTTTTTCAACATAAAAGTAAAAAAGTAGCTGGTGGGTTTACGCACGAATGCACGCTCTGGCAAGACTTTTTTAATACTCTGATGTGTATACTCTGTATCAGTGCTCCGCAACCTTCTTATCGCTGCGGACCGGTCAACGTTTGATCATTTTACCGCGGCCCGCTGAGGGTAGGACATGTTGATTGTTTATATTTTAGATTGTTTTGATTTAACAATTTTAATTTAGTTACATTTAAATATGTCTTCAGAATAAAATATAGTTACACCAAAAATAGATAAAAGTGATTTAAAGTGGAATAAAAAGTGATTTCCGTGGAAAGTTGTACAAATCCGAGAGAAATGCACCACTTTAAATAAAATGGCAATAGTTTAATGTTCTTTAGGCGGCCCGGCACCATTTGATTCGCGGACCGGGGGTTGAGGATCACTGTATGTCATTTAATTGTATGAAGGAGAGAACTAATTTTAAAATATGCATAATTTTAATGCATTTCATCACTTCAATTAAATATCCACACATTGTATACAATGTCCAATAGGCGTTCGATTTAATGCTGCCAATAAGAATCAGGTTATTGAATCTAATTTTGTTGTGTATGTAGTATTAATCTAATATTGTAATTTAACTTCGTGTTAGTGGTTCTGCAATAGAAATATGTTTTAAATACATTCTTAGGTAACATTTTCATTTTCAATACAGAGTAAAACGCATCCGTTAATTAACTTCAAGGAACTAATTTTTTATGTTTGGAAACATAAGTAAAAGCTTCGTAAAAAATTGACCAAAACGTATATACAAAACAAATGTAATTATCAAGTTTATTGTAAACACGAGCATTTAAGAAACAAAGAAATAGACATGAATTAATTTTAAAATATAGTCATATATATATAAAGATAGATTCGACTCTAAAAACCTATGAAATTTTCTTTTCTTTTTTAAAAAGTCTAAACTTCCTTTGAAGTAATCGTAAGCGTTTATGTAAATTTTACAAATTTTAAAAGTATTAGAGTAAATTTACTCAATATTGATGGATAAGTTTGCATAATTAATGTAATACATGCATTATAAAGCGGGAAAAAAGGCAAGTTTAAAAGCAGAGAACTAAGCATCTATTCGCACTAGAAGGTGAAAAAAAAGGGATTTTTTTTCACTTTTAATTATTTTTTGTTATTTTTAATACATAGAGGAATCAAAATAGTATTTTTAGCCCTACCTTTACATTCAGGGACAAGCCGACAAAGCTGCCCAATTAAAACAATAAAATAAAATGTGATTCAATTAAAACAATAAAATAAAATGTGATTCATATCTATCTATCTATCTATCTATCTATATATATATATATATATATATATATATATATATATATATATATATATATATATATATATATATATATATATATATATATTGTTCTATCTCTACTATACTTAACGCTTAAGAAATAAAAGGTAATGCAATACGATTTGTATATACCTCATGTAACTCTCCTGTTGAACAGGCTTTGTTTATCCTTTATTATTCTTAATATGATTTATCTACCATTAAGAAATTTGATTTATTGTATTTTGCTAAGTCAATGTGTTTAGTTACAGTTTAATTAACGTTAAATACTTGTAAGCAAATGAATAAATGTCTTTAAAATATTTCTAGTGAAAAATATTAGACGTAATAAAAATGTTGTTAAAATTTTGATATGGAAAAGTAAAAGTTATATTGCCACTTTTTTATCTTCATTTCTAACAATTATTAATCTCTACACAAGGGATTTTCAAACTGTGGGATGCACCCCTGGGGGGGGGCGTAATAACCCTAGTTGGAGACGCCAACATACCAAAAAGTCGAAAATAATAGATTATTTTTAAAAATTTACTTTTTGAAACGGAAAAAAATAAAATACATTCTGACATAATAAAAAAAGATACACGTTGCATATTTATTGCAATCTGTTCTAATTTAAGAACTTGAAAGGAAAAGTGACATAATATACTTATTCTATTACTTAAAAGTAACTCATAAAATATACATTACTTAAAATTAACGTATGCAAAATTTAATACTTATCTCGATAGTTTATACTGTTTATAGTTAAGTTTGTATTGTGGGTTTATATATATATAGCATCAAAGTATATTATTATTGCATTCAACACATTGTTACTGCATGGGGATGGGCGCGATAAAAATTATTATTAAAAATTGGGTTGCAAATATTTAAAGTTTGAGCAATACTGCTCTAGACCATTCCTATATTTAACGGAATAGAAAAATATTCAGAAAAATTATCGCTACTAAAAATAATTCGGGATTAATTTCAAAGGCGTGTATTTTTATTGATATAATAAAAGATGTACGAACTCAAAACACTACAAAAAAAAAAGGAGTGACGAACTATGAATGAACTAATTAGTAGTTTCTGACTGTAGTCGACTTAGTCTATTTACAAAGTTCCACTTCTTGTCTTTCTTTCCAGAGATGCGAGTAACCTCTTTTCATTGACAGTCAAAAACCTGCCTTCATTTAGTTTAAGAGAAATCACTTCATTGTTAAAACACGCGTGCTTTCCGAGCGACAAAATGACTAAGCTAACCTTAATTAATTGACTGAGGATGAAGCATTTTCCCTTCTACTTCCCCTGAAGTCATAGCGCATAGATGATGATAGAATAAGAAGATCAAAAATTTCAAGGCCATTTAGAGAGGTTATTACTCTGACTACGTCAATTTACAAACACACTCGTATCAAGTAAATGGAATGATTTTATAATTAACACAAAAATGATAAAAGATTATTTTTTTTCTTTTGTACACATATCAAATCCTTTTGCAAAGTTGGTTGAGTTTTGAATTACTAGGTTGAATATAGAGTTAAAATGAAGTTAATTTTCTCCTATAAAAAATTAATTTTTTTTCTTTGTATAATTTTCTTATATTGTTTTTTTTTACAATAGATTTTACCAGTACTCTTTTATAGTTCTTTTTTTAATATTATACCCTCTGATGAAAAATTATTGAATTTTGGGATACACCAAACTTTTAGATTTATCAAAAGAAATTGCATCTACTTATTTACTTAATTATTTTATTATAATCATGTGATCAATTTTGCAAATGGCAAAAAATTTATTTTATACACTCTGTGCATATATAGCTAAAATCTTCATTTGTTTCAAGTTCAACATCATTTCGAAATTAGTATAGTGTCGCTTATTCTTTTTTTTCACTCTTTGTTTAATTAGTTTTCTGCTTATAAAGTAGGCTATATTCTTGACATTGTTATGCACATTTTATTGAATATATTAACTTAATTTTATTAACAACGGTGAGTCATTTAAATTTTGAAAAAAGCTCAATTAAGGCAATTTATACATTTCCCATAACAAGTAGCAAGCTCAGAGCGAGACTTAACATAATAGTTAGGAAGTTAAGAAACAAATTTCTGTGTGTTATTATGTACATAATCATGATTTCTGTCGCGGTTCCCCCCAAAAATTCCTTCTATATCTCATCCTTCATATCGACCATGAGTTTCCAACAAATTTATTCTGTAATTCCGTTTTGTGTTTCTTTTTTGAAGCAGGATTTAGCACTAACGGTGACCTCAAGGGCACATGACTAGCCACAAACCATGCCGGTAACATTGCAAATGCGTGGCTTGTGTTCTGGCTAGAAATTAATGCGCGAACTTTCAGCATCACATACTTCCTAGTAGACAAAAGAGATTTTGAAACGTGTTTCAGGCCTATTCTGGGAAGTCTAAGTGCAATATCTTCTTCGATGGTTATAGCTGCAGAGAAAAAAGTCATAGCCATCTATCTCTGGAGAATGGGGTCAGAAGAGGTGTGGCGTTGACTTGTTTTCGCGTGGTCTTTGCATTCAGACCATTTGTAGTAACATTTGGATTTATTCCATCATGCCCAGTTTACATCACTGAAGAGATAAACTTGGAAGCACATGTGTGGTTCGCCTATTAAAAATATTTTGACAGTTAAGCTGTGTATTAGATAAACAAATGTTACTAAATTTTGCTTTATATCAGATAGATTTCTATATTAATTTATCTCTATAAAACCTATTGATTCGAAAAAACCTAAATAAAACTTTGATGTAAAACTTAAAAAAGAAAATGTTTGTGTGAATGATGTTTGAAGTACAGTGAAACACATTTAACGCGAAAAGGCGAATTATCGGTTAACACAAAATAATACAATGATCCCGACAAACTATATATATATATATATATATATATATATATTATATCTTGTTCAAATTTTCAATCGTTAATAAAATACTTTCTAGACCAGTGGCTGAGTGGTTAGTGCATCGCGCTTCCACACCACAAGTTCGAGGTTCAAACCCCGGACTGGGCATGGTCAGTTCAGCCTTTCATCCCTTCAGTGGGTCGATAAATGAGCACCAAGCTTGCTTGGGAACTTAGCACTGGAGGTTTTGCGTCAGACTGACCACCTGACCGAAACATCTGCTTATGCACCTCAGGGCCCAAGGTCGCGTATACTGAGTTGGGCTCAGTAGGCCTTGGCCCCTACGGGCTGTTGCGTCACTGAGTTAAGTTAATAAAATACTTTCTCTTCATCCATTCAAGTTCAAGTACATTTTTTTAAACTTGTAGTGCATGACACTTGATGTTAATACAGTTTTTTTAATATTAATTCATTAATTAAATTAAAAAAATGAATAAATAGTAACAAAAGTAATAGACCAACCTGGGATGGTCTAATTTCTGAGAATGTGTGATTTATTTTTTACTATAATATTTTATTAGAACAATTAAATTTAATTAATGAATAAATAGTAACAAAAAAATAGTCTAAACACCATATATAGAAAGGAAAATGGAAAATCGCTTTTTATTTTGGCTCTTAATATTGTGATTCTGTCATATGTATATAAATATTTATATTAGTTGTAACTATTTAATAAAAAGTAAATAAAATAAAAATTTTCTTTCTTGACCTAAGTAGGAAATGACTTTATTTTTTTTTATGTTACTTGTGTGTTTTCTCTTAACATGAAACGAAACTCGCTTAACGCAAAAATATTTTCCTTTTGGATGAACAAAATACGGAAAACACGAGTTGCGCTGACACTTAATGAACTGTTTGAGAAAGTGTCTGTATTATTGAAGTGCTCAATATTTATACTCTATCATCGGAAGAATTCGTTGCAGTAAATGGTGATAATCAATTATGGCAGACAAAGACATTTTGAAGTTTGTTTAAAGCTCAAAAGTATCATTGATGCAAATTCCGATGACGAAATTGAAATGAATGATTAGCTCCCTGCCCACGTCATCCAAAATACGGAGCATCATGAAAAGTATGCGCAGTTATTTAGACGCATATTCCAATGGGGAAATGAATAACAAAATAGATGATATGGAACAATCTGATGCTAAAAAAAGACAATGCAAAGAAAAATGTCAAATTGTTTTTAAAAAGCTCAATGAATGTTTTGTTTAAAAAACTTGTAAATTTTGTATTAAAATGCATTAAGTTCTTATAAATGTTTTTTTTTGTACTAATTTTTATTAAATGCTTGCACATATGCATATCTGTGTAAATAAAGTGTACTTTAGTATGTTTAATTTTGTCGAATATAAGAATTTTTTTTTTTTTTTTTTTTTTTTTTGCAATATCCTTTAACACGAAAAAATATTTCAGACACCTTCAGTTTCGTCTTAAACGATTTTCATTGTACTGGAAAACATTGAACACGCGTACTGTTTTCACCGATGAGATTTTATCATAGCGTAGATAAGAAGAATGAAATCTTAAGAAATCTCAAGCACTCTTATTATCTTATGAAAATGATATTTTCTAAAAATAATAATGATACACAGATTCTCCTTCTTTCTTAATTTCCTAAAATAAAAGAAAACTGCCAAGCAATTTTTGTAAAAAAAATTTTTTTCAGTCGAAATCATTATGAATCTTCACTTTACCTAGTAAATAATTACTGTAAATTAATGAGTTTTCTTCTAAATTTGTATTTATTTATTTACTATTCATATAAAAGAGCAAAATTATGTATTTTTACTTGGAAAACTTTTTTAAGGTTTAGCTTGAGTGTCTACCTGTCAAAAACTACAAAGAAAATTGAAGCTACAGAAAATTACTTAATCTTCAGAAAAAGAACGAAATATTCCCTGATAAAATTTTTATTTCCAGAATAAAAATAAAAATAAAATTCTCGGCATCTATACAGATTAATTTTTACTAATTTATTCAAAATACAAACATTTTCATTGTATTAATTTTTCTTTAAGTATGAATTTTACATCAGTGTCATATGTATTGAAGTAATATTTTTCAGATTTTATTAAAACGATTGCTTAAAACAATTTGCAAATATTCGAAAATAGTTTGATAGCAAATTTTCGAACACATTTGTATTCTATCAAAAAAGAAAAAAAAAATTACTTATAAAAAGATGTAAAAAAAAGTTTTCTGTTCAATAAATATATTTAAGTACAGGGAATAATAATGTTTACGCTTGGATTTTTTTATACCAGTGAGTTATAGCATAAAAAATCGAATAAAATGAAGTAAATACATTTTGGCCAAAAGTTATAAAGCTATTATTAAATGCTGAATGAAAAATATATAATGTTTCTAAAACCACGAAAGAATAAATAATAAAAGCAAAATACACATATCAGCAAAGCAACATTTTAAATGTTTTAAAGGAAGAAAAGTAACACACACACACAAAATAAATAAAAATAAATGAGAATTGAAAAAAAGTTCTCAAATGAAAAAGCAATTTCGGACTTAAACAGAATAAGTGAAGATGTTACCAGATAGTTTGATGATACCAACCTTCCCCTTTTGCGATTGTGTAAGTCAATAAGGAAACCATCTGAACAGAATATAAACAAAACAAATTCAAACAGAAAAAAGTGCATTGAACAAAAACTTCCGAATAAACGAATGAGAAGTTAACAATTTAAGTTTTGCAGTACACCGTAGAGTAAGTTAAAAATTGTACTCACAGATTTTTCTAGGAAATGAAATCTTTGAAATTATTATATAATATATATGTGTGTACCCCGATTTTTGCGAATTTACATGATTTTCAATTCTCGTCGATTCGTTTTTTTTTTTTTTCATCACTGAAGTTTTCAATCAATACCAGAGCGTGTTGAAATTAGTAATTTGATTGAAAAAATTGTCAATTTTGCCAGCAAATAAATTTAGAAGTAGATAGTGATGACGTTCAAGAATGGTTGGATTCCCACAATCAAGAGCTGACGGTAGATGAACTCATAGAAATGCATGAGCAAGAGCAAGACATTGAAGAATTTGAGTCTATAGACCCAGTTCAATCAGTAGTTCGAATGATGATTGGTAGCTTGACAGAAGACCTCAGTTTAATTGAAAAAAAGTTACACAAATTTTAGAAAATACATACTCGAATGACGAAAGTATTTTTTCAACCAAACAAGGAATAAAAAAAATGTTAGCATACTAAGAGGAAGTTTTCAGATAAAAAAAAATCTTTAAGTAGCAGACTACTTGTTAAAATTTATCAAATCTTCTACATCAAAATAACTTCGGTTTGCGATTTTGCATTTGTGTTATACTTACGATTTTATTACACTTTTTTAGCTCTAACTTATTATTTTCTTTCTTCTCCAGCCCAACTAAAAATAATTTACATGTATTTATATGCGAAATTATACCCCGACCTACGCGAATTCGACTTAACGCGGTTATCGCTCAGTCGCACCTATCACATAAGTTTGGAGTGTTACTGTATTTCCAAGATTCGAATTCATATGTTATTATGCAAAAATATTTTGTACTTGCTGAATATCTTTCACCTCGTCGTACCAGTCAAAATCTTCGAGGAAAAAAAAAACTTTTTTTTTCTTTATTACAATTATTTGAAAGATTTAATTTGATTTTTTTTATTTGCATCGAAGTTTAAAATCATTTAAAAGAAATTGCAATTTTTTATCTTAATAATTAGCTGAAACGTGTCATTTCTTTATGTATCAAATGGACGGAGAATAAAGCATAATGACCCGAAGAAAAGAACAACTGATCAACGGGTGAAAACCACACAACCGTTTCTCTCCATTGACTGCCAGTCATTAGCCGAATGGTGATGCTAAAATAAAAAACGGCATAAAAATATTTCATTCACTTTAGGTATGATACAGAATTTATATGTCGACCAGCATTTTAAATGAGTCCTTGGAACATCGAGAATGAAGCTGTGTGGCGTGGTCAAAACTAATTGGACTCGGAGTTTCCGGCCGATGTTCTTTCTATGGAGGAAACCTGGCGCCTGCACAGGAAACGCTGTAGATATGTCCATGACTTGAACGTTAACAGGTGACACATTATATTCTAGGTCACTGGTAACTTGATCAAAACAAACCAGATGAGATTCGATTCTGATGTAATGTTTAAATTTATCTCAAATTGGAAATTCCGCTTTCTTTGAATTAAAAAAAAAAGGAAAGAAGAGGAAAAAAGTTGCTCAACGTGACTCGGAAATAGGTTTTTCAAAATCTTAAATTCTCATTGTGCGTCTTTTGATCATTCTTTTGTTGTGAGATTTTTTCTTTGTGTATAAATGAATTTTACATTAGATTAGACCCCAGAAAGATAAGTTTTCAAATTCATCTCTTATTAAAAATGAGATTATCAAGTAATTCGAAACGTAATGGCTTTCATACCACCTTTAACTAAAGGCCTTTAAATGAATCTAAAGAAATTGTTTATATGAACATTTTTGTTAAATATTTTTTTTTCCAATTCTGCGTGTTTGTAAGATTTGAGAAAGAGTATGACAATACTTAAGAGATTTTTTTATAATTTGTCATTTTTATCAAATAAAGCAACAATCGTATGAACTGTACATTTGTTGCATAGCATACATTTTTTTTATTTTTAGATATATATATATATATATATATATATATATATATAATACAGTTTTGTGTTATACAATCATTGATAAATATAACCCAATCTTTCTTTAGTAGCGTTTGTCAGTTCCTTAAAGTTGTCTTCGGTTGTTGTTGTTGCACGCCCCATTGGTCAGCAGTGCTAGACCAGGTCCATGACATCGTACGCTTTCAGAAAGTCCAACACCAGCAAGGGATCGTTTGCCAAGTCCTGCTTGGTGAACCCTAGGCATTCGAGGATGTGAGCAGGCGTGGCCGGCTCAGAAGAACAGTTCGTGCACATTTCAAAGTGGGGAAAAGTTCCAGCCTATGTTAGTTACAGGACTAGAGCACCTAAAAGTAGGTAGAGGACCGACTTAGCTCTACGTGGTATCCCATTTAGTCTGACTCCTACCCTACGAGGACCTGTCCGACATGGGAGACCCTACCGGTAGTTAGACTACCGCCAACCTAGCTCCCAGGGTTGTCAGAGTACTCAAGCCCCTCCAGCACGTCAAGCTAAGAATACCAATGGAGGGGGTCTCTTCGGTTAATGATAAGGAATAGGAACCGAATTTGGAATGTTTTTCAAAATATAAACAAATGAAAAATTAATATTATATTCTGACTTCGCTATCCTTTATATAAAGAGTAGAATATTTTATCATATTTTACACTTTTAACCGAATTGATCAATTTTTTTCTGGTATAAAATGTGTTTCACGTTTTCACTCCTATACCGTAATGTAAAATGAATGATCCCTTTACGTGTTAAAATGAAAAACAAAGTATTTATATATGGAATATTTGAAATTTTAAAAGCACTATATTATATACAGACAGTTTAATGTTGCTTCCAACATGACAGTTTATTTCCAACAGTTATAATGTTGGAAATTTTTAAGTAAATTGAGGCATTTTTCTGTCTGAAAATGTGTTTCGCGTTTAGTTAAGGTTGTCGTACTTTCGCCAAAGACAGCATTAAGCACAAAATAATACACACTATTTATCGCTACATTAATAGATTTCTTAAGTGTCAAAAATTTTAATAAAATTTATTTCATGCTGAAAATCGCATGTAATATTATTCCCCTAAAATATGAAAAGACCATTTGCATGAGTAAAGAAAAAGAATAAGCAAGAACAAATGCTTTTCGGAAAGTAATACAAAACTTTGTGGCAGTTTACTGAAATTTTATTATTAAATGTTCAAATAGAGAGCTTCAAATTTCTTTTAAATCATTGTTTAATAAAGCCAATATATGAAGAGAATTAAGAATAGATAACATAAAATGTGATTTAAAATAAAGCAAATGGAAATAAAAGACTTAAAATGTACGAAGTTCCTTAAATGAATAAATTCAGTGTAATAGCTCTTGTTCTTTTAAGATAGTTATTAAGATTCGTGTATATGTGCCTTATTTCCCATTTTTATTCAAAAAAACTTATTAACGATGTGTTCAAAAAAATATCACTGAAATGAATTATTTAATACAATTAAAATTATTATTTTCTTGATTTCAATATTTAATATTCGCGAATATTTCTAAGAGATGTCTATTAGTTTTTATAGTTGAAAAGCACATCTCATAATTTATAGCTTACATTATTTTTATAATTCCCGGTTTCTTTCTCTTTACATTAAATATTATCTCTTAATTATTATATACAAGTGTTAATAACACGTTTATAAGAAAGGCTGCTTGTTATTTCCTACAGTCATCCATCTCATTTTGTAATAAAGTTATCATCCACAAAATGTAGGCCGTTGATTGGATCTGTAACTTCACAAACCGAAAGTTAATACTTTGCGATGAAGAGTCTTAACCCTTTCGGGTCAATCCTCATTCAAAAGATTTTCAGCCGATAGACACCATCAGTCAAAAATCCTTATCCCACAAAAATAGCTATTGATTTGACCTCACGCACCCTTTCACAAATGCTGTGATAAATGAAGTTGCTTTTTTCCCTTTTTGTACTTTATTAGCCGAAAGAAATGAGGAATTAAAAAATTATTCTTAAGAAAATTTTAGAATTAAAACTCAAAATTTCTGTGAGACATACAAGACAAACCAGAAAGTAATCAGGACAAATATATTTACAAATATAATTATTATTGGAAATAATTTCTCCGTGTGTGTTTTCTCTTTTGAAATGATGTTTTAAATATTTTTAGGATACTGCTCCACATTTGAGCTTAAAATTCATATCGCAGTGTAACTTATTAGTGTTTGGGATAAAACATTTTGAATTTATTTTCTTTTTTACTTAAGTTTGCCTCATATATCATGAATTATGTCTGATGGTTTGCTCTATAAGCTCGTAATACAATTAATTTTTTTAAGGGTGGAAAGCTAAAATCTTATTTTTTTGACAATTTGAGATTTTTACATTTTCAAACTGTATAGATTTTAACCTTTCTAAAAACACCTTACTTTAACTTCTAGGGTATTTAGAAGCCCTTAAAACGTATTTTTACATAATCATTGAATTTGGGCCACGCCCATTTTAATGGCGAAAATTGTAAACAAATTACTTTGTTTTTGCTTAAAAGTGTAACGACTGATATAAACCAAAACATGTATCTTTTATTTTAAATTGAGCCTTTTATTTTTTTATTTCCTAGTCGATTAGAAGTCTCACTGTATACATTAAAATCAATTTATCTCAAAATGTAAATTTTAATGTGCGATGTACCTTTTCTGAGAAACTACTGTTCACAGGTATGTAAATTTTTTATGAATTATTTATAATGATGTCTAATATGTACTAAAATGAGCTTTTTGTAAAACACTCAAAAATTTAATTTTTACAAATTTTTTAAGTAAAAAATGGGTCAAATTTCGCAATGTTTGATAAAATATTTCCTAATTTATTAAAAATTCAAAATTAGCTAAAAGCTCATTTTAGTATAATGAGAGAGGTGTACTTTAATAGTATAAAAAATTTCAAGCATGTACATAAAACAGATTTTGAAAAAAGGTACATCGAAAACAGCCAATTTAACATTGTCAGTATAGAGAAACCGAGAGGTTTCCAACTCCCCTTAAAAAATTGGTTCCTACTGCACGAAACAATATGAATAATGTGGTGTTTAGTGAAAACAAAATTGGATTTTTGATGTAAAATACTCATAAATTTTGCTAGATATAAATATACTATCTCAACAATGAAATTGTACTTTTCTAAATATTGAACACTTAATTTATAATTTAAAAAAATCAGTACTGAGAGAGAGAGAGAGAGAGAAATCCACAAATTCGCATATCGTAGTAGATCATTTTATAACCACAGAAGACTTTCCTAATTCATGTTACAAAGATTTTTATAGTAATGTAGAAATAAACTTTAAAAATAGAAAATGTTGAAGACTCCTTACTTTTCTCAGAGGAAAAAATGAAGTGTTTTCAAAATGGCTTATTTTTTTTCTGCTTCAAATATATACATGATATTTCAGATCAATCTTACTTAAATCATTAAAAAATTACTTTAAAGGTATAAATTTTATTTAAAAACTGAGTTAATTAATTTGAAGCTTTTTGTGTTTTAATGTGTACAGATGTTTAATAAAAGAATAATTGTTTTTCATTCACTGACACGAATTTTTTTTTCTGTATTATCATAAAACTCTTATCAGCTCCATCAATTCTCATCAACTGTAATGAATCATTTCTAATGTTCTTTTTAAGTCTCAAGGGATTCTGCTCAAAAACTTTAGATTCAATTAAACTTGGGCATTAATCTACCATTAATTTGTTTATATTTTTGTTTTAAATAATGGGCAATAAAGCTTAATGCGTAATTATATTTTGGTTTGCTGACCTTACCTGTCCTGTTTATTGATCAAGACAAATATCCCTGTCACTTTTTAGATGACATCTGAAGATATAAATCGATTTCTGTTAAGTACGTTTGTATTTGAAATCATTTACTTAGATTATCGCATAATGACCTAATTAAAATCCAATAACAATCTTTGAGCACAATAATTGTGACACTTTGATTTATTAAAAATAATTATTCTGTTTTGAATGTTAAAAGTATATATATAACATTCTTTTAGCCACCGGCATTTAATTTCAACGTTTAGAACACAACAACGAATATTACCGCTACAACGCCCATGATGTCCTTTATCCGATGCTTAATTTCTATTAACTGAAAATATTTACTAAGTACAACAAATAGCTATTTGTATCAAGTCCATTGAGAATTTCATGGTCAGTTGTTTCCTCCAAAATTGACATTTGCATTCATAATGCAATTCAAGTCTAATCCTTGCAACATCTAATTTTTCATCGATGTCAAAAATGCCTCAGACTGGAATTGAAGAGAAAATACCATTGACCTCTCCTGACCGAAAAAGACGAAATGAAACTATTCGTGTATCATTACTCATAAAATATACTATTTGTCATTGGCATCAAAGGGGGGACTTAAAAAAACGACACCCCACGCTTCATAAGAACTTAAAACACTTTCATTCGGTTCAAAATACCAAACTCAATGGGAAATGGCAGATACAATGCTATGCACCATTATTCACTTGACTTCATCCGCTGTCTGGAGACCTGGAAGGGTTTTTTTAAACTCAAAGAACCCTTTCGGAGAACACCTGTCATTTACAAAATGAAATAAATTATGTTTGAGTGAGTTATGTTTCTTAAAATAAACCTATCGAACGGAATGGAATCTTAATTTATAACCTTTGGAAAACTTTTAGAAGATAAAAATAAAGACTGATGTCAGTATCATATTGAGCTAGATAAAGTTTAGATTATTACTTCATTAGCGCTTGGAATTACATAGACTGATTTCGTGTTTTAAATTCCTGATTGTCTAAAACTGATTAAGTAAGGAAGTTGTGGAAAATGAATGAATATATATATATATATATATATATATATATATATATATATATATATATATATATATATATATATATATATATATATATATATATAACACATCATTTTAGCCTTTAACCATTCTTAATTGATAATCAGTACTTCAGCACTTTCGGTCAGAGTGATCTACGTGGGAATCTTTATTATAAATAAAAGTACCCGAAACTATAACAAAATATATTTTCTGGCTTTGGGAGCTATGAGAGTGTGTATAAAAAACGGGCTTTTTTTTTAAAAAAAAATATCTACTCTTTTATTTCCCCTATTAAAACAAAGGAAGTCACTCACTGGTAGAAGACTTTTGTGTAACCTTATTTTGTTTTCTCTTTGCGCTCCTAAATTGCTATTCTAATGAAAATTGAGCAAGGATTCACACACAAGCAAGCTGATTCAATAATTACTCATTTCGTAGAATTTTAAATCTTAAGCTTACTTTAGGTAAAAAATTCATGACCACCCTATCTTAATGCAGTATGAATTAAATTGGTATTCTGCGGCTTCCAGTTTAGCTAATATTTCCCTTAGTTTCCCCTGCTTAATTTAATACTCCTATTAATTCAATTTTGTGCATAGTCTCCAATTAACTTTATACTTACATTTTCTTAGTTATTGCACTCTTACCTAATAAAAAACTGTATAAAATGTAGAAAACCACAATCATATATCTACAGTTAATTTCAAGAATTTACATGAAGTACACTGTGTTATATAGCTTTATTGTTTAAAACTAACTAGTTAATCTTCATTCATACTTTTCAAAAACTATTGTTTAGTTTGATTTGTCAAAAATAATACTTGAGTGCTTCCTCCATTTATTTTATAAAATAATCATAGTTACAATATAATTTTCTTTGACGTGTGGAAAAAAAAGCTACAAAATTTTGTTACTTTCAAGAATAATAAGGTACAGTTCCAGAGAGCGATGTAATTGCATAAAAATCAACAAAAGCTCTATTTATGGTTTACACAGAATTAAACTCAATATGGCGAAAGATATTCATAGACAATTATTAAATCACCAAAGAAAATTTTGGGGGAAATAATTATTTACGATCTCGTTTACTGAATTTTTACCCCTACGAAATTATAATAAACAAATTTGAAAAGGGACAAATAAGAAGAAGAATTTCATAAGCTGCATTCCTGTCTCCATTCCTCTCTGAGAGGAGTTTTCCTTTTTTTTATAATTTAATATACCAAAGTTCCAACAGGTCCGCAATTAAAATAGCGATATTCTACTGCCCCTCCCTGTTTTATAATGATCAACGAAGTGGATATTATGATCAAAGAAAGACGCATACCAAGTTCAAGCTACTGAAGAATAACGATGTCAACCAGGTAGGACTATAAACGCTCCTTTCAGCTATAATATGAGAAACCGTTCGGCTGGGATTGGAAGATAGATTATACGATTTAATTTAATGATCATCAAATCATCACCACTGACCTTTAAGACACGCTTGCGACCTCCGGCACACTGGTAAATTTTTCACGTCCTTCAAGTTCCCATAAATAAGTCACTTAGACCGGCTACTGCCACTGTGAAGCATATAAAAAAATGCTTACCTCCTTTTTGCAAACTGGAGTTATTGCCTAAGTGGTACCCTAATCCGCAAGCTTTATGCGAATAGGGGGAATTATAGTTTATGACTTAAAACATATGACAATAAAAGTAGATTTTTAATGATTTACGCTGGGTTTTAGAATAATTTTTCTTTATGAAACATTTCTGAGTGTCATGCAGTTAGCATTCGGTTCAAAGTATCATAGTCCACTTTTTCATCTTGGTGCATTGTTTTAAAAAGGCTTTTAAGTTTATCAGGGAAATAAATTTTAAACTGTTTGTGCTTTTTTTTACATTAACTAACATTGCAACGGGTTCTCACGCGTATTTTTGCTTAAATAACCTATAAGGTTGTTTTGCTACGATGTTTTAATATAAGAATTTCGCCTTGTGAAAGAACCATGATATATGTATGCAAAGGTGCTTTACTATTTCAGTAGAAGTACAATGAACGGGAGAGACAGAGGGCGTTATAGAAGCATTACTGAAATCAGAGCACATCTATCTGACTCAGATCCTGTTATTTGAAATGTACTAAATAAAGATCGCTTGATAAATAATTATTATTATCCATGTTTGTCAGAGTCAGATTAAGTTAAACCACTCTACGTGTTTAATTTATTTTGATACCAAATATTCAAAGATTGAGTCAATTCTTAATAGAGAAAATATGTCGTTTACTACCAATGAACCATATTCCTCACAACATAGTGGGTATAAATAAAAATATTTATAGATAAATGTTTGCTATACATTTTTTGTAGTCCCTATGCAGTGTAGTTGCAAGACAACAGTAACCGAGTGATCATGGTCACGAACGCAAGGTCAGCGTTGTTGAGTCATGGGTTGAGGTACTAGTGTCGCTGAAGTCCCTCCGTGTAGGACTGATGCAAGTTTGGTCCTTCAAGACTCAAAGTCCTTCCATTGGTTTGGTGTGAAAATTAAAAGAGGGGGTACCAGCTCTGGTGTCATCCTAGTCACTTAACAGTGATTCAGAATTACTGAGTCCGTCGCCAAAAGCCAGAGAGTTGCTTCAGAGGGAAACATAAATTAATGTCCAATCAAGCAATGTCATTATATATTTTCTTAGGAAGATGTTTATTTTTAATTAACAAGCAAATTTATTTTAAATATTTTTTAAATTGTTCACTATTTCAGAATTATTTTTAAAAATAATATTTTACAACATATTTCAAAGAAAGAGGAAAAAAACTTTCCAAATGCTTTTATCTATAAATCCTTTTTCTTAATTTCAGTTACCGACTTAAAAGCTTCAAGATCTCACTTAGCAACCTTTCGAAGGGCGTCGTGTGAGAATTTATTTCTTTTGTTTCAAAGAACAAAAATTTACTTTTATTCTATATGAAAGAATTTTCTGAGTTTGATAATGTTGAGAAGTTAATTTTTTTTCCTTCTTTTTGTTTCTAAGAACAATTTCGATTTCCATTGTCGCGAAGGTATTTGCAGAGATCAAAGTTGCCGTGAACTCGGCTTCTACTCTTTTGTTTCCGAGAACAATTTCGAATTCACCTCATGTAGAGGAACTGCTAAAAGAGTTCAAAGTTCGTAATATTAAACAAACTTTACGTAAGTAGTAGATTGTTTCGTAGAAATGTGTTTCGTAAGTTATTTTCGTTGATTTCATTTTTTTTATTAATTTATTTAAATATTCTCTGTCATAGGCTTTTTTTTCTGCTGTACATATTTCTAATGTGGTACATATTCTAAGAAAAAAAACCTGAGGATCAACACCCAGTTTTCCACGTTTCTCTTTTTATAAATTAGTATTTAGATATCCTTCTACAAAATTGTTAGAGAAATTAATTACTTGTTAGTTTTATTAAACCTAGCTTAAATTGTGAAATAATTAAGTTATAAATTCTGTTAAAAAATTACATTTTTAAAATTGGCAAAATAAAAATAGAACCGTGTTTTCTATATATCTTTCTGTTTTTTTTAATTTAATAATATCTTTTACAGGGGATCATTATATGAAAATAAGAACCTTTTAATACTTAAGACTGTTGGAATTTCCTGATGCTTTGAACTATTATCTAATATCGAACTTTGGTTGATGATACAGAGGTGAATGATAAAAGGTACTCATTTTCGTTACTTCTTTTAGAATCCATCATTATATTAAAAAATTTTATGTGATCCAATTCTTTGAATATAATTCCAAATATTATCAATCGATATTAAAAGTAAAGAGGGTAAACCTGATACTTTCTGTAAAGAGTCTGGGATTATTATTTTTATTATTATGTACTATTAGAGTTCTATACGCGTAGTTTATAAAGTACTGGGGTTACTCCAAATTTAAAAAAAAAAGAAAAGAAAAATAGACTTAAGATAATTATATGCATCGTAATATCCTGATTTTGTTTTGTTTATGAACAATAAAGGCACGATGATGTAATAGTACATTATTTTTGTTATTAGTAATGAGTTTTTCATTATAATATTCCAGAATCATTCCGATTTCAATGTATGGATTTACAAAGAAATGATTTTTAAGAAAAGATAGTTCATTTTATTTCAAGATAAGGATTTCTATTTTAAAAAATATCCGGGTGGGAGCGAGAATTAAAAATGCGGATTTTTTATCTTTGAGATGATGTGATAATATTAGGAATTCTTAATTTAGAAATAAAATGAAGTAAATTAAAATTTTCAGGCTCCTGAAAAAGAGTAATAATATGAATTGCCTTGAGGAACCTCTTTTATTGAAGTTAATATCAAAGTGCCAAAAAGAAATTAATCGCCACTACTGGCACCTGCAGTCACTTAATTTAAATAAGCATTTAATATACATAGTAATCAATTCCCATCGTCTTACAAATTGATCCTAAACAAATTGGCAAGGGTTGCCGTAGCAATGTTAAGTGAAATAATTCTCGTTACACTTCCAACTATACTTTCATCAATAAAGGTACTTCTATAGTAGTTAAAAATAATTACCAGGCCCCCATGAGTTCTTAAATAAAGTGATGTTGAAATAAGTCATGGGGTTTTTTTTCTGAGGTAATCCTTTTGCTTAACGATCTATTTTAGTTTTAAGATAGGTTCTTCTTTGTATTAAACTAAGACTTCTAGTTGCAAGACTACAAAAGCAACTAGAAGTCCGTAAAAAAGAGCAACAAATTTTGCGCCTGGAATAGCAATGAGGGGCCAGATATTAAGTTGATTGACTTAGAGAAAAGATAAAAAGAAAAAGTCGAGTGATTGGAAGGGGGTGAGAGAAAAGGATCATTCCCCCTGGAAAGGCTGTCAATGTGATTGGAATTATTTGGGAACCTGTGGAATAATTATAAAGCTCGGCTTAAGATCCCCTATTAAAATGTACTGATATCAGGTTTGTATTTTTTTTTTCTTTTTATAGATAACATGAAGTTGCCCAAATATTTTCCCCCGTGTGATTCGAGCTCAACTATGTCGACATAATCCTTCGATAATGCGGCTACGCAGTGCGTAACAAGTGCACATACCAAAATGTACGTAACAAGTGCACATACCAAAATGCACGTAACAAGTGCACATACCAAAATGCATAAAGAAACTTAAAATCAATCAAGTCTGTGGTGATTTAAGCTGGAAAAGAGATACTTTAAAATTTGTAAAGTTTTTTGTATTCGTGATCAATCTAAATGAGATAAGCAGTTTTTCCTACTAACTTTTGTGACTTACAGCAATGAAAAGGTTTAAAAAATATTTGCTTTATGGTTTAAATTCTGTAACATCACAGCAGTATTCTGTAATAATATTATTATTCTGTAAATAATATTAATGAAAATTTCACAGTGTATTTATCTAAAGAGTTTTGGATTTGATTAGCATAATTTTATATATTCATTAATAGCTATATATATGGCATTGAATCTGAATTTTCATGCCAGGAAATTAAAAACAAAATAACCTTTGATGTGTATAATTCTTCAGAAATTTAATATTCGCCATTCATCCGGTATAGTGATCAGTGACGCTGACTGCAGTGTCTTAGGGTCTGAGTTCGAATCCCGGGTAAGATATGGATGTTTGTGATGTAATCCTTCTTTTCTTTGTGATGTGGGGCTTCACTCTTACTTCTATGTAAGTCCCCGTGTGATACTTTGTGCTGCACAAGGTTATAAATGTTCTCAAAAAAATTTTTTCTTTTGTTATGTTCAACTAATATTACAAGCACGCGTTTTGCTACTTTAAACTAGATAGAATCAAATGCGAAAAAGAAATCTCTAAGATTTAAAACTATTTTAATCTTTCAAATTTTGAGTTTCTCAACAACACAAAAAATATTTTGTTTGAAAGAAAAGACATTACTTAAATTGTAGCATCTTTTTTGTTTTTAAACTTATGCTTTCGTATATGAATTTTAAAGTTTTATTACATTACATCTGAAACATCCTTTTTAGGTCCGTACTGTAAGACACAAAATTTAAAGTTATACTACATTACTTTACAAAAAAAAAAAGAATTTATTTCACCTCTTCAAGGTTAAAAACTAAAGAATTTACAATAAGTAGGCTTTACACCCAAATTTTGAAATTTAATATGGAAGATTATAAAAAAGGACTTCACTACTGGAGGTTTAAAAGTCATTAATATGTTCGCTATCATTATGCTTACTTCTTTCAATATGGAAATGGGATGCAAGAGCTTGCACAATATGTCCAGAAAAGTCACCGTCAACCTCAACGAAACCTCTTTATAATCTTTATATTAATTAACGATTTTAACAATTTCTAATTCCGTAGAGGAATAAGGAACATTAGAATTTTTACGACACTATCATTCAAATATAATTAGAATTTCAAATTATGTGTGTTATGTGATTATGTTTGTCATCACAAAATTTCAATTCTAATAAATAAATACTGATCAAGCAAAACGTGATATTGGGTCAAGCAATTTTATATGATTTATATGGAATTTAATGTAATAATATTTATTTGTCACTTAATTATTTATATCAGCATATACCTTTTGTGGTCTTTGTCCCTGAAGATATACCTTCTCTCATGCGGGCTGATCAATTTTCGAATATGCCGTTCATACGATAAAACAATCTTCTTTCGGCCATGAGAAATCGGATTGCGTAAACGAATTTCAACCTTTACAATTAATTGGCATTGCTTCAAGGTTTAGAAAAGTTTTCCTTTCCGTAGAAAGAAATGGAATAAAATTGTGTATGTCAGTTTCCAGAACGATTCTAAACTCAAAGCTGTCCAAATTTTCTTTCTTTTTTAATATGAGGGATAAAAAATATTTTGAGCTTAAATATTAATTTTAAAACTCTTTGAAGGATACAACAAAATTCCAATTTTTTGCCTATTTACTAACAGATGATTGAAGAGTCTTAAAATAAGTGTTATGATTATGTTAACTAGTTTTTAGAAGTGATTTAATTTCAAGACATATATATGTGGGTTGCAAATTAGTATGTGGCTTGTATAAATAGAGATAAAAATAAATTTTACCTCTTTTATCTAATTTTTATTAACCTTATGGATTTTAAAACAATTTTAATCCCTCTCTTCATTTTCTTTTTCCCATTTTTTTCCATGGAACTCAACGTTCTATTTTTAAGACTCTGTACACTTCTCATATAAAGAGAACTGTATAAATGTTGTGTTGCTTCATTATGTTTTTTAATATTCCGAATCATGTTCATTAATCCGTATTATTATTGTTGATTTATGTTGTAAATATTTAAGAATTTTTTTTCAAACTCATAAAATTTTTTCCTTATTGAGATATATATTTACACTAAACATTTTTTTGTCTTGAAAAGAAAATATATATTTGTTCAATTATCTATTTAAAAAATAATATTATTATGTATCTATATTTTAGCTTTTAAACCTTAGGAGTCTACATACTATATTTCGCATGTTATATAATATAATTGATCTAATAAGTTTTCTAAGTAGATAAATGCAGTTTTTATTTGAAATATAAATTGAAGCACATTAATTATACTAACATCAAAAAGTAGGTATCAGTACCATTTTAAATCTTTGAAATGTTCGATATTATAGTGTTTATATAAAAAAAACTTAACAAAACATTAACATCTTATTACGATATAAATCAATCACATTTTCATCTTGAGAAAAGAATAATACTGATTATTTTTCTTCGTCCATTTTGTTTTTAAACTGGCAGGGAATTTTGTTCTTAAATAAAATAAGTCACAAATTTCCCCTTTAAGAACGTGATCTCTTTCTCTAATTAACTATTGTGTGTGTGATTGGCGTAACCATTTACATTGACCTACAACTAAGTATGTTAATTTAGTGAATCATTTTTATACTCTTGTTATTCCCTGGATTCTTTAACTTAAACCAATTTTTTTGTCCTTTTTTTTTTGCTACATATGTGTAGCATGATATTCGCTCTATTTTTTTTATAACACTTAATCTCTATCATTAATATTATCTCTCTCTTTCAAGTTTATATTTGAAAATATCACCAACTTTTATATTGATTAAATGCTTCGTTTTATATTAAATATTTCATGTTTATCGTTGTTTAAATAAGTTTATATGCGCTACTCCTGTTAAATAAAATTATATTTGTTTCATTTAATCTTTAAAAAATTTTTAAAGCTCATATGGGGATATTAGTTACTTTTTTCCGGTTTGTTTATATCATGTTTCAATTGCATCATATTTGTTTCAAACAGAGCTTTTTCTAAATAAAATTTGTTTCTGTAATTAAATCTGTGCAAAAAATTCTTAAATATAAAAATGAGATACGATTCCGAACAGCTATCTCTGGTCTGAGTGAGTGAGGGAATATTAACGTCAAATTTTTCAGCTACACGAGGGCTTTTGGCGACATCTCTGATCTGAAGTAAATTAATTAGTTTCATACATTCGCGCGCGTGTGTGTGTTAAATAAAACTATTACAGTCATTAATAAAGATCTGAAAACTCAGAAATTGTTTATAAGTACAAAAACATATAAAAGCAATTAAAAAGTGAAAGCTTTAAAAATTAACCATGTAAAATTTACTATGCAAAGTAAGATTTTTTAAAGATCAAAACAAAAAGTGTAAAAAAAAATAATAATAAGTAATGCAGCAAAAGTTAATTCAATAGAAAATTTTAAAAAATAGTTTATATATTTTTTAAATGTTTTAGTCGTTGTTATCAACTAACTGTTAAAATCCGTAAACTTCCTGAAAGGTTTCGTTCCTACTCTTCACTATAATCAAAGGCGTTCCGGAAGATATTTATTTTTCTCGGAAGGTTTTCTTTTAAAACATTAAATATTCTTGAAGTATCTAAGCTAAAAAGTTACTATTAGTTTTTCCCGCATTTATTTGTATTAAACTTCAAATAATTTCAAACATTAAACAACACTTCTGGTATTAATATAGTGAAAAAAAACCTCGTTTCATCCTAATTCATACAAAAATATTTAGCAAATCGAAAACGTCTTTTCTAATGTAATACACTTTTAATATACATTCATGGACAAAAAAATTAGCGCACCGAGAAATAATTGTGGGATCGTAACGAAACTTGGCATGAAGGTACATGTCGTGGAGATATGCAAATTATTAGAAATGCAGCGTGATTGCGCATTACATATAGCCGGTAGAGGGCGTTTACCGTTGTTCTCCGTGGAGTATAAAACAGGTAGCCAAAGCTTGTTTGAATGTGCTAAATCGTTTACAAAGGAAGAGCTAAGGTAGACATGCCATTACGCTGTTTTCGAATATGAGCAACTGTAGCAGTTTGAGAGGGTGCGAATGAGAATCATCGGCATGATGGAAGATAGGTGGTCAGCTAGGCGAGTAGCTCGTCAATTATAGTTTCCCACTAAAAAATCTAGTAATTCTATCTTCACTAATTAATAGCATGTTTAAATTTAATTATTTTCTCTAAACGTGGTAAATAAGGACAACAAACTCATAGAGTTTGTTATTCAAACCGTATTTACTCTAAAAAATTTATTGATCATAAGCTATGGGGGATTAACAAAACTCCCCGCCATCTGCTCTGGCTAGCTGAACTAATACGTCTTCTTAGATGTCCAGAAGGTGTTCGATAGAGTTTCAACAGAATACCCGCTGTACGTATTAATTATCAATAAATATGCAGAGAGAGAGAGAGAGAGAGATTCCCTCATATATCTCAAATTCATACTTTCAAAATAGATTCTTACTCATTCCTGCAAAGAAATTCTCCTTCCCTCATAACACAAGATCAAATGAGCCTCATTCCTTGCTAAGTCCTATCTTGTTCAATATTTACACACACATCAAAACGCCATTCCCAACTATTCTTTAATTCCCATTAATATGTTTGTCGTTGACACCACCATGCTAGGCAGGCTTCACAATACCATTGCCTTTGTACTCAACAAACACCTTAAATTGCTTAAACAGTACCTAACCCAATTGAAAATCAAGATTAACATCGAAAATTCACAGCGATACTCTTCACACACAGTAAAAAACCTATTACGCCTTCTGAAACTTTTATAATACATGATTACAATGGTTTCCTAACACTAAATACCTTGTAGTCATTTTAAATAGTAAATGTACATACACAAAACTCACATTTTACAAAAGTGAAAAAAATTTCTAAATTATATTCGTAAATTATACTAATTAATAAGCCAGAACTCTAAAAAGAATCTCACTTATAAAATGTTTCTCTATATAAATCCGTTCATCCCGTCTTTTCTGTCGCAAGTCCAGTATGGGGATATGCAACGAAATCTAACATCAAACTCCTAGAAAATTCACAGAACTCAATTATTAGAATGTTTATCAAATTTAGTAGATATATGACAATATTGAATTACTTAAAGCCACCAAAACACACGCTTTTATAATTTATATTAAAAATCTAGCTGTAAAATTTGTCCAAAGCATTCCTGACATCAATACTCTTAACTTGGGAAACTATTCTATAACTCACATCACAAAAAGGCTTAGAAAAATCTAACTTGATAGTAATTGACAGTCATGGTTTCTGTATGTCGGATTCCTAGGGAATTTACTTAGAATAGTGTGAATATGGTTGAGTGAACACATTTTTCATTTTTAAATTTTTAACTCCAAGCAATTCCAGATCGCTGGCAACTTCATTCTTCCAAACTTCTTAACTTGTTATCAGCCAGTACATCCAATTGCAATAAAATGTTCTCTCTACTGTCCACCAATCAGATTCTATGGTCATCGGTGAACAGATTTTCACCGCCGCAGAAGGCGTCTCTTGCCGCCGTCAAGATGAATTTTTCGTATCTGTCACAACTCCGCCCATTACTGAAAGCATGTCTTCTAGCTCCAAGACCTTGAACAATAAGGAAGCTCCCTGTCCTATTCTTTCCTTAAAGCAAGAAAGTTCCAAATATCATTAACTCTAACTTCAGGTTTGGATTTGACGGTCCTATAGGACTCAAGTGCGCGGTGAAGTTGTCCCCGTCGCTAATGAAGAACGCTTTTTGTTTTTGGTCCGTCACAAGTTATGCGCGTGTGTCTTTTTGCTGCTTTTATGTATAAATGTGTGCGCTTGTTTGTATATATGTCGTCAAGCATCCTCGTAAATAAATTCATATTTGTAATCGGCATATCATCCAGAATGTCTTTTGGCCTCAATTACAATAAAAATTTATGAATAATCTTCTATCTCCATAGTGATTAAACTATGATTGTTTCATATTTTTATGCATATGTAGAGTTATAAATGTACTTTTATTGATGTGTAACATGTTTTTAGTTGTTTTTGTCGTTTATTTAATTTTGAATCTAAGAAGTTCCGACTCGTTTTCTTTAAAGAAGTGTATCTTTATTTTTCTACCACCACCCATTTTTCAATGTGCGTGCCTCGCAAATATTCTTATTTGTATAGGATGTGATAAAAGGACGGCTTTACTTGTTATAATCTCAACTAAGACAAAAATAACCTAAATACACATTGCAGTTATTTTTCTTTAGTTTCAAAGAAAAGTAAATTATAATGATAGTAAACGAAATGTGCTGTCGATATCTCAAATTTAAGGAGGGAGGGGAGGAGGAGAAAAGAAATCTTTCTTAAGGCTGACTTCGGCTAATGTTAAAGAATAGGACTCAAATTTGGAACATTTTTTTCAGATATAAAAGTGCTCAAACAATAATACTATATTTTGGCTTCGCTATCTTGTAGAGAGTAACATATTTTATCATACTACTCATTTTTATCCGAGTTGACATTTTTCTTTTGTAAAATGTATTTAGCATTTTTTCTTCTATACCGTAATGCTAAACGAGCTCTCCCTTTACATGTTAAAAGAAAAACGGATTATTTATGAAATATTTTGAAATTTTAAAATCACTGTATTATAAACAAATGCATGAGTTACAATGTCACAAATTTTTATAAAAAGTGAGACACTTTTTTCTGTCCGAAAATGTGTGCTCCGCGTTAAATCCATACTGGCGAAAACAGTCTTAAATAGAGATAAATATTAAACGAACTAGTAGAAAAAATCACACTTTATCTCGTAAAGTCTCATATTCTGAAGTTAGACTGATACGTTATTCTAAATTACCCTAAAAATACTTTGTTTTTCCTTAAAAATACCTCGTGAATTAAAGATATTGTTGGTAGCTCTCACGCATGGAAACGTGCGTGCTTGCAATATGTTTCTTTACATTTTCTTATAATAATGATTAAGATCAATAGTGCATAATCATTCAAAATCATGAGACTTCATGAAACATCCTTCGTAAACATCAAAAAAATGTGTTTAGTAAAAAGAGAGAGAGAGAATAGTCTTGGCTCTTTTCTCTAATCTAAAATGTTGCACATTTCATACCACAGTCTTATCTCTCTCTTTCTCTAGCTAATGAGATTCACAATTCCGAGAAAAGATTAAATAATCTCTATCGATTAAGTACCTTAGGGGGAACTTTTGCAATATCCAGAAGTTCCCTCCCAGTTGAAATTCTACTCATTTGCGGTCATAACTTCGGAGATATGCGATTGACTGAACTAAGGCTTCCTTTACAAAATTCTCGAAATGATGGATCGGCCAAAAAAGGCTGTGTGTGAGACTGAAGAGCGTCGGCCTATCTGTATAATTATTGCTAAAAAAGTTCCCGCTCTCAAAGTTGCATTGCTTAAGAAATGATCGGCTTCAACCGACGCAGTAATTCTAAATATTATTGATGTCTAGGATTGAAGATTGAGTGGCTTTAAGAAAAAAATAATAATAATAAATGAAATTGTTTCTGAGGATTTTAACTTTCCAAACTATGATACTTATCTACATCGGCATCGTGAAATTAGAGCTGTACCTCATTTCAGATGTGTACTATGTAGCTGTCTCTAATTCACTTTTAATTTATCGAAACGAAATCAGATATTCGTTATGAATTATTAATTACTATATCATAATTTTCTAGACATTCCAAATCAAGTAAACATTTAAATAAAGAATGTCTCATGATTTTTTTATATTTGTTTTAATGCTCTTTTGGAATTCCTAAAAAAAATGCCATTCCAAGAACCCACTGGATTTTATCTTAGTTACAGTTCTCGAAGTTATAAAATTCACTTAGATTGTTCAACACAATTTTCTGGTTTTCAATCATATTCAGTCATATCTTACCTTAACGGTAAAATATATTTCCATGAAAATTAAAGAAAATGAATGAAAGTATCTGCAGTTTGAGCATGAGAACATTTTTTCTATGGCCTTTTAAAAATCTCAAAACTAAACTTGCTCATCAATTCTGTGATATCTCTCCTGCGGTGACTTATTTCTTACCTGGTCTTTAATAACTGCTAGTATCAAGATTCACACTTACATAAATTTTGGACTATATGAATATTTTAACAAATCTCATTTTCTTTCTCCACTAAGAATTCTTGTTTTTTATATGAATTACATTTAATCATTTTTTTAAATATATTGTTGCTAAATAAGTTGCTTAAGCTTATATGACTTCATTCTAATTATTTAAATCTAAAAAAATACTTTGTGTGCAGATTATCCATTTTAAGTTCTATCAGTATTTTTCTTCAGTCTGATTATTGGCAATCTTAACGATTCATGTTCATATTTGATTCAATTTGTAAGCTAACAAATAAGAAAAATATTAAAAATTATTAGATTTTCTTCATAATAAATTATATAGCACTATTTAAAATATTTCCACCTTTGTTTTACAGATATTTAGCTACTTTTACCATGGATGGAATTAGGATCTGTTACTTTCTTGATTTCTCAGTCCTGAAATCAGGATGACTGGAAATATGGCATCCTGTAACGCCCAAATTACTTGATATTTGACTTTCACCCATGCTACAGGAACAATCCAAGTCTAGTACGAAAATGACGTGCCCGAAGCCGACGATGGAGTTTTACTTCAACGAAAATCGGAGTATGGAATCAACAACAGATACAAGTGATACCTTCTCAGTATCATCTGCATCTAAAGCTCACATGGACCTTAGAGGTTCATTGTACAAACCTAAGTTTGATCCTATGTTGCCGTATGGAGGACTCGCTGGTAGAGCATCTCCTGGTCATGATCTGGGGTATCATACTCTTTTGACCAGGGACAGTGTAACCCCAACACCAACTCATACTCCAACCGCACCTCGCAGGACCTTCGATATGCTCAGTTCGTCTTCGTCGTTCAGATGGAGTGATGTCCCTTCTTCAATATGCAACACATCACCATATCCAAGATCGTCAGATATGATGACAACCCCACCTCGTTATCAGACGTCTTCCTCAGCTACACCTCCAATGCCTCCTATAAGGTAAATACTGAATAAAAATAAAAAAGCTTCGTTATATTTATATATGACAGCATTTTCTTAAGAATGCTGTCAAATTGCACTATTATATTATTTCAGATTAAAACAAATCATTTCTATACTGCCATAAGAAATTTGATATCAGCAACTTACTGAACGAATTCTACAAAATTTATAAATCGGGAAAAAAAAATATTTTTCTATAAAGAAAAGAGAGGGTACTTATAAATATATGAAATATTTAAATTCAGATTTCCTTGATAATTTGGGAACTCAAGTAAGAGAAAAAAAAGTAGGGTTAAATTAAAATCAATTTTCACTAAACCTTAAAGGGTGTCAACTTTCAGAAAAAATAATAACATCAAATCAAATGCGAGAGTATAAATTTAATTTAAACTCTTAAGGTGAATTTTAAGTAATTAAATAAAAAAGGTTATGTAATACTTATATGATAGAGTATATTATCATGTGATTTAAAATTAAATTCAGCCCCAGAAGAAAATATTTAAAATTTCAAATAGATTTTCATTTTTTACTCTTGGTGCTTTTCTTTTTTTTTTCAAATTTCCTGTTGAAATTAGAGTGTTGTTTTAAATAAAATAGTTATCTGAATTCTCATGTCAGATTTTCTTTTATTCATTTTAGGTCTTCCGGTCTGAATAGTTCCTCTCATCTGGTAAATCCAAATCCTCTGGTAACAACTTTCAAGGGGAAAAAATCTCATAAAAGCTCACTCTTTGATCGGTTGTCAGACGATCTCATCTTAAAGATTTTTTCATTTCTCTCCAGTAATCAACTTTGTGTATGTGCTAGAGTTTGTAGGCGATGGTATTTTTTAGTATGGGAGCCTCAGTTATGGACATCAGTGTGCCTTAGTAGCGAGAAAATTCATGTGGACAGAGGGCTGAAAACTTTGTTTCGTCTTTTGTGCAGAGACTCTCCGACAGTGTGTTTAACTGTTGAGAGAATATCTCTTAGTGGCTGCTGTAAACTGACTGATAAGGGATTGTATAATATTGCTAGAAAGTGCCCTGAGCTCAAATCGCTTGAAATAAAAGGTTGTTCTCTAGTGACTAATGCTGGTATAGCAGAAGTTATGGCGAGATGTGTTAGCGTCATTAGACTTGATCTTACAGGTAAGAGTTGTTATGTTTTTACATAGCACTGTGATGTTCTTGTATGGCTCATATTTTTTGGTTGAAAATGTAAAACGTTCTGGAAAAACCAAAAGAATGATATTTTTACGTCTATAATTCATCCAATTATAGTTATGTAAAGTTTTTAAAGGCAAATGAGGAATATATATATATAAGAAACTCAATCGTCATTAAATGTGAACTTTTAATACGCGATTTTGAATTGATTTCACACAGAGGATAGGACTTGCAAAATCGGTTCAAATTGAGACTTGGCAGGTTAGTAGTACACCTTTGGTGTTCTACATAATGGTTGTTCACCCATGAAAGTAGTTAAGGGGACATGGTACGATTTACGCAAAATTTTTTTAATTTAAGGATTTTCAAAAATTTTTTGTTGCCTCCGATGTGTGTATACATGTTAAACAGATTTTGTGTTCAAAATTTCATAAAAAGCTAGCTATTTAATTTTTTTAAGGAAAAAAACTTAAAATTTGTGAAGTTATTTTAAAATGCTACTTCTACTACAAAAGTTTACTTACATTTATGAAATTTGATTTACATATTTGTCAAACCATGTACAACAAAAGTTGGTATGGGTTTGGGGATAACATGATTCAAATTCCTAAAAAAAAAAATTTTATGAATTATTATGAAAAAATCCCTAAAAAACGTATAAATTCTAAGTTCAAATATTTTTAAAAAAATAAGTATTGCTTTGATTCAAAAATGCATACCAACTTTTATTACATGTATTATTAGCAATAGGTAAAAAAAAATTCAAAACATACTAGGCACAGTAGAAAAAATGCCGTAGCATTTTAAATGAAGACAAACTAGTTATTTTATCTTTCTGAGAAAAGTATGTTTAAAGTTTCGATTTGCCATAGGGATGTGAATAAAAACGAACGTAATAGCTATCTTAATTCTGCGTTTTTTAAGTTTTCAGCTTTCAGCCAAGCAAAAAAAAAACCCCTTCATTTTAAACGAAACCGAACGATGGCGAAATAACTAAGATGGTAGTGCGTTTGCTTACTGACTACATAGTATGACTTCAAATAACCATTATTATTTCTTTGTAAAAAAGAAATTTAATAAAACTAAAAACCACACACGCACGCACGCAATTCGTTCTTTTTCATTCCCACTAAAAACTGACAAAACTTTTTTGAATAAATTATGACCCTTTCTCCATTAATGCGGAAGTAGAGAATGTGAGAAAATTACATTTTTCTTACGGCAAAAACAATCATCACTCAGCTAAATTTATAACCGCAACAAAAAAAAACAAAAAAAAAGGAGAGAGAGGAGAGGGGGGAGTTAGAAAATAAAAACAGCTTCCCCGTTAAAAACAACATTTTGAGTTCGAATTGTCTTAAATCGATGAAGATAAATTGAATGCAATGGACCATGACGTATATAGTATCTTAATATTCTCTCTCTCATTCAAGTTTTTTTTTCTCTTTCTTTTTGTGAATGAATTGGTTCTCAGCATTCGCGAGATTTCCTAATGATCGTGAAAAGCAACATCAACATAAATACTCAGTGCATAACATCGCACAAACGTTCATCAATCACAATATGTTAATTATAGCATTTGGTCTCTTTCTCAAGAGCGTTTTCAATCGTAACAATGCAGAACATTAAATGTTTTGCCTCGAAATAAGATTTTTGATATTTTATTTGACTACACATTCCCCTTTCTATTTTACTGCTCACCGTGCAGGGTTATTTTTATTTATTTATTTATTTACATTAAGGTAACCTATCTCTCTCATGAAAGTTGGGTTTAATGTGTGGTACAACCTAGAAAAAAAATTTTATGCTAGAATTGACGAAGTGTGAAAACTCATAAATAATCTGAATCAATATTGTGATTTTTTTTGTCTTGCATTGTACTTTGAAATGGGATCGTTGAACTATTTCTGTTTGCAAATGATAGTCACCTTCCTGAAATGCCTTTTTTTTCTTCAGTTAAAAGTGAAAATATTTTCTTCTTTCGAGAACGGATCCTTATCTGTTTATTTTTATTTTTGCCATGATACCCCAGTAATCATGGTCACGAGCTTTTGTATAACATTGTTTCAGTTTAATCTTGATTTTCCCCCGAAATCCCATCGTGTAGAATGGCCGATGCATGTCCGTCGGAACTCAAAGATCAAACGTTAATATGAAAATATAAAGAAAGGGATACCTTATAACTTGCAGGTATCATTCTCTTTTTTTTCTATGAAAATTACGAGGTCCATGATCAATAGTCCTTATGTTCCTTTTAAGAACGGCATTAATAAGCAGGCAGTCAATACATATATAAATTGAATAACTTGAATAAAAATCATTTACAAAATTATGAAATGTTTAAAAAAAGTGTTATTAATTAATTCAATTTCTTAATCTTACTTTGCCACCGATTGTAAGCAACAGTTATTCATATAGAAATAAACTAATGGGCAATATAGTAATAATAACAAATTTCGTAAGGGCAATATTATTAGAACTGTAATTATGTAAGAAATCGCGTATGCTTTTTTTCTTTTTTTTACTAAAGTCATAATAAGGAGAGAAAAAAAATTAAAGTACAATGGGAAATACCTAAAAGTATATTTTGAACTTTAACATAGTTTTCGAATTTAACCATAATTGTTTTAAAACTATTTTCTCAAGAATATTTCCCGATTTCTTCGTATTCTTAAACTACCTAATTAAATGCATTCAATTTTAATATCTACTTATTTTCATTAATAAGAACTATAAAAATCTTAATTTTTTTGCAAATATTTCTGTTAAAATAAGTTTTGAATCTATTCTTTAACTAATTTTAAGCTTTGAGAATTATTAGGAATCGTGGAAGAAATTTGCTCTGTAAAAATTATTAAATAGTACATATTTTCAATGGAAATATCTTGCGTATTGAGAGATTCTTTTGCTACTTTTCATTATATTATTTAATTAAAATAACGTTTAACAGTTTATTGCTTCTGTTCGAATTTCCAAATTATTCAGCATGTAGATGTTCTTACGCACAGCATTATATACACACAAGTATAAACTATTCTATAACAGAATTTTAGTCTAGAGAATCTGGAAAAAAGTCTTGTATCTCTTATAAAATGTTCCTTTTGTCACACTCAGATTTAATTTTCAACTTATTGTAGGTCTTTTTTCTTCATCAAGTATGCACATAGAACAACATAATAAATGCTCGTATAATATACTGTTTGGGTCTATGTAAATTCATGTTTTGTACCTGCAGTAATTGAAAATAAAAATACAACGTATTTTCTTCTACTAATTCAAAAGAATCACGATTAGTGGATTTGATTTGAACTGTTTATCACTTCTTTATGAAACATTTATAAAATTTGTGCACTCCTTTCCAAAGCGTCGTCTTTCAATCAAGTTCAAATGCATGTCTCGTACTCTTTACCTTTCTTTCAAACATGAATATGTCGATTTTGACGAGTTCAAAGCGTCCTAATATTTTAAGGATTAGCAATTCATGAACATATTTAGTATGAACGTAAAAGTTGGACAAGTAGATAAATATTTCATTTTCTAAGAAATAAATTTATACTTGAAATTTTGAAAACTAGTTTTTGAAGTATTTTTAATATGTTTAGTATTCATATTCTTTACGGTACAACTTATAGTGAATTTTCTTATTTTGAAATATTTAAGTACTTGCGTATAGATTACAGCAGGGGTGTCAAATTCGCCGCCCGTAGATAGCATGCGGCCCACAACGAACATTTTTGCGGCCCGACCACTATCTCTCTCTCTCTCTCTCTCTTTCTCTCTCGGCACACAATATTATAAAATAAAATATCAAAATTTCTTCCGAAATAGGAAAGATAGTAGCAGAGAAGGGATGACAAGTGTCAGGATATAAACCTTAAATTTTCTTGTTCTTTTATGTATCTTTATTATAATGCACTATTCAAACTAAAACTACGTTTCTATGAATATTGATTTTTTTGCGGCCTACTTAAAGCTAAACATTGTTTGTTTGGCCCAAGTTAGTCTATGAGTTTGACACCCTTGGGTTACAGTAATCGCATCCTTAGCATTTTGTCAATATTAGAAACAAATAGCTCTGAAATAAATTTAATCCCAATGACAACCTTTTGGCGGCAATCCATATAACTTAAGGTATCCGACTAAGTTCGGAACCGTGATTTTGAAAAGCACATAAATGGATAATTTTCTTGATATTTAGTGTCACTTAGATTAGAATGCATACATAAAACTGTTTTAAGGACATTTTGACAAAAAAAAAACTTATTTAAATATAATATTTTGGCAAAAAATTAACTTAGAATAATCTTTTTCCCAAATGTTCTCCTTTTGTGAAAAATAGTTTTATTATAATAATATTTTGCCTGTATATAGCTCAGACCTCTCTACAGAGGCTCAACAAGAAGTTTTGAAAAATTCACATTATTTTCAGAGTTACCACCAATTGAAATAATTATTCGCGTTTTTTTTTTCTTCTTAAAATTGCTCCCCTCTGTTGTCGTAAAATTTGAATAAACCCACTTCTAAGTTATATATTTCAAAAATTCTAGTTAAGACTCTGAACAGAGGTCTGAGCGATATACAGGCAAAATATTATTCTTATAGAAGCATTTTTCACAAAAGGAGAACATTTGGAAAAAAGATTATTCTAAGTTAATTTTTTTGCCAAAAATATTATATTTAAATAAATTTTTTGATCAAAATGTCCTTAAAACAATTTTATGCATGTATTCTAATCTAAGTGACACTAAATATCATGAAAATTATCCATTTATGCGCTTTTGAAAATCATTGTTCCGAACCTAGTCGGATACCTTAATACATTTGTTTTATGTTCTGCACATTAATGATTGCCATTATATATCCAGAGGAATTTACTTAATAATCAATCACTTCTCAAGTCATCATTTCATTGAGAGTTTGTATGCTTATATTTAAAATTAATCTACGCATCTCTGTAGAAAATATATTTCATTATTCATACTGAACCGTCTTTTATTTTCTTTCAAGCGTAGAACCATCCCCCCCTCCTTTGCACGCACGTGGTCTTATGCTCATGTCTGCTTTGTATACACCCTCCTTCCCGCTTAAAATTCGTGCATAAAGCACACAAACACTTACACACACAAGCCAATGTTTGAATAATATACTTTTCTTCGTTTTCTGTCTTGTACTGCTGGTAGGTGGCATCACCCACGCAAAGAAGCTTACTCTGCGATCCATCTCTTAGTAAACCATGTCTACAAATTACCTGCCTCAGTGATTAAGGTAGAGCTCTTGTGGGTGTAGGCAGAGGAATCATTATTAGACGCTCGTCGCTAAAGACTGCATTAATTTCTACCTGAGTGGGTAAAATTGCAGGTTTTCTGGTTTGTGTAATTAGGCTCAAGCATCATGCATAGACTTCAGCCATTGTATACCGTGAGAGATAATTGGTGAAGGAAAAAGAATTGGAAAACTTTTTAGTTTATCTTTTGGATTCTTTTGTGGGTGGAGCAATATTTAGAGCGCATTCTTTGTTGTTGTTATTAAAGTTGCTCCGAGATTTATACATTCTTTTTTCCTAGCCATATAGTCTTTTGATGTTAATCGTCACGCTTTAGTCCCAATAACAACTACTTTATTTTAGTTCATTAATAAAAGGACTGAAGATTAGAAAATCATGAACTTTCTAAAAGCGCTTCATTTATTCAAATGGGAAAAAACATTTTTTAAGCTATCAAACCTGTTGCTATACTAGCTATTATTTTCCCCAAGAAATTGCCTAGAATTTTTGTAATTTACTTTAATGTAAGGATTCGTGTGAGTATTTACTAATTAAAGCTGGAAAGTTTTCTAAAATTACGTAAATCAATCGTGTATTTTGAAGGCATTGTCCTGATGAAAACTTGCTTTTATATGTACGCATGAATTATCTATCGAACCCGCTGGTGAATTGATATTGCGTATTTCTTTGTGAAAAGAAAGAATATTTATATAAAAAAAGGTGGCAATATATATATATATATATATATATATATATATATATATATATATATATATATATATATATATATATATATATATATATATATATATATATATATATAACTGTGACCAGTGGTGCACTCAGGAATTTTTCGAGGGGGGAGGTCCACCATTCTCATATCACACCCCAATACATCGTCAAACATATTCTTTTGAGTTTGTCAATTGTAGGGAACAAAAAGCAGTAAAAAATACCTTATTGAATAAATAATTAGCATTGATTAATAAAATAACTTTTTTATTGATAACAAATACTTCATAAAATTTTACGAACTATATACATAAAATTATAATCATTAAAAAAAAGGGTAAGGGGGGTTCCGGGCCGTAGATTTGTGGGCGCCACTGACTGTGGCAAGATTTGAGATTAAACTCAATTCTCTTTATAATAAGCAAGAGAGGAAATCTATCACCTATAATAAACACTGTTTTAATATCACTATAATATCACTTATAACAATATCACTATAATATCACTTATAACAATATCACTATAATATCACTTATAACAATATCACTATAATATCACTTATAACAATATCACTATAATATCACTTATAACAATATAACTATAAATATAACTATATCGCATACAACAATATCACTTATAATAAGAACTCTTTGTTTTTATCATTCTCTCATCTTATAATAAACAGAGATGAAAGTAATATGTCACAGAGAGAGAGAATATCAACTATGAAATAAATTTACTTGTTATTACAAAACTAACAAATTTATTTTTAATTTTTAAATTCACACACACATACACTTATGATATTAACTATTGATTCGCACTTTTTATTTATGTTTCATTAAATGACATATAAATGTTTATTATCTCATGTCTCATTCATTATCCCATACTCTTATAATTAAAAAAATCGAATTATAGTTTTCTGCCTCAAGTATATGTCTAGTCAAAGATTTCGTTTATAGAAGCCGTAAAAAAAGAAAGATTTATTTAAAGAAATTTAATGCGTATAAATATGTTGTGTATTTATATCTTAATACAAATAATTTTCTTTTTACTACTCTAATGCTGTCTCATTACTATACGTTAGTTGCTCTTGTTGTTCATGTCCTCTATAAATTCTTAAATATACCTGTGGGATAGCATGAGCATTAACTCATATAAATATTGCATATATTCCTCAATTTCTTTTCAGCCAGTAGTACTCCGTTAGAAAAGCATGGGAAAGAAAGCGGATATTTAATACAGAAAAATTCTTTTAAAAAACGGGTATTAAAGAAATAATTTACCGTAAAAAATAAACTAAAGTAAAAATTCTATCTTAATTTTCAAACAATGATATTATCCTTTTTACTTGAGCAGTAATCTCCAAAACTTTTTGATCACGTACCTCTGAAACGAAAGTAATTATAAATTGTACCCCCCATAATGTGTGCGAGTGTGTTGAAAAAAATCAAAATATGCATTATTTATTCATTTTAAATGGTATACACATATTTGATTCAATTTCATAAATTTACATTTTTAACTGGAATTAAATATTAAGAATGTGTTATTATTTCTTGTAATCAAGAACTTGGTTTCGTGTCTTCGTGCACATACACTTTAAAAACCAGCGTATTTATGATAGTGAATTCCCCAGACACTAGCGAAATCAGACACGGCATCCGATTCGAGAACCTAACACTCATGTGATACAGAATCAAACACTCGCAAATGGTTGTAAACCTACTTCTTTGGCGTAGCCCTTACACTCTGGAGATTTGATTGATTTGATTTTATTATTAACGTCGCACTGTTTAAGCTACACGAGGGCTTTTGGCGACGGACCACGTAATTTTGAACCATGGTCAAATGACGTGGACGACACCTGAGCTGCCCCCCCTCTCCTAACTACCACACCACACCAACCACTCTCTTTTTATATGTACGCATGAATTATCTATCGAACCCGCTGGTGAATTGATATTGCGTATTTCTTTGTGAAAAGAAAGAATATTTATATAAAAATAAAAATATAATTTTGAACCATGGTCAAATGACGTGGACGACACCCCCTCTCCTAACTACCACACCACACCAACGGGAAGACGTTTCAGCTCTCGACAGATTTATCGTGCATCGCTGCCCTACACGGCGGGTCTTTAGTGGTACTGGGCTCGAACTCGTGACAAGGCAAGCCACGGTCCGATACCTATACCACTCGGCTACCGCGGCCACTACACTCTGGAGATCACTGATTTAGAATATCAAAGTGGAAATTGTAACACTACATTTTTGGTAATTATTTACCATTAAAATATACTGAAGAATCTTTGATCTATTTCAAGTAACTGAAAAAAGGGAACAATTTTAATTTGCACAATTACTTGAAGGTCAATTTTTACATATTTCACTTTTGTTTATTGATTGCATTTTTGAAAGAATAACTAATTACTAATAAAAAGAGTATAGTCAAAAGAATAAAACTTCGCTTCACATGTAATGAACAATTTTCGTTATGAACAAAAAATCTTTTTTAAAATAAAATTAAGAATGTTATTCTGTAGAAAATCTACAGGATGGTGATATCAGATGGAGAAAATATATTTTTGATGTAAATACATTATTAAAATTTCTGGAAACCAAGATGAATGTATAGATGAAAAAATTTAATTCCTGTGTTATTGTCGCAATATTTATTTTAATTAAACTGAAAAAGGTCGCGATAACGAAGAAAATCAAAATGTTGCGCTCAATTCTGAATCTATCGAAACCATTTATATTAATAAAAAATCATTTTTTACCAAATAAATGTATGTAGCAGCTTCTTAAACTATAAAGAATTTTTACAAGAGTAATTGCAACGTCATCTTAAATTTATTTCTATACATTAAATACATTTAAGCAATAACTATAAAAGGCGTGAGTAAAAACGTGAATAAAATTAAATGTATGACATCCTTATAAATCAAGACAATCGCTGTTGCACATCTTTTTGCATATTAAGCTTAATTTCATTATTATAAAAATCTCTAGTATGTAAAAAAGTTTTAAAAATAATTTAAAAGCGTAGCAACCTGTATGATATTTTACGAACAGTATAGTGACTTTTCCATTCCACTCAAATACGTTATGTTCTATTTTTAAAAATATCAATTGAGAATCCTTATCTGATGTAATAATGTCATATGATTCTTGTTGAGGAATTTAGGAGTTGAAAAAATAAGCAAAAAATATTTCTATTACTTGTTTTATGTCAAGTGAATATAAAATAAAAATTACAAAAATTTTCACGTTTACCAAGAAAATATTCGTTACGTTACTAATTGGTTGATCTTTTTTTCCTTATTTTTTCCTAAGTTATGATTTAAAGTTCCTTCTGCAGTTAATCCTATAATTTCAACTAAATTATAATTTAAACACATATTTCATTTTAAGTACGATGAATACACGTAACCTGTGTGAAAATGATGTATATTTTTACTCGTTTCTCTCTTTTTCTTTCTCTGTGTATAAATCTGTGTGTTTTACTTCTTAAGAGGGTTCGCGTGAATAAATATTCATAAATGCATAAAGGTAAGAGTTTAACTGTGTTAAATTTGTTATTTTAATACTATTTAAATGAAAAAGAGTTTTTTTTAATTCTTTTATAATAGAACAGCAATTTTTCACTTAATGTCTAAATAATATATATATTTGCTTTAACGTTTTTTTGTTTATTATTTTTCGTTCCCTTTTATTAAATAATCTTAAAATTTGAATTCTTTTAAGAAATTGAAAAGTTTATTTATATATATATATATAAACAATGTATCACTTTTTGCAATAATTATCAAAACATCTTTTCAATGATTCTGCCTAAATATTTCTTTAATTGTAAAGAATGCGTTAGTTACAAGAATATTTACCCAATACTACATGTCGATGGCTGTTATAAGCTGTACCAAATATTTAAACTTTAGTTCAAATTGCTACCCAAATTATTATTCCTTTCATTTCCAATCTCTTATTTAGTTTATTACTCAGATTTAAATAAACTACGAATTTGTACTTTCATCTTATTTCTCATATTACTTTTAAATTTCGAGTACATAGACTGACATTAAAAAATGTTCTATTTGCATTTTGTGCTATTTTCTATTGCCTTATAAGTAACATTTTTTCACTTTTCTGACATTTGTTTGTTGGAAAAGTTGGAAGTGGCACGTTTAATTATATTTTTTTATCAAATAGGGGCACTCTTCCCAAAAAGGTTGGTCACCCTTGCCTTAATAAAACCTTACAAAGCTTATTCCAACAGTCTGATAATTTCAACATCTCCCTCCATTTTTCATGCAAATATCGCAAACCCTCCCGAAAAAAACCCGCTTACAAAACAGAGCACAAAATCTCTCAAATTGTTTTTCAAAGCTGGTGTTTTTCCGATAAAATGTCTACAGTCCGGGGTCAGTCTTTTCAACGGGGGAGGGGAAGAAATATTTTGCGTTCCATTCTTAGCCCTTGGGGGTCGAGGGATTTACCTGAAAGGGGGCTACATCCCACTGGGGAATGTATGTAGGAAATTGAAGTAACAGCAATGTTGTTTAGTGTTAATGAGGTCTACTTTTTAAACTGTTCAGAGGCTTGTATAGGTAAAGGCACCGCCTTGAATTGAGGTATGTTCCCAATCATTTTTTCCTCGACCCTCCTCTTAAAAAGGCGTGTGTTAAATAAATTGGATTTTTATGAAATTGAAAGCAGCGCCGTATCCCCTTGCAATGTTTATTTTTAAAAAAATTACGGAAACTTCGAAAAATAAAGAAATTACATTTTAAATCTTATAAAAAACTAATTAGAAAATTCTATATTGTAAAGTAAATTGTGCCAACTGAGTGTATATTATCTTGAGGATCATTATATTTGATTGTTCGCCTTACAAAACAAAAAAAAAGAATTATATGGGGGGGACATAGAATGCGATTTTTTTTCTTAGGAGTCAGTTTTGTTTTGATAATGGTAGGTGATTACACACGCGCTGCATTTCACGAAATGAATTTCAAAATATTTTCTTAAACTTTTAATTATATATTTATTATAAAAACTGTCGTATAAAACATAAGCAATTATGTTGTCATTTTTCTCAAGATAATTTTTTAATTCAGAAATAATATTCCAATTTATATATATGGCTACATTATGGGACATTTTGGTTATCTAAGAATCAAGATGTAAGTTTTTTTTCTTGTTAATTTATTAATAAGATTTGATGATATAAATAATTTGCTATCAGTATGAAACATACGATATAGAATCAAACGTGCTCTAAATGAACAGGTCATTTGATATTCTTTTTTTTTTTTTTTTTAAAGTAACATTAGAAAAAAATCTATAATAAAAGTGGTTTTAACTTTTCAAGCATTTGTTCGAATTTCAAGAAATATTGAAGAAGAATCAATCTGCCTGATACTTTTTAATCAAACGAATTTATTTGTTAGATATCATGGAAAATGAATGACTTAAACATCGATGGATGCTTGTGTTCAAGATCGTCGATTTCGAATTGAACAAAAAGAAGCTTTACTCAATTCTTAAAGTAATTTGTGCAACTATTTCTAATTTAAATTAAGAGCTTGCGTGTGGAACAGTGGCGCACACAGGAATTTTTCAAGGGGGGATCCGGGGTCGAAAGTTCACCATTCTTGTATCATGCTCCTTTTGATTTTGTCGATTTTCGGGAACAAAACACAGTAAAAAACTAATTTTTGAATAAATAATTAGCATTAATTAATAAAATTAATCATTAATAACAAGTAATTAATTATATTTTACGTACTATATACTTAGAATTATAATCAATCGGAAAAAAAATCAAGGGCTTTGGGGGATCCGGACCCCCAGAACCCCCTTGTGTACTGGTGTGGAATGATGATTTTACCTAAGTTATTTTATAGTAACTATAAATAAATTGGAATAATCTAACGAAAGTCTTCGAAATCATTTTTAGTATAAACACAGCAAAATTTATTTACTTGCAGAAAAGTACTTTTTATTTTTAAGTTGAGAAAAAAAAAAATTGTACTTCAAAATTCGTTTACTTTTAATAAAAACCAAATAAAAAACTGCATAAACAAGTAAAGTAAAAGAAAAAAAGATATTATATTGGTAATTTGTGTAACTTTTTTGAAACTCTGGTCTTATAAATCACTTGAAAAGACAAGATTTGGGACTGTCCCCTATTCTGATACGATGTCTTTTAACACACCCTGACTGGCATACTATTCTGTGCTTAAGACCTAACTCGTTCAGTTTAACCTGGAGCATTCAATATTTAACGATTGAGTGGGCTTTACCTTGAGTTTTTACATATCAGAACAACCTCGTCAGACCACAAAAAAAAAAAAAAAAGACTCATCCTTACCGCCTGTCACCTAACACACATTCTAGGAAAAGAATTCAAAACATTGCACTCGTCCAAAGAACTTCTATCCTCTTCTGCTTTTTACCTTCATGGTTTCAACATTTAATGTCTGATCTCACGAATAACCATGCTGAATTATTTGCTTAAGGTATCCGACTACGTTCGGAACCGTGATTTTAAAAAAGCGCATAAATGAATAATTTTCATGATATGTAGTGTCACTTAGATTAGAATATATGCATAAAATTGTTTTAAGGACATTTTGACAAAAAAAATTTATTTGAATATAATATTTTGGCAAAAAATTAATTTAGAATAATCTTTTTTCAAAATGTTCTCCTTTTGTGAAAAATGGTTCTATTATAAAAAATATTTTGCCTGTATATAGCTCAGACCTCTCTACAGAGGCTCAACTAGAAGTTTTGAAAAATTCACATTATTTTCAGAGTTACCACCAATTGAAATAATTATCCGGGTTTTTTTTTTTCTTCTTAAAATTGCTCCCCTCTGTTGTCGTAAAATTTGAATAAACCCACTTCTAAGTTATATATTTCAAAAATTCTAGTTGAGCCTCTGAACAGAGGTCTGAGCGATATACACATGCAAAATATTATTCTTATAGAAGCATTTTTCACAAAAGGAGAACATTTGGAAAAAAGATTATTCTAAGTTAATTTTTGCCAAAATGTTGTATTTAAATAAATTTTTTTTGTCAAAATGTCCTTAAAACAATTTTATGCATAGATTCTAATCTAAGTGACACTAAATATCATGAAAATTATCCATTTATGTGCTTTTGAAAATCATGGTTCCGGACGCAGTCGGATACCTTAAAAGTATTTTAAATAATTGAATCTGTAATTTTTGTTTGAAAAGTGTAATTTTTTTCATTTCATTATTTTTTATAATAAATATTATTAATAATAGATACTGAACATAAGTTAAAACAGAGGTTCCTAAACTTTTCAGTCTCATAGACCTCTTGCCATGTTTTTCGGTTTGGGGTAGATTCCTGCTTACCTAATATTGAATTTTTGCAAATTTATCAACTTAAATGTTTTTTAACAGCTCTGGTACTACTACTTACTTTAAAAGAATTAAATTTCTAATTGTAGTGATGTTAATTAAATTAATACATAAAATAACTGAACAATAAACATATGCTTTTATTGGGAGGTATGAATCTGGTGCTTTAAAAACAAATTTTAAACATTTGAGGTCAATCTTGTCAAGTTTAACCCAAAATCACCTCTGTTAGTAGTGTCCAGATATTTTTTTTGAGATTGGTGACCTCACTGAAACTCTCTTACTAGAAAAAGAAATTAAAAACTTTCTCACGATATTCCATTATTCCGGACAAATAACAGGTATGTCTTTTCAAAGCCAAAACTGCAGACATTCGTTTCGAAGATCTCCGATCAGTTCCTATTGTTAAGACATTTTTTTTTTCAATGTGACCATATGAATTCATTGCCTACTGTGATCTTACCATAGTCAAAGCATTCTCAAACATAGTTTCAAAATCTGAGTAAAGGGCATTCAGTGCTAGTAATCATATTCGTATTTAGTACTAGTATAAACTTATAATCAGCGAGATACAATACGTAATTTTTAAAATATCTAGAACTGATATAGTTTTCAATTGCTAAATATCATCGCTGATTGCATTGAGAGTTGCTATATTTGTATAAGAGACTAAATTTAAGAATATATATATACATATATACTTAAAGAAAATTATTATTAAAAAGAGTGAAAGAATACTTCACAAATTGAAACATTTAATGAAATATTCGATTATGTTTTTGAGTTTAAGTACAACTTAATGCTTATGCATAAAGAAAGCTTTTTTATTGTATGTTCGTGGTATATGAAATAATAAAGCATATGCTACAAACACCGTAATTAAAAAATGTTTCTTTTCTTTATTTTTTATATATATATTTGGACATGCACATAGAGAAAATAAATTTTAAGTATATTTAAAAAATTCAGGTACTCATTACTCTATCTCTTAAAAAGAATCTGTCGACGTATAACGATAATTTTCTAACCTACAGTCTCAATCTAAAGATTGAACTCCGCAGTACTTACAATCCCTGCAGTTATAAGTGACGATTTAATATTAGCTGCATGTAAACGACTCATCATAATTCTGATTTTTTTTTTTAAGAATGGGAGACTTCATCTCAAGTCGTGAACATTTTTTTCAGTAAGCAAATAACTAACTCATACCCAAAGCCTCAAGTCTGATGGCTCCATGGATATCACTACCATCTGCTTGAAATGAGAATTTAAATTGGGGGCACAGTCGAAAAAAGAAACACGGTTCACTAACAACGTTTATCCAATTCTCAAAGTATTTTGAACGGTGCTAATAACCTTTGAAGACCCCTAGCCCTGAGAAAAGAGGAATTTTTCTGCGCTTAGATTATATATACTAATTAACACTTGCGGCCAAAACAATGATGAATTGATTGCAATTAACCAAGAATGATAAGGATGGGATGGGCATGATCGATCGCATGCACTTCTTATTCTCTACTCTTTCCCTCAGTAAATAGACACAAATAAGGTGTAATATACAGTTTGAGTTTTAACAACAACATTCCCGCCATTTTCTGTGTCTGAATAGAGCTCAGGTTTTTTACAAGGAGTTCATTTTCTTCGTGAGGTTGAACTGCAAAGGGATACTCTCTTTCTCTACCCCTTTTGCATATCAGAATAAAAGGAGCAGGTGAACTGGGACAGATTTTTTTCAGACTATTGTTATGTGGTCTTTCTGTAATAATAATTTTTAATCTTTCAACCTAGTAGCTTCCAATATATGATTCGTTTACAATTACAGTCGGGCCCCGATTTAACGAATTCATCGAACATTTTGTTCGTTAAATCGGAATTATTCGTTATGTCGGAGTCGAAGCAAAATACAAATTTTTTGCACTTACCTTTTGGAAATTCTTCAATAAACAACTACAAAAATATCCATATTTAGATGTTACACGCTTTTTATTCAACGGCTACAAATACTGTTTGGGATTTATTACACATCAGTTGATTGGAAATTTAAAAATAGTGACTAATACATGTTTGAAAATCTGTTTGATTCTGGACTCGAGAGAGAAAGAATTATTTTTCAACTTTATGCAGAAAAGAAAATATTGCGTCATTTATATCCAGCTGCATGAGATATTTTTTCACAGTGTTCACAAACAATGTTAAGCCTTAGAAAATGTAACAGTTATGATAAGTTTCATTATCAATTTCCGCATCAAAATTGCTATTCATTGGCTCTGACAAATCACCAATTTCCTGAACTTCAGTTCCGTCATCTAATGTAACAGAACCGTTAAAATCTGGAGTGGGATGAGATAAGAAAAGATTTTCCTGTCCTATTCACAACTCACGCGATAGGTTGCACTCATGACTCATCTGCACCTGTAAAGTCTATTAATGTTTTTCTCCCTTTCCCGTCTAAATTTCCTACAAAAAGAAAAATCCTTTTTCTGTTCCGGACAGAAAAAATGTCATTTGAAAAAAAATTCAATTTTTTCTAATACAAGCTAATAAAAAAAATTTCAATTGTTGAGATCATTCTTTGAATCGGCGTTTATTATTCGTTAAATAGGGTTTTTTGCCTTGATTTTAAACTTGGAAAGAGAAAAATTCGTTAAATAGGGATCCGGTTGTACTTGTATAGATGCTGGTTAATACAGTTGAACTATAATAAGTAAGAATACAATAATATTAAGTTTAATTAAGTAAGAATTTAACGTTATAGTAGTTATATATATATATGAGGCCATAAAAAGAATTAAAAAAGAAATGCTATCAATTTTCAGATTTTTGATGAGATCAGTTCTCACACTTCAAATTTCATATTATTTTGAAAACAATTTTTAAATACGAAAATTATAGGGTATGAAACAGTATTTGAAACTGTAGTATTATCAGTTATGTTTAATGTAAGGTGAGGAATGATGTAAATTAATAAGCAGCAAACTTGCTTTAGCTTTCATGGCATAGTTTTCCTCTTTAAGAAATCCGTGACTTAAAATAAATAGAAACACTCTCCGCTTCTTTGAAATTGTAAAAAAAAAATCTATTGACTTTAATATTTGTATATGACTTTTATACCTCTTTAAAATTAATACTTATGAAAATTAATACTGAATGATCTTAAGACATGTGTTAAATATAGTTCAATAGACATATTCTATCAAATTATATTGATCCTTCTCTATACTATCTCAGAATTTAATGTTTCGGGAAGTAAATAAATCTGCTACTAATTTCACAAATATTTAACTAATTCATTTCAAAAATAGCATAATAAAAAAAAGTTTAAAAAGTTATGTAAAGAAATTTGAATGGAAAAAGTATATATACATCATCATGTTTCGCCATAAAATACGAGTAAATTCTCAAAAGCCATTAAATTTTCAGAAATGTTTCCTCGTTTTTCTTACAATTTTGTAACATTTTAGATAAAAAAAAAAAAAAATATTTATTCAGCATATTAGCATAAGATTGTTTATATTGTTTCATTTGGCGTTTCAAAATTTTTTGCTGAAATTTTTACCGAATAAACATGTCCTTTTTAAATTCATAGATATTCAAATTTATAAATTATGTGTTTTTGTTTTAAGGTTGTTTTCTTTCAATCACAAAGCAAAATAAGTAAAATTATTCTTAGAAACATGTTTCTTTCTCTCTCATTAAGGTATTCCACTTTTATCAGCGTGATGTATCAATGTAAAATAATCGAGAATTTATTCATTTCTTAATTGTTTTAATCATCTTCATTTTGACATCTTACGGTAATTAATATTATTGAAATGTTTATGTTAACAATCGCTTCTGGATTACGGGCCTTATACTAGACAAGCGTCGTGCCAGTTCCCTTCGTTCTAATTCTAATTTAGCAGCTGTTAGATTTTTTTAAACTCTATTTCAGGCGCAAGTCAGATATGAACTAGATTTTTCATCAAGTAATCCAAAAGGAACCGCATTCGTCATATTTTTGAAAAAAAAACCTGGTTGACATAACAGGAGACCAATTTTTGAGAAAATTTGCCGTGAAAGTTTCCGAAAATCGTCTTTTTGATACAAAATTCATGCTTTGAATCAATGTTTGCATCCTAAAGTTTAAGCGCCAGTCCAACAATAAAGACGAAAAGATTACTTACAGGTTTGTTGTTGTCATTCTAACTATTAAGACTCGAAATATATCTAAGTAAGTAGGCCGATACCGGGATTTATATAAATAGTCTACTTGTGCAGAAATAAAAGCTGAGAAAGTTGATGGGGATAAAAGAACCCTCTCACCTGCTTCAGAAGGTTGGGTCGAAAATCTTCGAGAAAGATAGCACCGGAGGCTGATCTTCATTTCCAAGGCCGTCAAGATCATATAATAAATGCCTTTTTTCCGCCCCCAACTTTTACGCAATGCTCTTTGTAACACATAGCGAAATGGAATTCAAAGCGTTGCTATATAATTTTAGGGATGAATTTATGACCGTATCTTTTCCGCCCTGAACTCGCTATGAGAAAATTAAAGTCTGTTGAAGGTTTTGTTTTTAAATTTGCTTCAGAAATCTGTTGATCATGCGCATACCTATCCTCTTTAAAATCATTTTTTACTCTTTTCTTTCTGCTTTTGCCGCTCAGTTGTGTTTATTTTCCTACATAATATCTCTCGAAACAGGTTAAGTGGCATCATAAATACCAGCAATTCTTACTCTGGTTGAAAACTGGGTGTGGAGAGAAATGGAATTGAAAATCATTTTTTTAGAAAGAGAACTACATGTAACTTTACTCGCGCTATTCCTTCCAGATGGTAATTTTTTACCGACTTTGATTATACTTTAAAAAAAATTCAATGGGTAATATCGATTATGCTAAGCGATTCAAAATAAATAAATTTATTTCAATATTAAAAGGGATTTATTTCCAGGCCACCATACGGTGATGCTTTCTAAAATATATCACATTTATCTACTGCGAATATTATAGTGAAATTATTTAAAATTTATTGGAACGGAACAATATAATATATTCGCTTAAAATAATGGTACGATAAAATTTTTTTGACACAATTGGTAGCTGCAATAGCAGGATTATTAGAACACTGTACGGGACGCTTAAGTAGCAGAGATTTCTACTATAGGGTTTTATAAGATTCATAAAATGTTGTTTTGTTAGAAATTATTTGCAATCGTGTTAACAATCAACAGTTTTATCTGAAATTGTCAGTTTTTTTTAATGTATTTTTATTGAATAAAGAGTGCAGCAGAAAGAATTTTGAGAAGCAGAATCGAGATATTTTCATAAGTAGACGCTACACTTCAGCGGATAGCTTGATAATGAATACCATGAAGAAAATAATACTCGAGAAAACTGGTGCGTGGAACTTAAATTATTTTTATGATGCATGTTTTTGCACAATTTTATGAAACTTTGATGCATAATATTACGAAAAATACAGCTTGTATTCTTCTTCTCCCTCTTTTAACTGATTTTAAAAAAGGTATCAAAGGTATTAAACTTTTTCTTAAAATAAGTGGTACTGCAAAATCAGTTATATGGTATCGACATCGAATTGCGCACGTATGATACAAATGCGTTGGTGAATAGTTAGGCTACACAGAACTATCATCACATTAACTTTAAGAAGCATACATCAAAAATAGTTAACTTTTTTTCTCCCGCATTGATTAAGATGAGATTAATAAGGGTTCACTGTTTCCCTTATGTATTTCCTCTATTATACTTTTAGCTATGCGTCGAAATTATTATACCTAAATGTGGAAATATTAACAATTGTCGTTATTTCTTTCAAATGACTTAGTAAATAGAGGGTTGAAATGACGAACTTTCAAGTATTGTAATACCGCTTGGCAGATCGAACTTTGAAGGTATAAAGCGAGGTCATATACCCATCAGAATCCATCTTCAGGTTCAAGGTTACAAATCTTAACCTACGTGAACTATGTTTCAATAAGTTCAACAATAGATGTAAACATTTAAAATGGAATGCAACGACTAGCGTCGATTATCGAAACGTCGTGGGAGGGATCCACAGATAAGTATGATACGTAAATCATTCTTAATGATAGCAAATGGAATGTGGGAACTATGAGAAAACATCCATCCTAAATTAATTTAAAATTCAAGAAAAGCAAAAAAAGTTCAAGGACTAATAAGGGACCTATAATGTTCCGTCAAGATTAATGCAAGGTAAAAGGATCACTAATGATTAAATCCGCAGATCTCACACAAAGCCCGTTTGAGCAATGGCGGTCGATCGAGATCTTTATCCGCTTAATCAAAGAAGATGGTTCCAGACAAGAGGAATTGCAAGATACTGAGAAATTGATAAAGTGGCAGTTTGGACGAACCTGTTTTACCAGGACTTGGATCCCTTGTGCAGTATGTGCCACTTAAAAGCACAATTTTAGCACGCCTCCTCGCCGGCCTTGCATTCATTTTTGCTCTTATCTCAATGGATGAGCTTCGCCATGCATTTGATCCGGGTTCATCAAGTACCAACCCGAGAATAAATTCTATCTCATTAACCGGGTCAAATTGACTTTTTTTCCATGTCTCATAATTATTCAGCTATTGTACTGTAATTTTGCATATTTTCGTTTCAACCTTTCTTTCAATAGTATAGCACAAATGTTTACGTCTAGGCAGAAGTTTTAAGAAATTCTGAAAAACATTTACTTGCACGTAACTATTTCATACAAAGAATCTAAAATGTAGAAACCACCTAAGCGACTGCGCTACTAATGTGGAAACAATCGGCTAAAATTCATAGGAAATTTGGTAGGTTTAATTTACTTTAACACTAACGTTTGAACTACTTTTTGTCCTTTATTATTTTCTCCTTGAATACAAAACTACATATTCACAAACAAATCTAGAAAGATTTTGCCCATACTTTGTACAAAATATCTCCAAATTATGCATTCCAGTGGATAAAAACCTTGAATGCCTTAATTGCTGAAAATGTCATATAAGTATTTTAATTCTTTTTTTCAATTAAATGCTGTTTCAGTAATTATACTGTATTCATTTTTAATTGTTCTAATAAAACTAAAATATTCATTAATGGAATATTTAAAATAATTTTGTTGAGGCTCTTTGAACTTGCTAAATTATATCATTTGCCTGTTGAAAGGAATTTTAATCTTGAATTGCAATTTTTTTTAAAAATCTTGTTACATTACATAAATTGAAGAAATATAAATTACATTATGGAATTTACATAAATGTTTGCCAAGCCCAAATACCAAAATCTGTAGTTTACCTTTCTTTTTTGTTATTCTTGTTAAATATTTCCATTGCTGTTTGAACACACTATTTGCTGCAAAAAACTTAGCTAATTACATACTTTCTCATTCAAGAGAGAAACAATGTTGTGTTATGTATTGGTTAAAAATAAACAACATAAACTATAACCATTGTCGAAAAACATAAACTATTGTTGAAACTAGAATTTTATATAGAAGGAAGAGTGCAGCCAAAATTTATTCCCTTAATGGTGAATCTAAGTTTTATTTGCAAGAAAAGCTTTCAAAAAAAGCTTACGTTTATGTTTATGCTCACCATCTTTCCATTCAATCAGTAATTCAAGTTTTTATTTTTAAACTGCTATGTAGTACAAAACTTTAGAAAGGTAATCTTACTTTTAAAGGAAGCTTAACATCGTTAAACAAAATTCTGTGTTATACAAGCAATGATAAAAGTAATTTCTATATGGCATTTATGTTCACACAATTACGATAATATTTATTCTGCATTGCCTAAAAATGAGTTTCAACCCTAAAAGTAAGACTCATAAAAATATTTTTTCACATCCTGGGCAAGTGCAGAAAATAAGTAGCCAAGGATTTTAATCCATGCATTTCCGTTATAAAATAACATTAAAGTATGTTACGATATTAATTGTTGGTACAGGACAAAGGATTGTATACAAAGGGATAAGTTTTGATAAAGTATTGTGCATGTAATTCGATGCAAGAAAATTTTTCCGCCTTAATTGTGAGCTGCACTGCCGAAAGATAAATGAAAGGAAGCAACGTGCGAAGACCGCCCATTCTTATCTGAACTTTCCCTGAATAAATACACATTACTGATAACAGCTTGGACAGATATGACATCCCTTTACCCTCCCAAATTCGAAAAATACAAAAAAAACTATACTAATCTTGTCCATATATATATGTTAAAAACCACACCTTGAAACTTCTTGCACGTGCTATTTTTCTGTTGAACATAGCGGTTGTGCACTTAGGTCAAAGGTCTAGAAGCAGAGGCGGACTTATACTCTCTATGAGCAAGAATTATTTTACTTGCTGCGATAATCCTACACAAAGCCTAAGCACTCTGATAACTACAGAATCTAAATGGTCTTTGTAATGTGATCTTAGAGTAATTTTAATGTAGGTTAAACCACATCTTGAGACACAACACAGGTTACGTCAGAACCGTAAACAAAATGCTAAAAATATGGTTTGATTATCTAGAAAAGAAATATTGCTTGTAAATGTGTCTTATACGAACAGCAGAATTTTTCCCCTTGTTCCTAAATCATGTTTTTTTTTTTTTTTTTTTTGGTTCTTAAAACACAAGTTAGACCTAGGAGTTCTATTATGTTTTGGATCATCATGAAACCGCTTTTTAAGAGTAAGCATGAAGAAAAAAACTTTTAAACTATTTGAAAAATAAATTATTTCATTAATTGGAATTCGACATTTTTTTCCTATGTATCGCTAGAGATATCCAGTTAATTTTTTTTAAAATTTGAATTCTAAATATAAAAATATATATTGAAAAACATAAACCGGTTATATATATATATATATATATATATATATATATATATATATATATATATATATATATATATATATATATATATATATATATATATATAAATTGCAACAACAACTTAAGCTGTTTTAATATTTAGTGGGTTATAAATATCGTTACTTTTAGCAGAAGAAAATAAATAATTAAAATAAATTAATGGTCTTAAAAATTATGTCGAGTCTTTTTTTTTTTTCAAAGTTCATACAGCTTAAAAGTATCTTATTAACGAAACTTATATGCCAGATAAAAATTTAATTCTTTATGTTCAAACCAATGACATGATGAGAAAGCTTTAAAAGGGCAAATTTATTTCTGGATTGATATAATTTCAAACATCGAATCACTCAAATATATATTTGAATTGATAAGATTTTGATAAGGAACATGATAAAGAATATTAAACAACTAAAACTGTTTTCATATTGTTTTTATTAATTCTAAAAAATTACGCAGGATCAAAATTAAAGACAATATTTCATGTGAACGCGAAATAATTTATCTTTGCATTTATAGCCGTCTACAAAGCCATTTAAACAAACACCCTAAATTAGTCTACTAGCTGCCAATGTAAGCTAAATATTTTTCTTAGACTAAATATTTTATATTCATCACTTCCCTTGACTTTTAGCAATTCTTATATTTTTTTTTATATGGTGATTATATAATTTTTATAACCTAATATTTTATTTAGCTCTTATTTGAATCAAGAGCCATTGAATGCTTACACTTTGTCTTCCTCTTCATTACCTTGAAAGTATCCACCTTTTTGTAACCTTGTATTATATTATCAACTTAACAGTGAGCAAATAGTACTTCATGTTAGGCATTCAACTACCAGTTAGCAAATGTTTTGATAAGCATTTTTATGAAACTATTTGGTTTTCTCACTGTCGTGAAACTAAATAGAGTTTAATACAGCCACACTTAATTTCAGAAATAAATTTTGAATTAAAATTGGGTAACTTCAATGCAGAAATTTAATTTTAACTTCAAAATAGACTTATAAAATAGCGGGAAAGATTTATTGGAACAAAAATAGACCACTTGAAGTATTCTTAACAAATTAAAATACTTTTAGAATCATAACGATAATTGAATATCAATCCCATTAGGAGATTAAAATTACTACTAAAATTTTTCTACATTAAACAATACTCAAATTCCATTTGGGTGCATAGTTATTACATACCTCAATAAATTTATTTACCATTTTGTCCCGTAATGTATGACATCTTTCTAAAATAATTCGGATATCCTTTTGAATCAATGTATGCATTTACGCGTGTCTTAGTGTGAGAGATTGAAATAGTGGGAGAGAAACATTGTTCGAGAGATTCAGTTGATATCTGATTAACTTAAACAATACCTCGAACACACGACACTGCATTTTCAATAATATATTAATAATAACTGCCGTATTAACATGTTTCCAGAATACAAGTTCGATACATGTAAGTTTTAAAAGACGGGGAATATGTACAAACATATATATATAACACTGTACAAGGAAAAGAATCTATTGAAATATTTACCTTACTTAATTCTGAACTTCTTGGAAGCAATATATTATGCCTTAATATATACCCTTAATCCAATAATTTTACATGATTAGAAGAGCGTAGGTCACCGAGCATTAAAAAAAGTAAAAAGTTTGAAACTACTAGAGAGTAATGAGAAAGAGAAGAAGAAAAAATTTTCAACCAACCCTCAGTGCTTTAAATTTATGATCTCAAAGGTCGGATATTTCCTCCTCCCATGCGCTTTTAAACTTTTTAAGTAAGTACTCCAGCATAATCGGATACTCAAGGCTTTTTCGCACGATTAATTACTGTTGGTTTCTACGCTTCTTTAGTTTGCGGCCCACAGCTCTCATTTTTCCACCGTGATTCCTTTATTTTTTTATTGAATAGCATTACATTTTGCGTTATTAATACGAAAGCAATATATGCAGATATCATTTTGAGTAAGTTTATCTAAGTTCCTTCTATGTGCTCTGTAGATTTAAAGGTTGCATTTTTTTCGAGTTTCGTTTTGAATTAGTCTACGAGATCTAATCATTTGCAAGAAAAATATTAAAATATTTTTCATACCATATAAAAAAAAAGTTTTAAAAAATCTTGGATTATCTTTTTCTTCTTCTTTTAAAGAGATCTTTATTTTAAAAAGACCTTTTTTAGCGGACAATATGCCAGCCTCATTTTAAAAAAATAGTTACTGTATATTATAATCGAAAATAAGATTATGCCAAATGAGGAAATAGCTGAAAAATAGAAACTATATTTTAAAATGCGCGGGGGTTTTATATAACACTAGAATAAAATATATTGAAATATAAAAATCTTAAGCAATTATTTTTTACTAAAAATACCTTTATATATAACTGGTAATCCTAGTCATTTGAAAATTTATACTTGAAAATAAACTTACCTTGTGTCCTTCTAGTCTTTGTGACTGTAGTGCTGGTGGAGGTGAGAAAAAAGTATTTAAGGCTGTCCTCTCAAAATGTTAAATAGGAACCAAATTCAGAATTTTTTCCACATGTAAAAGAACTACAACATTATTATTATATTCTACCTTCGTTATCGTAACGAGAACCACTGATTTTATCAAACGGCTCTTTTATTCCGAATTGGCTCATTTTTTCCGGTATAAAATGTGTTTCGCATTTTTTTCTCTCATGCATTGCTAAATAAGCTATTCCTTTATATGTTGAAATTAAGAATTGATTATGTACGAAATATTTTGAAATTTTAAAAATTCTGTATCATAAATAAATCTATGAATGTCTATTTCAAATTTTCAAGAAAATTGAGGTATTTTTCAGCTTGAAAATGTGCTTAGCGTTCAGCTTTGGCTCTCTTACATTTGCCGAAGACAAATATATCTATTTCTGATTTATGTATTTTCAGTTAACGTCATTTTTGCATATAATGTTCTATATTTCGATAATGTTTGATAATATAATTAAGTTAATAAAATTTCCAACTCTCTGAATGATTTAAAATTTTCTTACTGTTCAAAATTATCTTAAGCTCCAAATACACACCATTTCGTAAGTTCTTAGACTTAGTTTTTTTTTCATTCTTTTCTTGAGCTTAGAACCTTTCGCTCCCCCTCAATTTCTATTAATTCTGCTTTGTTCTTTGCACTTCAGGCAGACAGACAACATACTTGAACATTTTCTTCGAAAGTTGTACAATGTATGTTTTCGATTTGTTTTAAACGTAAAGTGATTTTTCTTTCTTCAACTAAGCTAGATTTTTAAAATATGTGTTATTTGGTTTTACCGTATAATCTTTATTATCTTCCTTAATTTAAAAATATGAATTAAAGTATTAAGCGTGAATAATTTTTAAAAATTTGCATAATATATATATATATATATGCACATTTATGGACAGTGGGAAGCATGTTAAGTTGTTCGTGAGAATACATTTTAAAACTTATATTTTGGATCCGTTCTTAGATTCGAAGCTCAACAAAAGTAAAAGCAAAATTATTAACTCATAAGCAAAAGTTGTATGTTTACTTGAGTAACTCTCAAAATAAATGTACATTAATTTTTATATATATTTTGTAAGTAAAAATATCATAAATATAAAATTCATTGCTTAATTACATAAATTAATGAAAGTAAGCAATGAACTGCATGTATGAGATTTACAAATCTCCATTATAAGTATATGTAACACCTTGCTCTGTAACATACTATAAAATTATACACAGCTCTAACTGAAAAATAAATTTCTAACTTTAATATATTTACTCGCAAACCGTTTGGATAAATTCTTTACAAATTTATTTTTCACATACCTACAAAGTAAACCATGCGCACGCTATTACTCGGAAGTTTTGATATGTTTTGAGGTATTAGCAGGAAGTATGACCTCCAGTCACGAAATCTGACCTACCTGTAGGATAATTAAAACAAATAACCAACCGAAACTACATCAATGTTTTGAATCGACTTTAAAACTTCGATGAAGTGTTAAAGCACCATAACGGTTCCATATCATCGTGTCCAGAATGCAGATTTGAGTGAAAGCGACCCGATTAACTGTATGATACTAAGTAAAAGGCCAGGAACAAGTTGCTTTCCTCTTAAATGAAATCCTCATTTATCACTTGTAATGAAAATAAGTGGGCAGCAAAGTTGGACGTGAAAGAATTCGCACTCTAAAGCCTGTCTTGCAGTCTGCTTAAGGGATTCCGTATTTTTCTTGATTCCTAGTTAAATATGCAATAGCAAATGTCAGAGATGGCATAACAATTATTTTGCTTAATTTTAGACCAGGACATTGCTTGTTTTTTATTTAATGTTATTCCTTATAGAACATTTCACATTAAAAATAATGATATGCAATTAATAATAGTTAAGAAATCTAATCAATTTCTGTAAGTGATATATTCAAGGTAATGGACTCATTTCATTTTATTTATTCATTATTTCGTAGCTAAGCAGCTACTGTATGCAGCAAGTGTAATCAACGGCAAGCAAAATTCTTTTTACCGAAAAACTAAATAAAATTCCATTTATGTTTCACCAAAATTTTATCATTAGATCGTAATTTAACGTTCAATCAATATTCGTATCCCATTCTAAAGAAACACTACATGGATGAACACAATTATTTTCCAGTGTTTAAAAATTTGCTGCATAAAATGCTGCTTAACGTGTAAAGGGATATGAAAAATACAGATTTTGATTTATTTTTAAGTAAATTATTGTTCAATGAAAAGCTGTTCTTTGACCAAAACAGTAGTGCAGTTTGCAGACATTTAATGTGAGCGATATTCCTGAAAAGTTCTGTTTTCCAAAAAAATATTTTACATTTTTTTCTTATTTACAAATATATAAAAGACAATTAATTAACAGGATAGTTTTAAATGTTTTTAATTATATGCTACAATGTTTTTTCTTGATATACTTTTGAAGTATTTAAAGGCTTTATAATAATAATTTGAGAAAAGATATATACAGGGGAAAAAAGAAATAGTAGAACAAATTTTGCCTTCCTACCTTGTATTCTTACTCCTTTTCTTTAACCTTCCTTCTCCCCACGTAAATATTTTTTATTCCGCATTCCTTCCAAGAATGGAATATTCTGAAAATATAATTACTGAGTCAAAGAGTATGCTTTCTAATTCAGTTTGAATTTTTTTTAATCAATTGTGTAATATTTTGTACTCCATTTCTACGAAGTAAAATTCAAAAAAATTCCACAAGAAATGTATTGATTTTGAAAGAAAGGTGAGTTCCAAAATGTTTCAAGTAAAAAATTTACATTGCGTCAAGTATAACATTGAAGACCTAAAAATTTTACACTTGTGTACAAATTATACTTTAAGGTATCCGAACACGTTCAGAGTACTTTTTGACAAAATAACATATTTAAACATATAAAGGCTTTTTTAGGATTCAATACCAATAAATACTAATATTTAATCAACAATATTTTAAATAAATTGCCGGAATTTCATAAAAATCACAATTATATGTGAAATTTTAGCAATATTTTTCTAAAACTTCTAAGCAATTAGAGAAAAAAGTAATAAACTTATATTAGTAAAAGAATTACCAAAACAATTTAGAGGCATATATCTAGAAAATGTACTAAAATTTTAATGTTTTATTAAAATTTGAAATTTTTAGAGATGATTGAGTAAACGTTATAAGAGAAAAATAACGCCTTTATGAGACCATTATTTAAATAACATGCCCTAACTCAAATAATATTCATACTATAAGAAATATTTTAGTACATTCTCTAGAAAATAGCATAAATATCAGGTACAAAAAGTTTTATAGAAATACATTTGTAATATTTTGTGTGATCAGACTCGCCATGATAGATTTCGAACAATTTAAATGCCGACTTCTGGTAGATCAAAGACCCACTTCCGGTTTTTCTAACTTAATAAAATTTATTGTAACTTGGCCTCTAAGAAGCATAGAATCAAAGCAAAGTATGTTTTGTAAAGCCAAAATATAGATGTATTAAATAAAATAGAAAACAAAAATATCGGTCTTGTCCGAATTTGGACATTTTCAAAATGTTCAGATACCTTAATAGAAGATATTTGTTTCTCAGTTCAAATGGTTATGTCAATGCCATTCATAGATGTTAATTTACATAAAAACTCAAATTGTTTTTATGCTGTATTTTTTATTTTAAAGAATTTAGTAAAAAGATATACATATATCATTACCAATCATTGAAAAAAAAACTGAAACCTCTTTTTCAATTACATGTATTAGCAAAATGACCTTACTTGAGAAAATAACTTTGACCTTTCTTTTTTTCCCCCTATGCCTTTCGTTTTGCATTTATTCGTCTTTTTTCCCCCAGCTCTGGAGGTTCTTGTCCATACAACTCTTACTTCTAACTGGATTTTTTTCTTATAATTAAAATTTATAAAATAGCTTAAATTTTTCTAGCTAATTGGCAACTATATCATCGATGCATTCAATAAATTCAAGCAAAAACTTAAAATTATATTTATTTTCCTCACAACTGCAAATTATCTCTCTCAGTTCAACAAATTACCCTTTTTTTTAATTCTAAGGATCATTAATCTGGTTGAAGAATTTATGTTCAAGAATGCAATAACGAAAGAAATTAAATATCAGTTTTATACTGTATAATATTTTATTTAAATTAATATAAATAAAATAGGTTTTTATTTCAGCAGCTCTTAACAGAATTATGAGAAAAAGAAGTATTTATAATATACAAATTTATGGGGCCAAAATAACTATGTTATTGTTTCGATTAGTGTTATATTCAGTGTTATCGCCTCTTGTCAGTTTTTATATTAATTTTAGATCGTATTCCTAACATATGCTCTTAATTTCTATAATTCCCCTCTTACGCCTCAATTTTTATAAGGTTTACCCACCTGCACATTTGCAGACTCAAGGTTTTTGCCTTTGTGATATTACACAGAAATATCTTTTAGAAATCTCTTCATTCGTGAATACGTATGAATCAATAAAAAGAAGAAAAAAATATTTAAACACTACTCTGACATTTTTTTCATTTCCCGACTTCAATATTGTGTTGTTTTTAGGTGCGATTTTAACGGGAAAACTGTATTATTATTATTCAAGCAGTGTTTTTATGCGTAGATGGTAAAATCAGTAACATTAAAAACGTTTTGTAAATTTGATTCGGTTTTGTTTTCTGTTTCTTCTCTCAAGTTTTAATGTCTTTAAATAATATCGCTTATATCTCATCAAATATTCAAAACTAAAGAACATAAATTGCTTTGTTATTAACAAAAAGTTACGCCTACAACAGATGTCTGAAAAGTAAAACATTTTTTTCTTTGTGTAACAATTAAATAAAAAAAAATACCATAGAATTACTTTTATATAAAATAAACTTTTCAAACGAAAGATATTTTCTAAGATTAAATGTTTTTTTTAACTATTCTTTCCTTTTAAATGCAATTTCCATTCTTCACCCGTTTTAAATAAGAGCTTTGACTGAGAATCAAATGCATATCTGTTCTGGCATGTTTAAATAAATAAACTGGATTCACATCTGTAGGACGTGACTTTGATAAATATATAGCATATTGTGTGCTGTGTGCAAGAGTCTGCCTTTCTCTGAACAAATACTCTATCGCGGTGTGCGTAGAAAATAGAAAGATGAGGTATTATTCCTTTGTTACCCATCCATAAATGTTACCATTCCTATTTAACTTTCATTCGTTTCATATGAATCAGTCATTGCGCTTGATTTTCAGGATGACTGATTTTCAGACACGCCTAAATACGCGATTCTCTGTATGTCAGCTCGGATAAATGTAACAGTACCTTTCTGCAAGACAGCTAAAAGTAAAGGGTGGATTTCGTTTTCTCACAAAATCATATTTCGGTAGACGCCCTCATTATTTTTCTTGAATAATTTTAATATAGCTTCGAGAAATCCATTGATTTTATATTCATTTATTCAAGTCCCCCAATTTGCATTAAAATCTACGGTTATGAGGAACGAACAGGCGGGGGGGAATCTCAATAGAGAATGCTTATTAAATCTGGCGGTGTCGTCATGGAATGTGACTTATATATATATTTAACTAAATTTGAATTCGCATAAAATAGAAAGAAGCGCAGTGTTTCATCTAAAAATTTGACAAGAGTTTCAGTTCCTTGAAGAGACGAAATTCAGGGACTTTGAAAGTAATAATTTACGAAATGCTGCATAGTATAATTTAGCGCAGTTTGTCAAAAGCATACTCTACAAAGATTAATAATCAATCAGCTTTAGTAAAGTATAATCATGCGGTATATGTAAACACACATATAATCATTAATCATGTACCAAACCGCCATAAATCTGATTTGTATAAATGTATGTATGTATGCAAAGATTGTTAAATTATAACATAACCAAAAAAAATTCTGCTTTCCTTTTAATATTTATTTTCTCGCCGACACATTCACATATAAAATTAAACAGTTAATACTTTCCCAGAAAAGGTTATCCACAACCTTCAAATTCCAGTCCAATTTCATATATACATATATTCGAGTGTGATTGATGAATGTTTATCTCTTGTTTCTAGAGAATTAGACTATATATATATATATATATATATATATATATATATATATATATATATATATATATATATATATATATATATAATTAACACTCTCGAAAAAGACAATAATGTATTTATAAAATCGGTATATAACAAAGAGAAATATAATATAACCGTTTCTGTGCTTTTCATAAAAAGATTAGGTTTAAATATTAAGGATATTAATTTCTCTCTCTCTTCCAAGTACACTGGCCTCAAAAAGTTAAGGTACAACCGGGTTTTTGTGTCTAATTTGCAAATGAATGAATATAGAAACAAAAAATTTGGAGGATATATGCATTAAATAGTTTTTTATTGAATGCGTCATAGAAATTTGTATAAGTGTATTGCAAAAACGATTTATAACAAAAAATGCAATCTCTGCGGAAAAGTCCATTCTTGGAAAAAACAGCACATCACAGTGTTATGTGGTAAAATGGCATAAAAACAATACAAAAATGGGTTCTAATAAGGAATGTGTCCACCCCTAACTTGAATGCATTGGCGGCATCGATTTCCCATGCTGTTTATTAAGTTGTCGGACACCGGAATAGGAAGCGAAGACCAGACACAGAGTAAGCCTTGTTTCAGCTCATGTAACGACCTTGGAGGAGGATTTAAAGCAGCAACCTCTGCCAAGATAGTCCCAAAGATGTTATATCAGTTCAGGTCTGGAGATCGAGCTGGCCATTCCATTCGTTCCAAACCGTGATCATCCAGATACTCCTCAACAATCCGAGCTCAGTGAGGTCGTGCATTATCATCCATCAGAATGAAGTCGTTACCAATAGCAGCAGCATATGGGCGGACATATGGATCAAGGATCTCATCCCGATATCTAAGACCAGTTACGGTTCCTCCATGGAACACATGCAGGTCAGTGTGGCCACCGAGCGAGATCCCTGCCCAAACCAGGATTCCACCACCCTCTATAACTGTGTCTTTCAACAGTGTTGGATTGATGGTATCTAGTGCGCTGTTCCCTCCAGATCAGTAGACGCCCTGAATCACTCTCCATTGTAAATCTGGACTCGTCTGTGAACAGCACAGAAGCCCATTGTTGCTGCGTCCAAGAAACATGTTCTCTTGCCCAGCATAAGCGGTTCCTTCGCTGTCGTCCGTTGAGGGAACGCACACAACTGGTCTTCTTGCATACAGACCTGCATTGTGAAGACGATTTCGCACCGTAGTAGCGGAGATTCTTCTTCCTGATGCTTGAAAGTGGTCTGCAACGAGCTGCGGCACAGTAGTGGTTCTTCTCCTTCGTGCCGAAAGAGCTAGAAAACGGTCTTCTGCAGGTGTTGTAGCTCGTGGTGGGCCTGGAACAGGTCTTCTGGACACAGAATCTTCGGATTGGTATTGATCCCAAAGTCCCTGAACAACACTACGAGACACATTGAGACGTCTAGCAGCATCAACCTGCGACAATCCCATTTCCATCCATCCAACTGCCCGCCACCTTAACGAATTGGGTAAACGACGTCTCTGAGACCTTTTTAAAACTCTATTGACTATTGTCACCGAAACTGCCAACAACTGTTGAAAATCAACCCAACTTACACACAAAAGTACGAAAGCTTGATATTTGCATATTTTTCTCTCACTCATAAATATACGTTCTTTTCTATAAAATAAAAGTGGCAGCAATCGTTTTTGCATTAATGTTTTTAAAGTTCGTTATTATCATTCATGTAAACTATGCATTTTATTGTTACTGCCATTTTTTTTATGGTGAGCTTCGAAAAACATGTTGTACCTTAACTTTTTGAGGCCAGTGTATATTTTTCTTCTCCAAATTCTATAAAAATCCTATTAAAGTTAAAACAGTTATACTAATGTTCTTATTATTTACGTTACAAATCCCGTA